>MU158809.1:791921-859719 GCA_015888305.1 Antheraea pernyi | reverse complement strand
AGCCACGTCCACCGCCCATCGCAATCTCACTCGTTTCCTTCGGGACAACCAGTGGGGCTATTTCACGCACTCTCTCGAAGAGGAGCGTAAACTACGGGTTGTGATCCGTAGAGTCCCCTCAGAACTCCCGACTGACGACATCTCAGACGACCTCAAGGAACAGAAGATTCCTGTCCGCGAGGTTCATCGTATGCGCTCTCCGCGCACCCGAGAACCATATGATATGGTTCTCGTTGTCCTCGATCGCACCCTTCAAGGGAAAGCGATTTTTAATCTTACGTCCCTCTGCGGCCTCTCCGGCGTCATAGTCGAGCCGCCGCGCAAAACGTCTGTGCCCTCGCAGTGTCACAACTGCCAGGTGTACGGACACTCCGCACGAAACTGTCGCCTGAAACCCAGGTGCGTTAAGTGCCTCGGCGACCACTCCACTAGGGAGTGTCCTCGCACGAAAGACGCCTCCGACCCTCCGAGTTGTGTTCTGTGCCGCGGCGTGGGCCATACCGCGAATTATCGCGGATGTCCTCGCGCCCCGCGCACAAAGCGCCCTCGATACCCCAGGCAGGCGTCGCCGTCTAAGACGGCCGCTGCCCCCGCCCGTCCTCGACCTCCGCCTCTCATGTCTCGAGAGGCCTTCCCGAACCTGCCGGGCACGTCTCGTGCACCGGCAGCGTCCGTACCCGCGACTAGCGCGCCCCCCCGCCCCTACCGGGCCCCTCAGGCCCCGTGGGCTCCCAAACCCGCGTCCCAGCACACTCCCAAACCTCCGGCGGCTAATCCTTCACAGGATGACCCCGCATACTCCTTTTCCCTATCGAGTATTGACTACACAGCTCAATTACTCATCTTCCACGAGATCTCGGAGATCTCGGCGTACGAAGTGTGCGCTCGCAATCCTCTACTAGGTGCCGTCACGGCAATCCATAGGTTTCCAGCCATCGCGGCTACCCTACAAAGGCTCGGGCGCGCAGCCGTAAAAAAATAAATAAATAACTCAAATAAGATAGAGTAAATCGCGTATTTACGTCTATCTTCCCCTAAAATAACCGTTCAATAATAATAATAATTGTTGTTAAGTCTATTTTTAGACTTCGGTGCCGACACCGTTAGTAAATTTAAATTCAATCTTATAAAATGCGTGCTGCGCCCACGCTTTTGTAATCGATCCCTATTAGCTCCCGCACACTCCGCGGTTCTCAATAATATCTCGAGCCTAGGTCGTCCCCGTGCGGAGCCCTCTTGATATTATTTTCGCGATACAGTGACTCACCTACATCACTTGAACACACATATGAGATTATCTCTCTAACACACGTGCACATACATACACATTGTTGGAGGGTTTACTTTTTTTCCCTCAATCGAACTGAATCGAATAGTTTAGTTCGTTTCAAATCCGATATACACGTATTCATTGGTGAATCATGCAATTTTCATTGCATAATTCACAAATGCATATATGTATGAATAGCTTAGCATAGTTTAGCTAGGACAGACGCGTCTTTTTCGGTAACAGCCCAAGCCGAGGTGTGCGTGCACCCTTGTGTATGTTACCCAAAACCCAAAATCGGTTGTGAGCCTTAAGCTCCAACCTTAGTAGTCCGGTGAAGCTGTAAAGACCTTGCCAGGTCAATAGACAAGGTAGTTAGAAAAAAAAAAAAAAAAAAGCGAGCGGGTATCAGCTAATAATTGTGTAATAAACTTTATATTAAATAAGTGCGTGATAGAGAAAATATTTAATGTGAAGAAACCATTTAAAAATAATTTTATAGTTGTCACCGTCTATCCAAATAGAGAGCGAAAGAGATGACTGCATTTTATTACGTATTTCCTTCTTAATAAACGAATTAATCATTTGGTATTCCCAGAAATGTCTATATACTTTTTTTTCATTTCTTTGTTCGATGTCTGGCAATCTTGGTATAAATGGGCAATTCAGTAAAATTAAAAATTAGAAAATTATATATGTAAAAATTAATATTCCTATTATATAATAATGAATTTATGGTTAAAAAGCGAAACATAGGAACGTGGTTGGTGGAAGATTTACATTGTAATACTTAATACTTTTACACACCTGTCACAACCAGAAATAGGTTACAATCTATCCTTAGACATTACAAAAATATATCGCGTTATTTATCTGTATTCTAATTGGAGAAATACTTATCGTTATATTCAGACAAGGATTCAGTAAATACTTAACACATATGTAATACATAAAACAAATTATACGAATAATATTCAATCAATCGACAGAGAATAACTTCGAGTATATTCTCTTGCGATTCTTAATCAATTTAATGCGCTGGACAATTGTTTCCAGTAGAAATAGTCTCCTCTCCCTTCCCCCAAACACAGGCTGGCAACGTACTTTCGACTCCCCTGGTGTTGTCAGTGTCTATGTACGGTGATGATCACAGGTGACACACAAGTTCGTTTGCCAGTTATGATATAAAAAAAAGCTTTTTCTAAATCGCTCAACGCGGCTAAGTTTTTACTTCAGAAGAAATTGACACTACCATAAACTATATTTAAACCACAATTACTGCTTTTACGTGACAAAGTAAATTAAAAATGTTAAACACGAAACGCAAAACAAAGTAACCTTTAACAAATTAAATAACTTCATCATCATTGCAATAATTCTTCTTCATAATAATTCACTTATATACCGCATCCAATTCAAGTTTATTATTGAATAACTAAATAATCTGCTTGTAAGACTACCTGCAGAAAATCTAATTAAAACATATATTAAATAATTCGATCATTATTAAAAAAAAAATATTTAGTTTTGTCTTCCGCACCAGTTTTTCGTATCGTGACTTGAGTGAGCTGACTAAGTTACATATAGTGCTCTCGTTTTCACGCCTACTGGTCGTTTTATAATGCTTATTTGTTCGCACGTTGCAATGACAGCGCTAGATTAACGTCATTGTGAATAATAATAACGAACAACGGAAAATGAACAGCAGAATAATTATATCCTCAATAATTTGTTATCTATTGCGTAGGAATAATGGATTGCATTATTAGCTGTTGCAATAACGACGGCCTATATTACACATCCATTGTCTCAAATGGGAGTAACGGGATCCGCTTTCTAGTTAGGTACCTATTTTTCATTGTGCAGACTTTTGTAATACAATACGGTCTTGTTTTGCTTTCATCACAATACGCGAAAGATAGTGATGTCGCCAAAGTTCACGAGAGGACAAAGGCCTTTCGGTATCTGCTTTCAATGCCGTCGTGTGTCTCGCCTTGACGGATACCAATGCCCTTTATCAAAACCATCCATATGTACACATATTTTATTTAAGATATAAATAAAACTGATGATAAGTTGTAACGACTCTTTATCATTTAAAAAAGTTATTCAATTATGAAAATGTTATCTTGCTTTATCTGTTTATACAATATAATTATATCAGTATAATCCGAAATAAAGACGTCACGAGTTATAATAAAGTTTTATGTGTTTTTAATATGTTCTAGAAACAATATCAAGACGCAATTCTTATAACACATTTCATCTTTTATTGACGACTGAATCCCGCCTGCTATGTTGGGCATTAAAATCTGGCACAGGGTGATGGGCTGCACAGTTTCAATACGAAATATCATGTACACAGGCCGCTATAATACCCGTCGCTAGTCTGATGCAATACGGTCGGTCACGATTACTAGCATGTCATGACGCGAAATCATAAACTTATCTCGTGCCAAAAAATACTGCTCAGCGCGCCTAACGAAGTTTTCAATAAAAAAAAAATAGCCTAGAACCATCTACGAATTTTTCTACATCGAATGGCCATAGTTCTAGGGACATACTTTCAATAGTTTTAACGTGAATGTGTCTCAAACGATAAACATACATACATATAAATAAGTAGAACTATAAATAAAGAAAAAAAATCATACTGCAAAAAGATTGGAATATATTTTATTATATTAACTAGCGGGCCCGGCAGACGGTTGTCCCGCCCTGATTATAAAATAAATCCTTGACAAATTATATACCAAAAACGTTCCCCATGAATCACTTTATTTACTGGTGAAAACCGCATGAAGACCCGTTCTGTAGTTTTTGAGTTTATCGCGAACAGACAGATAGACAGACGCGGTGGGGGACTTTGTTTTATACTATCTGGAAATGACGCCCCTCTCTGTGCATCCATTAATAACGAATGTGAATATTTATATTACTATAGAAATATATGACATGAAAAAATAAACCAGATCGCGTTTCTTGCCGGTTCTTCTCGATGACTGGGCTGTTTTCCGAACCGGTAGTAGCTTTGACGTTCATAAGCGCCTTCTCAGGGCCTAAATTGAATAAAGGATATTTTGATTTTGATTTTTGATTTTGATTTTGACTATGTAATGATGATTATTCATTTAATTGAGTATTGGTACTTAAAAAAACTTATTTATATCGCTTTTTTGTCATTTTTGAGCTGGACCCTCATATGTTAGAAGATATAAATCTATAGATGCATGCAATAGACTAGAAATACTACCTTTCCGTGCAATCGGGTAAATATAATATTTTACTAAATTGACATCGATATAAATAAAAATCAATTACCAGATGTATGTAAGGGTCAAAACAGCTACACTAATTTAGTTAATTCTGTATTTGTTATTATTGTAATTGTCAGGTCAAGTTTTTTATAAAACAAAATGGTTCAAAACCGTGTGAAAAAGTGAAAATTATAATTATAATAATAATAAAAAAATCCATATAAAAACTTAAATGAATGAGTGAGTGAGATAGACAACAGGGAGATGTTCAAAATTTCCACAGATTAACGTTCAGTTACCATTTTATTTAAATACATAATTTGTAAAGGGAAGAATTGTTTTTTTTGTACTCGTACTCTCGTACGAAGGCAGAGGACAGCTAGTGTGCTCGAATAATTAGATTGATAGACATATCACAATATAGTTGGTATGTGCAAGGTATGTGCAGTCTACTGCGCCAGCCGCCATGACATCTACCTCTGCCGCAAAGCAGTGTTCACACGCTGCGAACACGTTCTTCTTCGAAAAGTCTGGTTGCCAACTTATGTGTTTCATGTTATGTAACATTTCAAAATCAGCTAAGCCCAACTTTAATCGTTCATATAACATGTTTAATTTTTTTACATTTCCATTTTTTATACACTGAGAACGAAGTTCAAATTTTGCCGTCCATAAGATTTTTCGTTTTTTTTTTTTATGATCTTCATATTTTACGAGTACCTACATAATCTGAAGATCTTGAAAAATAACGTAAAATATTAGGAATGGGTAAAATTGATTAAGCTATTTGGAAATGTAACGACACATATACTTGCGTAAGGCGTTTCAACTCAGTCTTCACGAGTACCAATTGGATTGGATGTATATAGTCATATGTATAGTATGCAGTGACCACATAAAGTCAGGCTGGTGCAAAAACAAATGAATCACTAAATTCGAAACATAAATGCAGGCGCGTAAATTTAAAATAAATTTGAATTTGGAATTCCTAACCAAACGCCAGCTATTTGAAACCAAAAGTGGCCAGTTTGACGAAATGGCAATCTCATATTAAAGGACCTAATATTTAAATACTGCTTTTAGATACGAGAATACAAAAAGCTTAAGCAGTTTCTGATTAAATACATAAGTTTAATATTAAGCAAACAGGATGTAAATTAAAATCAAACGTACCGTCTTTTCTTTAAAATATTATCTACCGGAGATGCGGCTTCTCCACGTGGAAGTAATTAGTACATGCAAATATTGAAACAAGTTGTAAAATTTATCATATTATGTTCTCTTATATATAACGTTGTTAATTATATGACAGTTGAGGAAATAAACACAGATTTCAAGCTGCCGTCAATGTTTAAGAAAAAAGAATTTATTCAAACTATTAAATACTTGAAATCTACACATATTAATAAAGTCGCATCTCTTGTTGAAGTTATACTTCTTTTGGCGCGTTAGGGAAAAATGATGAGAGTAAATTTTTACGATGCACGCGCACACCGTCACGAAAAACCGACACCCTTAAGTTAGCTATAGTCAAAATTTCGTTTCTCCATATTTGTTGTTGGTATTTCTTTGTATTAAAACTTTCAATGTATTAAATACCTTTTTTCTATCGTGTTCTATTGTTTAGTGTCGTTTTTTCTACAAACGTAGAATAAGGTAGTAGATACATTTTTTAAAAGATTGTTATCTTGATATGTCAAAGAAGTATCACTTGTAACGCGTGTACATAAGTTCACACACACTTTTTTTTCCTAGTTAATATCTGAAACGACAGAACCGTTTTTGATGACATTTTTACAGATTCATATATTTAATTTTCAACAGGACCTAAGCGATAATTAAAACATTTATAACAGATAACTACAATTAATCTGTAAAGGATTAAGTAATAATAAAAAAAATAGCAATTAAAAAACATAAAATACAACTCAAACGCCAAAAGTAATTCAGGTGAAGCAGTAATATCATTTTACGGGCACTCGTAGACACAGGAAAAGACCAAGCTAAATTAAACTGTTCACATGTTTCGGTATGCCGTGTTTTGGAATCTGTCCGAAATCTTTTCCTCGACGTAAACTACGATTTCGTCACGGTGGAATGTTGACTGGCAAGCTCGTGGTCACTGTCGTTGGATACGCAATGATAACTGCTGTTCGCGAACTCAATTACCATCTCATGGTATAATCATTTGTCGAGTTGTACCGTCATATATACATTATATATGAAGTTGGCGAAATATCTAATCAAATAAAATATAGTATTATATTACTAAAATATAAATGTGAAGAATATATTGTTTACTTTCTAATTTATCTCCATAAAATTGATAAATTGAAAAAAAAATGAATATGAAAAAAATCGGTATACACTGGTTTTCCGCAATATATAGGTACTAAACTTTCAAAGAACCACAATGCACAGGGCTGTTACAATAGAATACTAATCAGTCCTCTTCAAGACTAAGTCTGAATGTCCCATAAGGGGAGTTACCAGCAAAAAAAATGGATTTTAAAGTGAATTAAACAAGTTACGATTTTCCCAAGATTTTTGAATCATCAATTTTTTTCATCCAAAGAGAAAATATCATAAAATAAGCAGAATCAACATTTCCAACAATACGATTCCATAGTCAATAACTGTAAAAATTATCACCATATACTTACTTAAACAGCATCGGATTCGTTTTACCATAATTGTTTTTATACTGTAGAGTGTAGACAAATAATTCAGGCGTTACCCAAAAGGAGAAAAGCGAGACTCCTAAATGAAGGACATCCAAAAATATACGTTTGTGCACTGTACGCATGCCGATCTCGTATTCGTGTGCAACAAAGTCGAGTGACGTGTTAATTACCTCCTTGTTTGACCATTTAACACACGAGTGACGAGATTGATATTAAGATTTGTTATACAATGTCGAATGCGACCTATTATGTAATCTAAATGTGATAAATAGAATTACCGTACAGAGCGTAAAAATTAAAAAAAAATCACAAAAGTTCTTTTATCATACAAATGTACGTTGAGAAACAATTATTTTTTTTATCTATACCCACGTATAAGTAAAAGATATAAGGTTTCTTTGTCTATATTTGCGGCATATGCGGACCAGAAGGTTTCTTTGTGTACCATAAGAGTTGTACACAAACCATTGATTTTCCTTGTATATGCTTCAGTGTTTATTACACGTTTAATCGCCCGACTACCCTAAGCTCATTAAAATAAACGAAACGGTCAACTTCTTGAATTGTTTAAAGGAAATCAATAGAAAACCAGAATGTTTTTTTTCATACTTCGTTGGATTTAACGTTTGACCAGATTTTCATCTGTGATCGATCTAAGATGGTAAACACGCTAAACGTATATGGGGATCGGTTCTTAAGTGCAAATGCCGGAACACAGCAACCGGTGCTTGGTGACAGATTTTCAACTTGACAGTGGTAGCTGGTCAGGCGGTCTTAGAAAAAGCACTTTCCATCATGCTATGGTTCCATCACGTAGTTATCCTTCACCGAGAACTCCGTATCAGTTGCAAGTATTCAAACCTGCGTCCGCAGACGCGATGTTCGATAAATTATGAAATAATCGATAATCGCTTCAAAAGCATGGTGTACTTTACCTTACTTTACCTTAATACCTAATATTAAGGTAAAGTTATTATAGGTTGGTGTCCCGTTATCTTTATAAATTTTTTTTTATACTAGCACGGCAAAATGACTGCTTTGTGCCTAATGGTAAGCACAGTATAATCCGAAAACAATGGCGACCACCGAGTGACACAGTACCCATCGCCGGTCGCCCCTGTCATGCCGGCCTGCGAAAAGCTGGATATGCACAGGCTGATCCCGAAACGCGACCCGCACAAGCGAATCACTATGACGGACTTTTTCGCCATATACATGGTGGTTGTGACCCAGTCAGGCTGTAAAACCCTACCACCCCGCTTTCGCCATTGCCTCGTTCGTTATTCAGCAGGGTGCACCACGTGCAGGTGAGGTTGGCTTGGATGTCTCAAGTCTTAGATGTTATTCGACATCCCTTACACCCCAATAGTTAGTTAGATAGTTTATAGGTATAGATATATTTATAGGTAGTTTAGGAACCCCTGGTGTAGAATATTCAACGACTCTAGAGGCGATATTTGCAAATTAGGTACATCTATCTGTTCTCTATTAAACGATGTTTTCGCCTGCAATTTATCTGCGTAATAAAGCAAACTTGTACTAGATTACGACTTGACCCTTTTATGAGAAAACCTAACATTAACTCGGAATGAGTATTCAATTAGCGAAGTAATTAATTTCCTATGAATTGTCATGGTGCTTGTAACATAGTATAATTGCATCACATCAGGAAGAACCTTTACAATAAGGAACTAAACAAGAGAACTGGTAAAACGATAGGAAATAACATACATATAAATTGTATTTAATTGTTGCGTTTTACTTGCAATATCTATTAACTGTTCGAATAAGCAGTCTTTCAAACATACATAAATGACTCTTGAAAACATTTTTAAAATAAAATGAATACATAAAATGATCCAAATTTTAAAATTTCGTGTCCTGACATACTGGTACGCGTGACCGATCGTATAGCGCTTGCATGGCTTGCTAGTCTAAGGACGCGAGGTATAGCGGCCTGTGTATATGTAATATTGATATTTCGTATAATTATTGCTCCGAGTGTGAGTGCAGAGAATAATTGCAATAGGTGTACAAATTACGAAATTTGAATTATATCAGACCAGGCCCCCCTCGGCAGCGACTCAAGCCTAGGTCCGTTCCCTCGGCGTGGAGCCCTTGAGTACTGCCTGCGCGATACACTCACACAAAAACTTACATCACTGCGACAACATTACACATATCGCCTCCACACACGTACACGCACACATGTTCACACATGAAAGTGTATGGGTTTTATTGTTTTTCCTTATCAAACTGAAATAGTTTAGAAAAAAATATCCGACACAAAATACATATAGGAGTTGTTGAGATATGTATGCTTGGTACCCATATATGTTTCAATAACTCATATAATTATGAATATGTAGTTTAGCTTAGGTTATAGCTAAGATAGGTCGCGATTTGCATGAGTCAGGCAATAGCCCAAGCCGAGGCGTGCCGTGCACCCTTGAGCTAGCTGTCAAATAAAATCGGCTGAGTGCCTTAAGCGCTCACCTTAGTAGTCCGGTGAAACTGTTAAAACCCTGCTAGGTCAATAGCGTAGTCAGTTCGAAAAAATAAAAAAAAGAATTATTCCAGACTATAATTAATTTAAAAATTCAAAAGAGAACACTGTTATTCCATTGTTTCGAGTTTTCACTTCTGTCGGCAATACTTATAACTGCCTTGATATTTTTTTTCAAACTGACTAACCCTTTTTGGCCTGATGGGTCTTCATAGCTTCACCGGGCTTTTAGGGCGAGCGCTTAGGGTACTCAGCCGAATGGCGACATGCATACATATGCATACCGCTATATACCACCGCGCGTACGTACGTGTATCCAGAGTCTTGACGAACGAAAGGCAACAATGCAAGCACTGTCACTTGACGTGGGAGTATCTGTGGGTCGGGTGGTAGTACCCCGGGCGAGCCAATCCATTAATGCTATTACCAGTAATCACTTCAGCGTGGCTCTACTACCTACTAAAAACATTTACAATAAAAATTTTAAGGAGAACCATTACAAACATTGACATTTTCTCTGTGAAAAGCGTCCGAAAGGCGAACCATGCAGACAAAGGAGGCCGAGGTACATAACCTTTAATATTGATTAATTAACTAGCCGTTACCCACGGCTTCGACCGTGTGGAATTTATTAACAATAACCCTTTTCCGTGTAAACGTGCGCAGCTCTAAACACTGCATCTATAGTTTATTAAATTTTCGCGAAATCATTTCTCTCTAACGTAAAATATTATAGAACCGTACAGTAAAAGTGGCTTCTATCGTGTACTACACGATTATATTTACTTTTAAATATTGAATAGAAAAACAGTAATCGTATTAGTTGATAAACAGCAGAAGAAATTAACTGTTACAATGTAAATAATTGGAGGCTGTTATTGTAACCGTAGCCATTCGGTTTATAAGATCCGGCGAAATGTAAATAATTGACTGTACGTCTTGGCATTTTATAGTGATCCATTGTTAATTTTAAAGTATTGATTTCATTTTCAATTCAACTTACAATAGGGTTATTTCTTTTCTTTATATTAATGTACCGACTGTTCAATATAAAACTGCAAGGATAAATTCGATTCCTCGATCTTATAGACTCGGATGTATAGAACGTGTGACATGAATATAGTTATATGCAGCAATTTCGCATATAAAAATATTATATAAAAAACTTTCACAACCTCTTATAAAAGTATAAAGCCATTAAAATATTGACCGTGTTATTAAAAAAGTTTAATTAGTGTATTAAAAAAAGTTAACCTCTTACTTTTCAAAAGTTTGATCACAAATAGTGTCTTACCTTTATTTACAGATAGACATTATTTTAATTTAATTATTCTCTAACACTTGTCTAAGTTGACAGTTCTTATTCTATTGTTGTAATTAACTGTATCTCTATTTGCCGGCAAAAGAAGTTTCATTGTAAATTATGGATTTCGTCGGAATAATTAACTTGGAAGAAGTAAATAAATTAAACAATTCTAGACATTCACAAGTAAATCATAGCTGCGACTACTATTTGACACTATTGACATCTGACAGTGTATATAATCTGTCATTATACTGTTCTTCCACCTTACGCTCTTGACGTAATATATAAATCTTATAAATTGCTTATTTTATACATCATTTTCTTTTAACTGATATCACAATAATGATAACCAATTTAATATTAAATATTCATAAAGAAAATCAGAACCAAAATATTATTAATAAATTGAAATTGTTTGCAAAATATATGTATGTAACGAAACGTTTATGAATAATGAGATCGAATTGAACGAATGCTATTCAGAGTTGCTTGCATAAAAAACTTAAATCAGATGTTTAGCTAGAGACCGCTTGGCCACGTTTTTGTAATAAAGTAATTTATACACGACTTCAACTAGATTTTACATTTTAGGCACTGCCTAGTAAAACTCGTGTTTTACCCGTGTTCATTTTTGTTTTTGTAATAAGACCGTGAGTCTCTTAATCCGATAACGTGTCGATATCTCACGTCAACATGTCCCAGAAAGTCGTAGCCAGTCTTGTAAAGAAAATCCACGTGCCTTAAAATTTGGACACAATATCAATGTTAAAGTTTCTGATCACATAACATGTGTATTTATGTTGCTAGAAGAGTTTAGAAACGAAGGTATTTTATATGGTAATCCTATAAACAGCAGAAATATTGTGTAAGTATTTTTAACGGAATTGGGCGAACGGATGAACGTGAAACTTGGCATAGTTAAAGTTTATATGGAGGAGAAGTGCAGAAAGCTATTTATTTCATATAAAATGCATTAGAAGTACATTAAATTAATTAAAATATGCATTACTCACACTACTGCTTCAATTTTACACAACATATACACACATGTAAATAAAAAAGACATTTTGACATCTGTCAATAAAGGACTTCAAAAAAGGTTGTGAAGGAGGTTGCTATGCTCGATTGTATGTATTATTTTACTCTCACGTTCCAATTACCCTTTTTCATTCTATATTCAACAATGATATCATAACAAACAACTATTATTATAATATTTATCCCTTTAAAAAAATCAATGAACTATGGTCGAATGTCGACCACTGGACGCCCACTAGAGTAATTAATTATTGTGTCAAAAAAAAACGGTTACACATTTGAAATACAATAGGTACATAAAAAATGTTCAACTTATTATTTGAGTATATACCTGTGTATAATTATTTAAAAAGTAACGAATTCTTGGTGACTGATCAAGAGGTATAACTGCCTGATAACTTATTAGTTCGAAGTGACATGGTGTAATATATTGTAATTAATTGTATATTACCAGGTGTTGTGTCACCAGGAAGTTTGAAAATATCACCAGTGACAGATAAGTTGAGGAGTAATAGGTTAGTATGGTATGGGCATGTCATGAGGAGAGATGAAAACCATGTAACTAGAAAAGTGTTGAGTATGTTTGTGGACGGATATACGAGTAGAGGAAGACCGAGAAAGGTATGGATGGACTGCGTGAAAAATGATATGTGCGTAAAAGGTGTGAATACTGAGATGACATTTGACAGGAGAAAGTGGAAAAAGAAAACATGTTGTGCCGACCCCACTTAGGTGGGATAAGGGTAATGATGTCATCATCATCATTGATTACCAGGTGTTAATGCATCCGAAACAATATATGAGAAACAAACTGGTAAAAGATGATTTTTTTTTTTCGAACTGACTATGCTATTGACCTGGCAAGGTCTTTACAGCTTCACCGGACTACGTAAAAGATGATATTCAACTTGAAGGTGTTATCCAAGCGAGCTTGAAAGTACGTCAACTAATAATCCCTTAAATATACGACATCTAATAATACCAACATACTGTTGAAGCAATATTAGATCAGTAGTTAGCGTCAAACAACGCGTTGTTTGAAGTATGTTCGAATCCTTACAAACGAGGTGAAGTTTTCACAGGAGGAAAACATCTTGAAAAAATCATAACAAGGTGGTAGGGATTTTTCTTAGCCCGTCTCGTTAACTATCACCCTAAAGTTGGAAATCTGTCGTTAAGCCTATAGTCGTGTTCCGGCAGCTGCACTTGACAGCCAGTCCCGTTCGGTGTTATTACAAAATAGTTAAATACGTATTGAATGCTTTCTCTAAAAAGGTTTCGAATTAAATGCACCGCGCTCGCCCAAGGCATATTCACGTTATCCTTTAAGTCTAACTTAACATAACCAAAGCCAAAAGAGCAAGACGGCGAACACTTAATAAGGGCCCTTTTTTAAAGCCAGGGTTCAATACGTATTTAACTTTTTTGTAATAACACCGATAAAGTATAAAATAAAAATGTTTTCAGGACAATGTTTAGGTCCTTGATATCGTAGTCTCCCTGTAGATTCAAACAAAATACGATCAATGCGACATCCGATAAAGTATTGTTTGTATATTTGAATAAATTTGTTTTGAAACATTATCTAAGCACGTACGCCATTTTGTTTTATTTAAACCGGTTCTGGTATGTAATTAACATGTAAATTATTATTCGTAGATTAATTAAATTGACACGCAAAAAGAAAACTTTAACAGAATTTTAATGAACTTTACATGTGTCATACATTATCATACATATACATACATATCCTTTGTTCTTTTCCATACTGCAAATGTTAAAGTCTGGTATCCATATAACCATATAACCATGTGCGCGCGCATCGTAAAAATTTACTCTTATCATTTTTCCCCAACGCGCCAAAAGAAGTATAACTTCAAAAACATTTTTTGTGGAAAATGATATGTGAATAATAGGTGTGAAAACGAAGATAGAACCTGACAAAAGAGAGTGAAAAAGAAAACATGTTGTGTCGACCCTACTTAGATGGAATTAGCTCTTTTAGAATAACTTTTTGGCGTACATACATTTAAGAAAATATCTATCGATATTTATGAACTAAAAATTAACCATTGAAAACTTAATTACACTTAAATTAGGTATCTCAGTTCATTGCACTTAAAATATGTCAACAATTTTTGTTTGATTAACAGAGATGACGAATGAAAATACAATGTTTTTAATATTCATATAATTTTATTGCGCATTATGTAATTACAGTTCTCATATAAAATGTTGCTTATTGAATATTACAATACCTATTAAAAAGCTTCTAATGGTAAAGTTATTATGTGGTAAAAATCTAACAACAAATTTTACAATAGGTACTCGATTGTTTTTTTTTTCGAACTGACTACGCTATTGACCTAGCAAGGTCTTAACAGCTTCACCGGACTACAATACTCAATTGAAGTTGAAGTAAACAGTGCAATTATAATACAAATGTAATTTTCCATTTGAATAACTTCTTCACGAGTCGATTTATCGAAAAAAATGCACCTTTAATGCTATATCCTATAAAATCATATCGCTTATTAAAATACGTTTATATGTTGTGTTAGCTACAAAATTATAAAGGAAATAAGTATTTTATCCAGTGTTAATAAGATATTATTAACGCATTACGGATTTAATAATATTTATTCTAAAAAGATATTAACACCTATCTGTATATATTTCTTTAAACTTAGATCCGTTGATCCATTTTTATAAACAGATCTGAAAAGCTAAAGAAAACAAAATCTAGGGTAACTCCGGCGTGTGTGCTCTTTAACCTAATCCGCTTTCACTTTATTGTTTTAAAACATCTGGCCTAGATTGTGATCCAGTCTTTTATCTAGATTTTGTTAATGTCAGTGGGATAGTAGATTTATCGCTTTGTTACGTTTATTTATATCTTTCACTAGCTGTGCTCGCGACTCCTTCCGCGTGGAACTTAATGTAAAGAAAGCAGTGAATAATAAAATCATCTGAATGTATTAAGTCCATTTATTTATCTACTTTTCTCTCGTACTTAAGTCACGTCTTCATTAAAATTACAATAACTTTTGATACAGTGGACCGATTTTAATGAAACCAAGAGGTTACTCGAGGAAATGCTTTATAATTTTCTATACTGAGGTATTATCGAGAACGTAGTGCTTTAGCAGTGATGCATGTTAAAACAAACAGACAGACAGACATTTTAAAAAATGACTTTAGTTATTTTAACACACCTGTAACAATTTTTTTCACAAAAATTTAATAAGTACAGACAAGAAAGACTTACTTTTTTATTATATGTATAGATATTGCTCCATAATCGGTTATTTTTAGAAAGAGCTAAAGTTCATAATCGGTTATTTTTAGAAAGAGCTAAAGTTCCTAAGTTAGTACCCACGTAATATCTGGATACAAGGAAACTCATTCTGATAATTGTTGACCACACATTACGCACCTTGATTGCGTACTTCGCGAAAGCATAGCGACAACAGAACCTTTACAATGGCAAAGTCAAATTACGCATCAACATTAGAAAAAAATTATAGTACTGTATAACAATTAATAAAATAAAATTTTCCTCATTCTATATAGTCCCACAAATATTGTGGTTTTACGTATGACTTGAAAGCAATTCTATATCCATCGGTGAGCGGTTTTATATGTCAAACTGTGATAACCTTTAAATTGATATTATAATGGTCGTTCCACTCAATAGTATTATTAGTAGTTTGTCGACTTTTGTGTATATTGTCTTTATTTACATATTAAGTGTATGCAATCGACACAACAAACGGCATCATATTGATTTTTGGGAAAGAATAAAAAAAGTATAAATAATCACATGTATATATGCATTTCAAAAATCAAATCAAATCTCTAGTCTTTATTTATCTTTGTTATTACACCAAATAAAGAGGCTGAAATACGAAAATTCAGTTAAAAACCACAGCTGGCAACTCTGAATACTATTCACGACGTTGAAACACCTGGTTAATGATTCAATAGTTCTATTGAATCCTACAATAAACATTTTTGATACCGGTATCGCCAAGAAAGTGAATAAAAAACATCAGGTAATTATACGCGGTACGGTATGAAACTATAAGTTTAGCACCTACCGCGTTCTGCAGCTCATTATTCATTGATCGTCAATTGTTACGTAATAATCATCCGGAAGCATTGTAAGATTCCTTCCGGTCAATAGCCAATAGTCATTGAGTTCGAAAACAACGAGCGAGGAGCATTCGCACTAGAATCGTCGAATCGTTCACATCTATATGGTTATACGGTCGGCCAAGATAATTATAATTAATATGACGCTATTTCAAACGGACCCACCCTCAAGAGGCCGCCAATAATTCTATATATAATACTTATAAAGTGCCCATAAATGACTACATTACAATACAAAATATGTATGATTTAAATTTCCATTAATCATAAAAAGATTGTGAACAATTCGTCAGTGTATTCGACTCACAAAATCATTTTCCTTGGATTCCGTTCAAGGGTTTTCGAGGTCGTATACTTTCAAGTTCAGTAATTGATCATTCGAGGTCGGAAGACAACACAACGGTAGCAGTTACAAGCACGTACGGCTCCTACAAACGTTGTATCATTTTGCTATTAACTGCAGGAAGTTAGTTGCGTAACACTGACCAAATTTGATTATCATCGGTAATAAGTTATATTAATTAAATCGGTATATGAACGATATTTTTAGTTCCATCTTAATGTTATTTATACCTTGAAGATTTAATCGCTATTGTCAGTGAAGGTTGCAGTTTTTTTTAATTACGTGTTACTTATTTTAAGAATGGTAGAATCTATGCAATAGATCTTGCCATTTGAAGATTGACAACATATTCTGGTATAGAAGACGTTCCAAATTCAACAACCAATCTATTATATATTCGTTACCCTTCATTGTCAATACTCACGGGTACAGTTGCAGATGATAACTGTATCAAATCGCAACAATCTTTTTTTTATTGTTGCTCGACAAAATGACTGCACTATGCCTGATGGTAAGCACAGTGCAATCCAAAAACAATGGCGACTACCGAGTAACACACTATTCATTGCCGGGCACACGTTGTCCCGCCCTGATTATTAATAAAAACTTTGACAAATTATATAATAAAACGTTCCTCATGAATCACTTTACCCACTGGTGAAAATCGTATAAAATCCGTTTAGTAGTTTTTGAGTTTATCGCGAACAGACAGACAGACAGACGCGGTAGGGGACTTTGTTTTATACTATGTAATAAAATAATTATAAAGAAGTCCGACCCGATCGAGTTTCTTGCCGGTTCTTCTCGATGACTGGGTTGTTTTCCGAACCGGTGGTAGTTTTGACGTTCATAAGCGCATTATTAGGACCTAAACTGAATAAAGTATTTTTGATTTTGAACGTTCCGGAAGATTCGAATTTATCTCATTATTATCACTTTAGTATCTCTTTCGTTGAATCGATGCCTTTCAAAATGTATCATATTTATTCACTGATGTACACGATATAAACCCGATAGAGTTTCTTTCGAATCCTTCTCAATGACTGGGTTGTTTTCCGAACCGATGATAGTTTTGACGTTGACCCTTGGGGCCCAAAATTTAAAAGAGTACTTTTGATTTGATTTATGTCATTTTCAGACACTTTTATCTGAATCCAATTCATTGAATGTACGAACAACGTTAACTTAGTATATATTATATATTTGATGAATTTATTATTATTCAAATATATACAGCAATGTTTTTTTTTATTGTAGCATGGTAAAATGGCTGCACTGTGACTGATAGTAAGCACAGTACAATCCAAAAACAACGGCGACCACCGAGTGACGCACAATTCATCGCCGGTCGCCGTTGTCATGCCGGCCTGCGAAAAAGCTGGATATGTACAGGCTGATCCCAATACGTGACCCGCAGAAGCGAATCACTATGACAGGCTTTTTCGCCATATACATGATGGTTGCGACCCAGTCGGGCTGTAAAACCCTACCACCCCGCTTTCGCCATTGCCTCGTTCGTTATTCAACAGGGTGCACCACGTGCAGGTGAGGTTGGCTTGGATGTCTCAAGTCTTAGATGTTATTTGACACCCCTTACACCCCAAAATAACTTTGTACATACAATAACTGTATAGATGATAGTACACAGGTTATTTTAATAGAAAATAAACTTAAATACTCACTCACTGAGATGAATATACCTTAAATTACCGTTCTACATTACACTCGAATAATTTTGCCTTTAATATTATAGTCCCATATTAGTCCAAAACAAGACAAAACAACTATTTTTAGAACGAAGTAAAGCAGTAAAATTACATCATACTTGATATAACTGGTTTATGTCCGTAAAACTTATGTTGTCAATAGTATTATTATAAACAAGAATTTATTAGGATGGATGGGTGTTTGTTGTCGGGTGAAGATGATGAAATTTTACGATAACATAGTATATACATCAAATTAACACACAAAAATATTTTTAGTTTATCCAAAATATAAAGATGTTAGATGAATTTGAAAAAAATTGTCATTTCTGACCTATTTCGGAGTGCACTATAAGAAGATATAGTATGGTATCATTTTTTTGTCTCGAATTGACTACGCTATTGACCTGGTAAGGTCTTTACAGCTTCACCGGACTATTGTATGGTATCATCATTCATAAAGTGCAAACGCAGACGAAATCGCAGGCGGCTGCTAGTTCATTATATAACTAAATCATGTCTCGGTTAACGAAACATAATAATGGGTCAAGTTGGTTGTTACTATACGTTGTGTATTAATAAAAAAACGGAGTGTCGTAAAAACACACGATAGAACTGAAGCCTTTATAGCGAAACATATTAATTATTCATCAGTCACTTTTGAATAGTATACATCGTGTTCATTGATCATCATACCGCCTGAACGCAGTACACGCAACCACGGACAACGAGAAAGAAAGAAAGCGAGAACAGCGTATGTTTTATTGTTCTCCAATACCCGAAGGCAAGCGAGACCACTTTCCATCACTCAAAAAGGTTGCAGATCAGAATTTCAAAGCCGTCCCATAACGAGTTTAACTTCAAAATCATGCATTCACATGTGTAATCTAACTTCACCAAAACACGAACCCAATCACTAATCTAGAACATTCCAAGCGAGTATTCAAAAGGGGCAAGGATTTAATTAGTTACAAGTCACAATTTGCCGTACCTATCTGCCGAAGAGTCAACGCATAACTCTTTGAAGATTAACGCGAATATGCTAAAAGGTTTTTTTTTATTATTATGTCATAAGTGGCAAACGAACAGGTGGTCACCTGCTGTTAAGTGATCACCACCGTCCATGGACACTAATAACACCAGAGGAGTCGCAAGTGCGTTGCCACCCTTTGGGGAAAGGGATTAGGGGAGGGAGAGGGAGAGGAGAAGAGGGGAGTGGAGGTGGGCCTCCGGCGCTCTCACTGACCGAACGAAACGCAACAATGCAAGCACTGTTACTTCACGTCAGTTTTCTATGAGAGGGTGGTACTACTACCCCGGGCGAGCCGACCCATTCATGCTGAAACCAGTAATAGTTTCAGCGTGGCTCTACCACCATTAAAGGTGTACTGCATGTGATGAATGAATGAATACTTTATTGCACTTTTTGTTTGTACACTGGCAAGCTTAATGCTATAAAGCATTTTCTTCCAGCTAACCAGCGGTATTGTTGTCAATCAAATAGTTTTGTAGGTAGTGCATATACAGAGGTCAAATATACACATAAATAAAATAAATAAATAATAAAATAAATATTAGTACATACACGATAAAATATATATACAGACTTACATACAAATATATACAATATCATCATGTATCAAGTCTTTTTCACAATACAGTGTGCACTCTTTATAACGTCGTTCGTTATAACGATAAACTTTCTATAATGTAGAAATGAGTTATATTTGCTTGGTTCACCCCTTGAAATTCGTTACAAAAGTTTACTCGGTAATTTTACCATTACTTATTCAAAAGGAATTTTAGAAAAAGACAATTAAATATGCAACATAACTATAGCATTAACAAACAAATATCATCTTCCGTTAACGATCCCAATATTAGGCATTGATCTTTAAAATTGTCACAAAATATCGCTTCCAGTTATTACCAGTAATAAATCAGAATTTAACAAGCGAACGCACGAACAGTTACGGTTCATAATCAAGTGATCAGCAGGGCACGTGACGAACACAAAAACAAAACAATGGCGAAATAATTTAGCAATAAACATAACACAATAGCTTCAGATTTTCAGTGGGATAGCTATGCACGTGACTGTTGCAATTTGAGTTTAGCAATAATTCGTTTTTATTTATTAATAAAAATGCTGCATGTTAGTTGGATCTTGTCACAGATTCTCTTATCTAAATTTTATTTAGGGACTATCACAGTCACGTCACACCAATTACGGTCCATAATTAAGTTATGAAAGAGTACGTGACTAATATGAAAATATATATATTTGAAAGCGGTTTTATTTTTAACATTAAATTGATTAGATATGGTGGCGTAAATTCTGCCTTATCGATATATAATATGGTAGAAAAATAATTAAACAACTCAGCAAAAATAAAGTCCTGTAAATGTCCTTGTATTATGTAATTTATGAGTTGTGGTTTGTTTTGCTAAATGTCATTTACAAGAACTCTTAAAAAAGTTCTTGTAATATGTAACTTGTGAACTCTTAGACTACGTAACGTTTGATAAACTAGACGCTGATCTCCCAGCAATAGCTATGGACTCTGTTCACCAGCATCTGGTGCAACTAAGATACACAAAAAACAATCTTCATGGGAGTCTATATAGACCTACGCATCTCTTAAAATATAGAGCAATAAATTATATCGACCATACTGTACTCTGTTTAGCTGTTATTATCCCCGCGACATCTGAAAACACAATGCCCCACCTAAAGAAACTAATTTATACCGTCTGTTACAAACTACATGATATTTGGTTAGGTCGTGACAACAAAAGTTTCAAGAACAAACATATACCCAACCAGACAAAAAGTTTACGCATATTTTGGGATTTAAAACGATGTTTATTATTGACAAATATTAACACATAAATAACTGTATATAATAAGTAAATAACAATAGAATATTCGAGAACAATTTGAAATTGAATTGCTTTACGTATTATACTGAAAGCAATACATTGTTTACATACTTTTATTGAATTGATTAAATGCAGATGGATTCTGAATACCCTATCGACTGCGCCATTTTTCTTTTTTTTTATATTGTTTATAATACACTTCTTTACTTTAACCTTATTGTATCAACTGAATATAGACAATTTGATCGCGATTGTTTTATGTTTAAGTGAAATCTTTGAAAACGTCTAGTGATTTTCGTGAACTTTTAAAACATTAAATGCAATGTTGCCAGTTGTCTACATTCCACTATCAATTAATGTTATTCATAAACTTAAGTATGTGCGACTCCGAAAGTGTATATATATATGTATATTAAAACTATAGATAATGCCTTATGTGTTAAACAAAAAGTTTATATTACATTTGAAAGGTAAGTTATAAATGTTTTTGTTTACATTTAAATGTGGTGGGTGATGATAAAGTCAAGTGTGTTAATTGACGAGATATTTTATAAATAATTGACAAAAGAATACTCGTCATCTGTTGTCAGGCAAGTTATTTTACGTCAGCTAGTGTTTTACGTTAAATTTGAAAACTACACTGGATTATACATATATATCATCATTATCATATATATTAATACGTGAAGCCTGAACTTTGTATCCCTTTTATGGAGGAGAAGTGCAGAAAGCTATTTATTTTATATAAAATTCATTAGAAGTACATTAAATGAATTAAAATATGCATTACTCGCACTACTGCTTCAATTTTACACAACATATACACACATGTAAATAAAAAAGACATTTTGACATTTGTCCATAAAGGACTTCAAAAAAGGTTGTGAAGGAGGTTGCTATGCTCGACTGTATGTATTATTTTACTCTTACGTTACAATTACCCTTTTTCATTCTACATTCAACAATGATATTAACCCTAATAAAATTCAAACTTAAAAAAATCAATGAACTATGGTTGAATGTCGACCATTGGGCGTCCACTAGTATATACACATACATTGTATTTACTTTGTACGTAACATATGACTACATTGCTAAAAATGTTAAAAACTCAAAACAAAAACATCATGCATTCAAGGGTTTTCAAAACACATTTACATAAATTTATGTCCTTAAATAACAATAACTATCACTTCAAATACACCTTATATGTACAAAACAATAAGGAAATAAACACGAAAATACAAATGCACACAAATACATACAAAAGTTGTCCATCCACAAGTTTTGATTTCAATTGTGAATCAAATACATATCTCACGGAGGCAACATGTCTAGACGTCTGGAATATATTACGAGTTGACCACAAGTTTCTTAACGCTTTTCATAGAATATTTGTTTTAGATGTATTGTTAATTAAATACAAAGTGATGTCACAAAGGAATAAAGTGCAACACGATAATAAAAATAGTAAAACCTGAGACCTGAGGATTTCATTACGAAATTATTAAGATAGACCTGAGGCTGCAGTATTAGACATTACATTATTTGTTGAAACTATGTGTAATGAACAAAAGTATAAACGGTCAAATTAATACTCTGTAAGCATTGACTATTTATCCAAGCAGAGCTTCACCCTACTATAACTTCGACATAGAAATGAGTGTCGGACTGTGGGAGTCTTCTCAACCTACCCCTAAGGGAAGGTGAGGTAACTGTACCGACGCGGTGCCTCTTTCAGTGGTGATTGCACTTTTTTCGTGCAAAATAATGACGCGCGCTGGTTGGTGATTGGAGTATCGCCCCCTTGCGGTGGCGTCTGGAGTCGTGAGTCGTCAGCAGTTGCGAGATCTTCATGAGTGAGGTGCCACCAGCTTTTCACTGAGGGTTTATTGCGTGGTCGCGCATTTTCGGGTGTGTGGTTTTCATTGTTTTCGGTCTGGAGACTCTTGTGTGAGAGGGATCGTTAGCGGCCGTCATTAGGCTGCCATCCGCTGATTCTTCGACATCGATTTGTGCAGGAGCAACGTACGTCTTTGCTCTTCTGGTATCACCTGACCTGGCGATAGTACTTGCTCTGCGGTTTCTGTTGAGTGTCGGATTAACGACGTCTTGCCTTTTATAGGCCGAACTCTCTGATAGGGTGGCGCTAGCGTTAGTGTTCCGGTCGCGTATCGGACGTGTTGTAGCGGTACCGGAAGTACATGTTTAAATCATTTGAATATCATTTTAGCATATAAAAATATTATAAAGACCATATTAAATCATTAAAAATAATCATAAATATAGAGATCATTACATATGCATATGTGGTTTATGATTACTAGCGATTCACCCTGACTTCACATGGGACTGATGTACTAATGTGATGTCAAGTGTCTAAACGATTAAGATCCACTTTTTGACGCTAAGAGATTTATAGTTTATCAAAGGCAAAGAAACTTCATAGATTTTGTAACAAAAGCAATATTTTTTTGTTGTGTGTAATTTGAAATCTGTAATATATACGATGATATTTATTGAAATGATACGGTGTAAAGAGCATTTTTGATGAATCATAAATACCCAACTTGACTAGAGATTAATAGAAACCATGTTACTTCCTTATCGTAGGTGATAGAATCACGTTAAAGCTATTACTGGTTTCACCATGAATGGGTCAGCTCGCCCGTGGTACCCTCTCATAGAAAACCGACGTGAAGTAACAGTGCTTGCATTGTTGCTTTTCGTTCGGTCAGTAAGAGCGCAGGAGACCCACCTCCCCTCCTCCAAACAGGCTGGCAACGAACTTCCGACTCTCCTGATGTTACAAGTGTCTATGGACTATGGTGATCCCTTAACATCTAGTGACACTCCTGTTCGTTTGCCTCTTATGATATAAAGAAGAAAAAACTTATACATAAAGAAAATACTTTGCGGTTTAATTGGAATTTCTCGACTTTTATCTACTTCATATATGTACATGTATTATACATATAAACCTTCCGGAAGAGATTATCTGAAGCTCAGTCAATATCCGTTGTGTGGTATAGAAGAACTTTAAGCACACAGACAGACGCAAAAAGCGTCTTTATTTTATATTCATTATAAATAGAGATAACTCTGTAAATATAACATGGTATTGCTATAAACATAATTTATTTCAGAAAAGGCAGACAAGTCAGTATGAATTTAATATTCAAAACATTGGCTATGCAGAGTCTATCTATGGTAAATATCAAAATACACGTTTCAGGACATAACGGAGATTTTAAATTAAAATACGTTCCGGGTTAGAAACTACCACACAATACAAGTCAAACATGGGTGTTAATATATCATACCATAACTTAATTATTACAGTTCCGCATTTATACTAAATAATATCGCCTACGCCCTATACCAAAGGTCATCATTGTAAATCTTCACCAAGGCCCCTGAATTTCCGGTCGGCCATATTAGTTTATTTTAGTCTGTCACAGGAAGTACAAAACGATTTCTTAATCTTATGCCACGCGCGATCGAACGGAACCTTTTTTTCCTGTGGCAACACTTCCTTTGTTGAACGTTGATTATATTATAGTTTAGCTTAGTGATTCCCAACCATCGTGTCGCGACATATTGGTTGTGTCGCAAGCACCTGTCAATTGTTTCACGAGATTTACAAATACGATATTTCTAAGTTTGCCATTTTTAATCGATATGTACCTAACTTTGGTTATATGTATATTTGTGTGAAACATACAATAACTCGGTGTGAACATAATTTGTTTTTCGAGTTTTTTTAATCGCTCTCCTTCCTTTATGTCACTATTTGGCACAAACATCACACACTCTGTATCTACATGACATTGGCAGAAATGTGTATTACTTACATACGGCTCCATAAATTAAAGAAGATATTTTTATCATCACGTACTAATTTTAAGTTCCTACTTTTTACCTCATGTGTTTGTATTGTAAGGACATACTCCTTACGCAATAAAAAATACGTTCAATAGCCTAACAATGCTTAATTTTAAAAATCTACCTACACATCCTTCACTTCAACTATCAAAAATGTTGCACGTGCGTATGTGTCGCGAGCTTGGTAAGTGTATAATAGTGCGTCGCTGCGTAAAAAAGGTTAAGGACCACTGGAATAGTTCCCCGCCCGTTTCGTAAGGGTTGTACTAAAGAAGAAAACAAGATCAACTGTAATGTAATTCCGTCAATTTTATTAATACTTTTTTTGAATATCTCTCTAAGGCCTTCTGTTTCACTATTATATGTTTTATATGCAGTTTTTTTTTAAATAAAGACAAGTATTATAAAAAGAACGTAATCGAATGTAATGTAAAATAAAACACTTAACACGTAGGTACCAGTTAGTTTAAATGACGTCATGAATATAAATATTCATTACCATTATGTTTATTGTGGCGGAGAACCATTTTGAAATACTAAATATCTTACAGAATTATGTTTATATCTTTAAAATAACATAAAATCAGTACTTTAATAAATACTATATTGATTCTACTGTAAAGTGATTAAATTATGTACTTATCTATTTTTTTTTATTTTAGACTAACTGGTATTTTATACGTTGATATTGTTTCTGAGAGGCCGTCTCAAAAGTCTTGAGACCTTTGTGATAACCTCATAAAAATCCGTTCAGTAGTTTTTGAGTTTATCGCGAACAGACAGACAGACGTTGCAGAGTTTGATTTATAATATGTAGTGTGAGTATATAATTTAAATCATTTAAAAAAATGTTAAAATATATTCTAAAGAAAGAGTTATATACGTCAACTATGAGTCTCAACTTGAAATATTTCTAAGTATCCATTTCCAACTCATAGTTGATTTAAAAGAAGACTCATGTTGAGTCATTTTAATAATTTTATGCATTTCGAAAATATGTTCTTCCAAGAAAAGTATTAACCGATGAGAGTTAGTAAATAAATACACACTAATATTATGAATGAGTTAGTAACTCCGGGCTGACGGTCTATTTATTACTCATTCATATCAAAACTTCTGAAGCGACCGCATTGAAACTTGGCATCGAAGTAACCTAGAAACTAGTAAAAAACATAATCTTCATACCGAAATACGTGCCAACGAAATAGAAAGAAAATGTAGTATGTTATCTACATGTTTTTTCATCTGTACATAGAATATATGATATAAATAGCACAGACGAAGTCACTGGTACCAGCTAGTCGTAAATAACGCTTGAGAAAATCCTCTGTATACCAGCAAAGCCACATCAAACTCGGTCCAGGCGTTTCAGATATGAACCCGAACAGACAACACACAATTTAATTTATACTAGCTAGCCTGGCGGACGTTATCCCGGCCTGATGATAAAAAAAAAGCATTTCCCAGTGAATCACTTTATCTACTGGTGAAAATCGCGTCCAAATCCGTTCATTAGTTTTTGAGTTTATTGCGAACAGACCGACGTGACAGAGAACTTTGTTTTATAATACGTGATTTATAGAAGACACGATATATCGTATAGTAATTAAAGGTCAATGTTCACTCACATGCCTATTAAATAATCAAGATTGTTTACAATTAATTTCACTGCAAAATAATATTTTCAAGTTTTAATTATCTCGGTACACTTACATTTATTGCCGACAGTAAATATGTTTTTATCTCGCTTGAAAACAACAATTGTGACGCTAATTTGTTGCAATACGAACTGTGAAGGTCAGTTAAGATTTTATGCTTTTATTTTATATCATTATTCATCCAATGTCTAGACATGCAATCAATTCGTTTATAATCACCTCCACATTACAATAGATTTATGCTACGTCACGTCATAGAAATTTCTAGAATATTAATCACAAAAATCGAAATTAAAAACAAGTCATTGACCAAGTAATGGATAATGTAAACAGAATGATTTTGATATTATAAAAAAATAATTAAAAATACTATTAATTTATACATAGAAATACTTCGTATAATAATACAAATAGAAATATTTTTTTCCAACAGACTACGCTATTGGCCTTATAAGGCCTTTACAGCTTCACCGGACTACTAAGCCGAGCGCTTAAGGCACATAGCCGATTTTATTTAGGCAACTAGCTCTAGGGTGCGCGGCACATCTCGGCTTGGGCTGTTACCAATATCCCGAATCTGACCCACTGTCTGTCTGTTCGCGATATACTCAAAAACTACTGAACGGATTTTCACCAGGTGATTAATGAGGAAATTTTAAGTATATAATTTCGCATCGAACTCACGGCAGGGGTACTACATAAAATAGTGGAGGATGAAGATATTAGAGTGCCGCTCCCGACTTTCATATAACACATGGCAGAAATAGCAAAAAATAAATAAATAAATAGAATAGGAAAACGGAAATTGCAACAAAATGTTTTGAAAGAAATAGCCAATAAATAAATAAATTCTCGGAAAAAGGAGACTTAAAAAAAAGTATATAATTTGTCAAGGTTTGTTCTATTATCAGGGCGGAACAACGTCCGTCGGGTCCGCTAGTTAACACAATATTAATGATATTCTATTAATCGATTTCTTGTATCCCGTATTCAAACGATAAATACAATATAAAAAAATCGTATATTCAGAAAACTTTTTAACAACTTATGAGTCATACATTTATTTTATAGTACATTATATATTTTACTAGCGGTCCCGGCGGACGTTAACCCGCCCTAGTATTAAAAAACCTTGATAAATTAGATACCTAAACCGTCCCCACGAATCACTTTATATACTGGTGAAGCCCGGATAAAAGTCCGTTAAGTAGTTTTTAAGTTTATCGCGAACAGACAGACAAAAAGACGTTTCAGAGGACTTTGTTTTATAATACGTGTAGTGTGACTATATATTATATAGTATACCGGGACAGCTGGATCGAGAATGAATCCACAATTACGTTAGGATAATAAAATGAGTAATTTCGACGGAATCTATCACAATCCAGTACAAGAGCACTGAGTAAACCACCACCCACGCGCATTATAACGCACTCTTCCAAAACATAACATTTAAACCACACTAATTTTAAAGCAACCGTGTCATTCAACCCGTTCGTATACGAAACCGATGACCCGTATAAAGATAAATCTCAAAACTGGGTCCGAGCCAGTTTTATTACATTATCATTGTAAGTCCATAGCGCGTAACAACAACAAATCCAAACACATCGCAGTATCGTTACGTTTGTACGGTATGGAGCGAAAAACCCGAGGAAAAAAAATGAAATTCATATAAAGACTAGCGGCCCTGGCGGACGTTGTCCTGCCTTGATAATAAAAAATATCCTAAAAGTCAACCGCAACGCCACCTACCGGGTCCAATTGTGAATCTAAACCATTCTCGGACCCACTGGAACACGCACACAAAGTTTTATTAAAATCGGTCCAGCCGTTTAGGAGGAGTTCAGTGACATACACACGTACAGAAGAAATTTATATATAAAGATATCATTGTCATCATTTTAAAACTTATATGTAACTAGCAACCCGCCCAGCTTCACACGGGTGCAATGTAGACATTCATTTTAATGAAATACTGTTAAGGGCAGTTTTGATCTGCATGACATGTACAACATACGTAATGTATTTAATTGGATAAGGAATAATACTGTATTATATAAAATAGCTTGGTAAATAATACTACTGCTGACATTTCAGCGATCTTTTTAAGATATACAAATCCATAGTACATTAATTTCAGCTATCTCGTAAGGTTTCGTCAGCGATTGCGATTTAAGCACACAGAAATATATTTCTTACGACATCAAATTACAAATCTTTGAAATTTCGGCTTTTCTGTACTATATGTAAGTATTATACATGTGGTCGTGGTGGTCTAGTGTGTCTAGTGTTTGACCGGTGGAATATGATTTCGATGGCCGCTGGTTCGAACCCCGGCATGTACCAACGAATTTTCGGAATTTGCGTACATTTACCCATTTAAATTGGCAACACTATCGGCTGACGGTGAAGGAAAACATCGTGAGGAACCCTTAACCTGAGAAATGTTCTTGTAGTATGTAGTATACTATAAGTGGGAAAACATAGAACTGTGGATATCTCAGAGTTTGAAATCACCAATACGTCGTGAGCTGGCGTGGTGATTATGCCCATACCTTCGGGAAGATGCCTATGGCCCTGCAGTGGGTCTCTTACAGGCTGATGATAATGATGATTATACATATAAATCTTCCTCTTGAGTCACTGTATCTATTTCTACAAAACTGATTAGAATCCGTTGAATAGTTTAAAACATCTAAGGGAATAGACAGCTGTTATCACCCACCTCCGGTGCCGCTGCATCACATTCAAGAGACGAGACTACAACACGACCGGAACATTGATGTTAGCGCCACCATATTATAAATATACATTGACACTAGCGCCAACATATTAGAGATACACATTGATACTAACGCCACTACATTAAAGATGCATAAATAAGAATTATTATTATTATATAGATTTTAATAACAGTTAAATAAGAATATCATTATATAGAATTGAATCATTAGTTTGATCATTATTAATAATAGTATATTCTTTGACTTCATAGTTCGGCCATGACAAGCAAGATGTCGCTGATCTACATGTCGAAACAGATTAGTGAACACATTAGAGATACATAAATAAGGATAATTATATAAAATTGGTGTATAGCTTAAATAACATTAATTTGTTCATACTTTATTATTTTTGTGTTACTTCAATTATTTTGCGGAATTATGTATAAATAGTAATCGCTTTGACTTATATAGATGGGCCTTTAAAAGGCAAGATGTTGGTGATATCTACGCACTTCATATGTACCAAGTATTGTAAGGCGAAGCTCTGGCCAAATAAATAGTGACAGTATCTACGAAGTATTTTTTGCCATTCCCGACTGCATCGACCCTATACGTGATTAATATAATACAGCGGAAGCGACTTCGTCGTATACTATGTAAAGAAGTAACGTAGAAAATGTGAAATTCTCATCATCATTCTTAACTTTATCCAAATATGTCTATTATTCATTAACGTCATTACAAAAAGTATGTCGATGAAACAAGTGAGGAAAATACTGAGAATGATATAAACAATACATATCATTAGCAAGCAAACAAGGTTTTATGATTACGTGAACCTTGCAAAAACAGGAATTGCCGCGAGGAAACTCTTTTATGCACACGGCCATATCAAAATACGACCTTAATTACGTGCGAGTTCAGTTCAAAACAGAACCGTACCTTTCTAAACCTAAATACACGACCTGAATTCGACGCACTGAACAATCTATTTCTTACTAGCTGATACCCGCGACTACGTCTGCATCGTTTCTGAACAATATATATATACTAATATTCATTTTTATATTTTTATTTATTTCTATTGTTTATACTGGTAGCCCGTCTCGGCTTCGCATGGGTATTAACCAAGAAAATGTTAACAAATATTGACTTTACAGTACTATCATGTATTGAAATGGAATGGCAAATGAATATTTGAACGTCGATCGGTTAACTTTTGTTAATATTTTAAGTTAAGTAAAGATTTCTCTGCTGTCTTCTGGAACATTCTGTAACTCATGTTGTTACTATATGAAAAATATTAATGCTTAACCTAAATTTTCAATTTCCCGTGCGATTTTATAAACATATTATTTCATACAAACCCTATTCTAATAATTTCAAAAACGACGAAAAAAAAGCAGCCATTCTGAAGATATGCGCTGACATACACTCGGCAATTGATTTTTGGTTTCTATAGATATATAGATTAGAAGATAGATAACAAACATTTAAATATTTAATCATTATTATTCTATATAGCATTTTAATACTCACAGAAAAACAGCTTTGCAAATACCTTATGCAAATTTTTTCATATAAACAAAGCGTTGACATTTGTGTCATTCGACAGTATTATTAAAGGATATATAAGTTTTTTTAAGAGTCAATTAACTTATTACAACCATACCAATATTATAAATGCGAATGTAACTTTATTATATTTTCAAACCTAACCAGTTAAACCGTTTTAGAAAAATTAGTGGGCGCCCAGTGGTCGACATTCGACCATAGTTCATTGATTCTTTTAAGTTTGAATTTTATTACGGTTAATATCATTGTTGAATGTAGAATGAAAAAGGGTAATTGGAACGTAAGAGTAAAATAATACATACAGTCGAGCATAGCAACCTCCTTCACAACCTTTTTTGAAGTACTTTATTGACAGATGTCAAAATGTCTTTTTTATTTACATGTGTGTATATGTTGTGTAAAATTGAAGCAGTAGTGTGAGTAATGCATATTTTAATTGATTTAATGTACTTCTAATGCATTTTATAAAAGTAAATTTTCAAAAAAAAGTATTAACCGACTTCAATATCAATCAAAAACCCATAAGGCACTAAAAAGCAGAAAATAAATAGTTTATCAAAAATAAAACATATGAATGTAGATGATATGATTTTCGGTTTGGTTGGCACCGACTTCCAATACATCTCTAGGTAGCACACATATTCATATGTTTTATTTTTGATAAACTATTTATTTTCTGCTTTTTAGTGCCTTATGGGTTTTTGATTGATATTGAAGTCGGTTAATACTTTTTTTTGAAAATTTACTTTATTTTTCCATTTTTAGTGTACATAAATATATTTTACTAGCAGTGCCCGCGAACCCGTTCCGCCTTAAGTATATTAAAATATGCGCATTTTTGCGGTATGGTATCTATCGGTATGGTATGCGATATGGTTTCAATTGGTTGTACAATAAGTAACGTTTGGTACGAACGCAACCTTTTCAGTAATCCGCGATAGTTTCTACCACCAACTCGGCTACCATCGCTTCACACATTATACACCTTAAGTAATGTAATTACAATGCTTGCGTCATGTTGCAACACAGCAACGAACATAAGCACAATAGGCTCCTAAGAATTGAAGAGTTTTTTTTATAATATTGGTGGCAAACGAACATACGGGTCACCTGATGGTAAGTGATCACGGCCGCCCATGGACAATTGCGACACGAGAGGAAACACAGATGCGTTGCCGGCCCTTAAGAAAGGAGTAGGCTCGTTTCTTGAAAGTTTTCTTACTTTGCCACGGATCCCATAATCAGAACCTAACCAAACTCTCATCAAACTACCCTTGAAGTACATCCTTTTCAATAAAAAATGAATCATCGAAACCGGTTAGCGTAATATTGAGTTATTCGTCTATTTGTCGTGTACATACTTAATGCAAATTTGAAACTTATACGGTTTTGCACTGGATGCCGTTGTCGGAACTGTACCAAATTAAAATGGGACCACACTGGAAGTACCAGCTTTCAAATAAAAAAAGAATAATCAAAATCGGTTCACCCAGTCCAAAGTTATGAGGTAACAAACATAAAAAAAAAAAAAAATACAGACGAATTGATAACCTCCTCCTTTTTTTGAAGTCGGTTAATAAAATAAATAGCTTTCTGCACTTCTCCTCCATATAAACTTTAACTATGCCAAATTTCACGTTTATCCGTTCGCGCATTTCTCTCAAAAAGGGATACAAAGTTTAGGCTTCACGTATTAATATATAATGATGATAATTGTATAGAGAGACCATAGAGAAGTTACTTTGTTGTTACGAAAATAAATTATGTATGGGGAACTAATCGTTTCTCAAGTTGGAGATATAAATTCATAATATCTATACTAGGGGTTTCCAAACTTTTTCAGTTAGCAGCGCACTTTTAAGTTTATTATTTTTGTCACGGCGCCCTAACAGCTAGCTAGTCGAATTAAATACAGTCGATACGTACAATGACACTAGTTAGATGGGCACAAATATTAAAACATCCCCAACATTGATATCTGTGTGCTGGGAATGTAATTGCTTACGTTACTTGGCTTACTAATGGCAAAGTCAAGGTATCGGAGAAAGGTAAGAGGAGTACCTCACGGTGCCCCTCTTTGCTTTGTATGACACACCAGGGCGCCGCGGCGCACCCTTTGGGAACCTCTGATACGTTTGGTAAGAAGTATAGAATATTTTTCGTTTTTGACAAATCAATTGCTACAAAATTACTATCACTGTACTCTATTGCAATATTTTATCTAAAGCATTAAAAGTTAACCCACATAACGCGAGAGATGCCTTCAATAACAAATATAAAAAAAGAAACCTTTATATTTTTATGTTTAAGATTATACACTGAGAACGCAGTTCAAATTTTGCCGTTCATAAGGTTTTTAGTTTTATTATTACTTTTATATTTTCGGTCAAAATTTGAAGATCTTAAAAAGTAACGTAAAATATTGAGAACGGTTAAAATTGGATTTAGCTCATTTTTAAATGTAGCGACTCATTTACGACATGGAATCACGTCCGATTATTTACGAAATAAATACTATACACAAAAAGGTTCTGCCATGAATAGTTAAGTATAAAATAAACCATAATATGAAGAGAAAACTTGAACAATATTAATCTTACAGTTCGCGCGAGCGGGGCCGCGGGAATTACTATATCCCCTACAGTCTTCGTCAATATTTAAAGCCGCTCTGAACATAGGCGTAAGTACAGGCTTGTGCATAATATCGTCAAAGTTTAATACAAAGTTAAAATATCATTATGGGAATCTACAATTTGCTTTTATTTATCCTTTAGTTGTCTCTATGTTACACATATAATATAATGGGTTATACCTACATTTGTATTCTAAGAGGTTAAAAAATTGGCACGGATTGTACATACTACGTCTATACTACCAAGAATAATGCTAAGTCGTCCCATACTTGTAACTTTTTTCAATTGTCAAATATATGTTTTACGTGAAAACCACGGCAATTACGACGATTAAATAGTATTTCGGTAATTCTATTGAGGTCAACAAAATAACAGCATTTTGAGTAACAACTGATCAAACAAAACTCAACCGTCGTTTGGACAGAACTGTTATATGCTAATTACTAACAAAAATATCTATAAGAACTTAACGACAGATATTCAATTCAAGAATAATACGATATAATTAATATATGACTAAATATGATATCATTGTATTTTTATGACGAAGGAAATAGAGCGACATATCCCTACGTCCTATCAGGATGACATTTCAGCGAATATCACACTGAGTGCGAAGCGTTTGCGACATTAATCAAATCAGAGCTCGTGGAATCCTCAGTAATGCGGGCTCACATGTCTAGCAAATCTTATTATACATACCGACGCCTCCATCCAATGCGAGATTTAACGTGATATTCCCCCGAATACGATTATTTGGTATTTTTGGAACAATAATACCGCTGGGCCAAAGACCTTATGAAAGAAGATAGGGGCATAATTACACATCAGGCCACGTATTTGCGATATATTTTTACAAGACCAGGTGAGGTGTATCGATTGTTCTGATATTTTACGATTTATAATCGTTAGCGATTTGTAGTATTTATTATACTTGACGATTTTAATATAGATAATAAATATAAGACCTCTAAATATATCTGTATTACATTCCAATATGGCGACCATTTTGTATAATTATATTTCATACTATTAAATACGTGTTTAAAAGAATTTAGCTCACTTTGTTGTGTACAAACACTACTTAATAGACTTTTATTTTATTATTTATCATGGTTTTTTTTAATACACTCAAGTCATAGACGAAATAGACTTTTAGGTCAACGACCCCTACAAGTATAAACGTTTAAATGTTTTATGCAAAACGTATATTTGTACCGATAAATTAAATCGCTAAAAACGTTTTTGTAAACGTATTTTTTAATGAACAAAATTAACTGAAATATTGAAAATGATGAACAGAGACGACATTTTGAAGTAATAAAAAATACACCGTCGTATGTTTTAAAATTCACAAAATTTACGCCGTGACGTATTACGGTGTTACGCTGCACGCTGGCCCATGATTCAACTGTCAAGATGGCGGCGCGGCGCAGCAGTTGAATGCAAACATGTCTTACCGGACTGCAACACTTGCCATATATGAAGGTGTGTCGTATACGTGACCGCATACACGTTACTTAGATACATTATCTTTATTAATTCAGTTTCTATTTATCTCGAGACAGTTAGTAGAATATTGAAGTAAAAAAGATTTTAAGTTTTGGGAAAGCATCATATATTTTTTACTAAAATAAGTACGACAGTGATTTGTAAACTACAATAAGGCTAAAACTTAGAAGTCGTCTGTGATTACATTATATGTATATAACAACAAAGGAACTCATATTTAGGCATTTATACCTATTATTATTTCGTTCGGTATGGCCTCTGCCTATGTAGGCAATTACGCCAATGTCAAGTTACAAATAGAAATAGGATTACATGCAGTTACATATTTCCATTACTATTTTTATTTATATTACTATTTTTTTCTGCAGACTCTTGGTTCGCACCTACTTTCTGCCGTCGTTGATTATATTATAGTCTTGTTAAAAATCGTTTAAAATATGAGCAACTCTATTGTTATTATTTTACACTATTAAATATTATACGTTTAGTACGTTAAATTAGTTTACATTAATTACATATTTTTCATTGAGATTATTTCCTTTATGACGGCTTCATTCTTAACTTTTATTGGCGTTTTTAAATTATAATCCACTTTATCTGTACTTCTGAGTACTAAAATATGAAAGTTTTACGAAGAGTGAATTTATCTCGTTCATGAATAAAGTTTACGCTGTTTCAAAGTGGAATAAACAAAACTATTTCTTATTATTTTATGTAGCTTATAATCAGTTCAATAATATTAAACATTAATAAATAATCTTCTACATACATACAGTGAGAATAGAGTTCCTTTGAGGCTTAATCACCAAAGCGAAATGAGCGGAGTAGTCCGGTGAAGCTGTCAAGACCTTACTTGGTCAATAGCGTAGTCAGTTCGAAAAAAAAAAGAAACGAGCGGGATTCAGCTAGTAACATATAACACTATACGGAATTTAATTTTATGTTGACGTCACAGACTGAATAAGATATGTTTACTAATATTATTTCACTTATAAAGTGAATAAGCTTGCCACTTGGAATATATGCTAGACGAAATAACAGAACCGTCAGTTTGTAATAACATACAATAGAACAAATAATGATCATATTTCCTTTTTTACTTTTTCTATCTCATTTTATTAACTCAATATGAACAGTAATTCCCCGTAAATAAACTATGAGATCATAGTACGTTATATATACTTAAGATCTAAAGTTTGATAAACAGAATTACAAATGAGAACAATGTAGAAATTTCATGTGTTGTAGGTACGTCAAGTAAAATGAACTAATGTATGACCTAATAGTCAAAGATAACAGTAGTACGCAATTATTTGACGTATACATAAGTACATATGAACAGAGCGAAACTTATTGAATTATTTTAACATAAGATTAAATTCGCGAGGAGCTGAATGTTAAAAATAATGAGCCGCTTACAAATACCGCGAACAGACTCCAATGTGGAACAATAAACTCATTTACGTAAATAAACTTATTTGAACGCTCTGTAACAGTATTTACGATTTTATTAAAAGTAATTGTTGAAATTCCATAATATAAATATCTATTCGTAGGTAGTAACAGTGAATATGTCAACTCTTTAAAATGTCGAATGAAAATTTACGAAATAGGATTCGAAAACTGCTAACACTTTGTTAGTATTTATGGGTGGGAAATACATACATAGACACAAAATTGAAATATCTGTTATTTGTCAGGTTTAACCTTCGAAATAGGTGAATAATTTTGACAACACGCTTACATGTCGATGGATGACTTTTTAGAGTATAAATCGTTACGCTCCTTTATACAGTAGTTATCAGTAATATAAAATCGCTAAAAATATGATAGAGGTGCGTGGTTATAATCAAATCAAAAATATTCAGTTTAGGCACGTCAAAACTACCACCGGTTCGGAAAACAACCCAGTCGTTAAGAAAACCGGCAAGAAATTCGATCGGGTACATCTTTTTAACATATAAATATATTTCCAATACATTATAATATCGTTTTTAATGGATGCACAGAGTGGAGTCAATTCCAGACACCACCATCGTTCACATATTGATACAATCTATAATAGGCTTTTGATACCGAAACCAGTTTGACGTGGCGCTTAAACTTACAGTCCGGCAAATCGGTAACATGCTTTGAGACTTTATTGTGAAACTAACACTATTACTTAAAAAACTACTACTACTGGGTTTGCTATATCTGAAAGATGGGACGACCAGTTTGTTACAGTTTCTAGTGTTTAGATTATGCCGGTCTTTTACAAAATGCACTTTTTCATAGTTTTTACATACATCATACAAAAAAAAACAAAACAGTCATTATAATTAAACACTTAATTTAAGAAATTAATTAATTAAAAACATAATCATTCATTGACTCTCTTTCAGATGTCATTAAATTTAAATGGCGTAAATATATTCAAATAAATATATTAATTATAAGAGATAAATTTGCAATTCATTCGCATTAACACATGCGATCATTAATTTATATGTTTTTTTTTAATATGCCTATGAAAATTATAACATCACAAAGATTGAATGAATTAATCATCTTGTTAGTTTGGAATTAAAATACATATTTAATTAGCGTATCTAAATTTTGAATGTAGCTAATATCAAAATAGCGAACTACAGAATGATCAGTATTCACATATTTAGTCTCAAAATATTTAGTATAATACTTATTAAGGATATGTAGTTATAATTCAGCATAGACTCATTAATGTTTAGTCTGTAAAATATGACTAACAGTGGACTGATAATTGTGTTTAGAGAAAAAGCAACTATAATAATATGTGAATTAAAGTTAAATATGGTAATCACATCTTCTTTATTTTTAGAATATGTATTATTATAGACTTACATAAATATTAAATAGGTAAGTGAGTTACAAAAACCAGAACAATGCACATAACATTACATTTTCTGTGTATTATTCCACAGAAGAACTTATTTTATAACTATCACGGTTCGTCCAATGAGTTATTAATAAAGTGTCAATTACACTCTCAGCGTTTGAAATGTTGAACTAGCTCATGCTCGCGGCTTCGCTCGCGTTTATATAGATTTAACGTATCCCTCGGCAACAGTACCTTTTTCACGCTGAATAAGTACCCTATATCCTTTTGAGTAGTTAAGGCTTAAAGATGTAACAAACAAACGGACTCGCATTCGCATTTATAATATTAGTTAGGATACTATCTTCCCTTAGTAATTTACTATAACAATTCACAATATACGACACAATATAAGAATTGAATTCTTACAATGTATTCGTCAATGTAAACAATAAATGTATCAATTTATTTATATTAATCAGTGTGTTCCTTTAGTCACTCATCACTTAATCAATTTATCAGACTAAACAATACTATTTACAGGACTAAACAAAGTTAATACTAGAAACAGCAGCTTATATTTAAACTATTAGTACATCGATTCTATAAAAGATGTATACAACTTTAATAGCTTCTTTCTAAACATGTTATTAAACTAATAATGGTAAGTTAGATAACTAACTTAGAGTCTAAAGAGTCGCGCCACGTCCGTCGCCCTGGCAGCAATGGCACAGGCCCTTGAAGTTTGAGGCACACTCGTGTTCGGTGCGCCTCCCACCGGTCCGTCAAAGGGTGTTACCATCTCCGACCCCATCAGATCGCAAGACGGAGTTCCCTGATAAGGGGCCTGCACACACCAGGTCGAGGGTATAAAGGCAGTACCTCCTCCCCGGCCAAAACGTATGTGAAAAACATCATGGGGTTTTTAGTCAGTAAGAATATGACATACCCACGCCGCTGTTCGGGGTTGAGGTGGTTTCATGCAAGATTTGCCCCATGTTACATAAAAAAGGCCATCAATACTTTAAAACGAAGCAACCATGTGCGAGAAGATGGCACGGTGCGAGCTCAAGCTTTTATAAACTCTCTTGGGACACGCCATTGCGAATTGACTACTTACTTTAAATATAAAATCGTACTTTGTAATTCCTTGCAGACTACATGCATTCAACGAGAGCCTTTCGAAATACCATTGTTTTTTATGATTTAACATAACAATTTATTCTGTTTATATCCGCCCGTAACCTCACTTAATAATAATTGACGATGTGGCCTCTGAAGACGAGACGCCATTATTAAAAAGTTGAAGTGGCCTCTGAAAGTAGCAGCACGCTAAGTCTAGAGGAGAATTCGTTCTCAAGAGCAGCTGTTAGAAGTCACAAATTAATACTTAATGACAGATTTTTATCTTGAGACGGTAGTTAGCGACGCGAGTTTCATTCTTTTATTTTCTTAAAAACTCAAGCTTACACAAGAGATTTGAATCTACGTCGAACGACGCAGTGTCCGAGCCATCAGCGCTTTATGTATAAATATACTGACTTAACAGAACAAACATTAATTAGAGAACATAATCTTCTAAGGGAAATATAACGACATGTCACCATCTTACATCCTTCCACTTCTATATCATCGCTACAGTTTATATAGTACTAGTTTTTGTTCGCGGCTTAACTTGCCTTAATGTACATTCGGTCACTTCACACATAACAGTAACTTCATTCTGGGTGAAATCTACCCTAAGACCTTGTCTGTACCCCTGACAAAGTCTACACGAAATTTCTGAATCCAAACATCATTGAATAATTATTGCATTAAAGCATAACACAGACAAACTCACTATCGCATTAATAATATGACTTAGGATTTGGTAATTACATAATTTTATGATTAGCGATGTTTTTAAAGCACAGTCTATATTCCGGTTTCTACAAAAAATCCCATATATATATATAAACAATCCAAATTATCATGAGATTTTCCACATTTCATTTGATAGTTATTTCTCGAATACGGTCACTTTAATATAAATGAAAACACCCGTGACATGATTTTGTAACCTCCAACAGAATTTCGACTCTCCGTGAGAAATAAAAAGTTAATTAAATCGTGCAAGAGGCAAAAAATTTAGATGACGCGGAATCACCGTTTTGTTCGTGAAACTATTGGAGCCAACCATTGGAAAACCTTCAAGTGATTGAACGCTGGAAATGCATTCTTAAAGTATAATATGAAATTTGTTAACACTTTCAATGCCTATTGTTTTACGATATGACATCATTACCTGCAATTTAGTCACGTAATATAAACATAATATAGTACACATAATAGTATAAATTATTCGGGGTTTCGAAATGTTAATATTATGTTTATATCATATAATACTATTTTTATTTACATAAATGACTAAGGTTTGCAAGAGACTAATTTACGGAATGCAATGATTCGTTTCAAAATGTTTTAACAAATAAGAAACTCTACGATAACCCCGAGCGCTGTATGTGATAATTTATTACGTTTTATATTGTAGATAACACGCATAAAGGCGCGGGCTATTGCAATAAATTGTTTTTTTTTTTGCGCTGGAGCATCTATTACTTCAAATTTACCGAACTACAATGAACATTGTTACAAAATTCGTACAGGCATAAACCTAAGAAAGGATTTAGCCTACATATCATTACGCTTATCTATAGAGGATAAGTAGTAATGGTAAAATTCACGTGAATTCAGTTGCAGACACTACCAGTCACTATATAATATTTATTCGAATCGCTTTTATGGAAAATTGGCGAATAATATTTTAATATACTAATTACTAATGCTACACTATTACTAATATTCTAATTCTATAAAATTATTGAATAACAAAGACCTACCTACAGCCGCCATATAACAAACTAATTATATGGGATATTTTTACTATCACTGATATGTTATGTGTACAATGTACACTAACAGGAATCAGAAAGTATTGAAAAGTTTAACTATTAAATATGAGACGTAGAGTTTTAGTCATAAATATGTACATTATACACAAAATAACCGAGCAATAAATCTGTTGTATAGATACACACAATTTCTTACATAGTTTTAGCGCAAACAAACTCGTGCTAATCAAAAGAGAATGTAGCTTGTATATCTACTTAGGATACAAAATATGACCAAAGTAAGGTACAGAAATTTACTTACAATATGAAGCATACTACGCACAGACAGCTGTTGATTTCTTTTATGATCTTAGCGTTTATTCTTTCTCAAACACCAAATGAAAAACACGTCTTTCTGTTTAAGTCTGTACTGTCAATCAGATTCCTTGCCACAATTTATTTACTGGAAATTAATAGTCTGCACGCACAAATAGCTAAAACAAAACATGCTGATAACATTGTGGGCAATACTATATTTTCATATACTAAAAACTGCGAACGCACTGTAGTCACAACAACGTAACACACGTCTCGGTCGCAGTAAAACACTGAACGATCTGAAATTTGAATGATTTGTATAAAATGTAAGGAAAATGGAGAGGGCAAAAATTATTTGAACGAATGAATAAAATAATGAATGAGTCATTGGGGAATAGCAGTTAAAAAAGTGTTGCAAACGCAAAAACAAAGTAGTAAGACTGTAGTCTTTATGCATTCTTTTTTAATGAAAAAATAGATCAATATTTTAATAGATAAACAGTTCTCTTGAAGATATATAATTATTAATACTTTGATAATAACAAATATAATCAGTGTTAACGATATTTGAACAAGTATATTTTGAGATGAATATTTGGGAAAATTGTTATGTAGTAATTTTAAATTCTTCTCTGGCAACTTCAATCATCCGTCCATTTTCATTTTGCAAACATAAAAAAGCAACGACGAAGAAAAAAGAGTTTTGGTTTTGTCGGTTATAATATTCTTTGTTTAAAATAATGTGACTGATAAACTATTTGTATAATCGAGTTGAAATTTATCTAATTTCATCAATTGAACGTTACTGACCAAAGGACTATACGGTAAGTATTGTGACATTTGATTCGATTTGTTTGTAAAGTGGAAAGTAACCGTTTGTCGGGCGTTCGCATTTGCTGCAGATGCGCTCCAGTTTCAGATCTCGTCTCGTCGTTTATTGGGGACAGCTATAAATGAACCGGCTAACAGTAATTAACAATGCGCTCGGCTAAATTGGCCAGGTAGCCATTATTCAATTTGAAATCTGGTGTCGTTGGAAAATCTTTGTTTTACGTTATAACGTATTATAGAAACACTAGCTTTACACGTTTAAAATAAACACCTACACGTTACGAAAGTTGGCAGATAGTATATAAACAACATTATATGTGCCTTTATCGCTAAGAATGAGTCAGAAATCAGGTAGGTAGGTAGGTATACACATTTCAATTTGTAATTATTTCTGTAAGCTCAAACGAGATCGTTGTTCGAAAAACTATAATACGTTCCATTGTTTGTTTTAAATATATCTATTTAGTAAAATTTCGGCATTAACCCTTAAACTGGGTCTATTAACACAAAAAACAAAGGTCAAATGACATTACACATCTGATAAGTACACATTCAGGGTAAACTAGATCCCTTTAAGGTTTTCATGCACCTTAGTACATAAGTTATTTAAACCTTGTACATTTGTTTGGCAACAATTATACTTGTATATGAAGCTGCAGTAAGTTTATATTTGTTTACATTTTTTTTTTTTATTGAGCACATTTCTTTTTTTGTTACATCTTTTATCAAAACTAAAAATGAGGCTTTTGGGAATTGATAGAGCATTTATACATAACCTTAGTTATTTAAGTGTTAGAAATTAATTATACTACTCATATTTTCCTAAAATTTTAACTGTGTTCTATAATTTCTGGTTGTACTGTACATTTTACATATTAATATTGTTTTATCAATATATAATAATTCGAATTAATGTTTACCATTACTTTTAATCTATAGTATACATTATTTCCTAAAGAACTCTTATTTTCATTTTTCTATAAAATAATAATGTTTCAGAATTATTCCTGTTTCTAATATATTCTTTCAAATGAATAATTTGTAAAATGTGTGAGTATAGGGCATAAGGTTCGATATTTCAGTTCACTATACTATTTATAAGTGAGCTGTATAAGATGAAATGTAACAAAGCAGGTAGGTAGGTGGTAAAAAATTTGACAAATATTCAGACTATTATTTTACATATTTTGACACTGTTTTCTCTTTTTATTTCATTTTGTCAACTTGGTTGGCTTCAATTCATCATTTATCATGATTATCTATGGATACAATTAAACTCTTAAAATAAAAATACAGCTTGGACCAACTTTGCATGCAGCTTTTGATTTTATGTATGTGTCATATAATTTAAAATAAAATTGTAACAAAAAATAATTATAATATGAATTATTATTACTTCATATATTCATTTTAATTCATTTATAATTGTGTTGTTACATTTCAAAATCAGCTTAATCCAAGTTTAGTAGTTCCTAATATTTTACATTATCCTAATATTTTACATTATTTTTGAAAATCTTCAAATTTTGTACATGAATTGTATTTTACTATGAAGATCATAAGAAGAAGAGAGAGAAAGATAAACATCTTACAAACTGCAAAATTTTTAATTTCATTATCGGTATATAAAAACTGGAAATTTGAAAAAAATTAAGCATGTTATATCAACATTTAAAATTGGATTTAGCTCATTTTGAAATGTAAGGACACAAATATCTAATCATTTTTTTAATGTATTTAAAAATTAATATCTTAATTTTTCGTTGTTTAGGTTCATTATTTGACACAACAGTAAATCTGACAAAATGGAGGATGAAAATGAGTATAAAAAGCTACCGACAGATGAGAAGTGTGTTCACAAACTATGGAAGGCTCGTATGGCTGGCTATGAAGAAGCGATCAAGCTCTTCAATCAGATTGATGATGAAAAATCACCAGAATGGAACAAATACTTGGGTCTCATAAAGAAGTTTGTCACAGACAGCAATGTTGTGGCCCAGGAAAAAGGTATGTATTGTTTTAATTTGATTCAATTAATAAATTTAATTATAACTTCTTAAATTACACAACCTTATGTGTATTATCAATATTGTTGTTTTATTCATAACTAGTTTCTGCTCATGACTTTATCTGTGTGGAATGTGATGATATATAGCCTGTAAGCCTTCCTCGATAAACAAGCTATCTAATACTGATTTCTTTTTTAAACTGGACCAGTAGTTCCTTAGATTAGTGTTTTCAACCAAACAAACAAACCCTCCAGCTTTATAATATTAGTATAGATTTAGTTATTTATTTGGTTTATTTGCTAATCATGGAGCAGCAAAATTGCTGATATGTCTATATCTCACAGCGGATAATATCTCATATTGGATCACAATACCTGTTACTTATTAGTGTTAACTTACTGGTCCATAGTCAGTTGTCAAATCAATTTTTAAAACTATAAATATAAACTTTAATACAGTTATTATGTTAAAAAAGGTAAATCCATTAATACTTTATACTAAAATTAAAGTAAACACAGTTCTTTTAGGAGTGATTCTCTGTTCATACCTGTTTGTAAAAGTTCTTTTAATTTTAGTTTACCTGTCCACATAATGTATGAACTGAATTTACTTTTATAACAATAAAACTATGTCGTAACTAAAGTATTTCAGTCATGTCAACTGCTTTTTAATAAATGTACTTTTGCAATTTTATATTATTGCAAAAAACAGTACAATTATCTAAATTGTATTGATTGTATGTGCTAAGACAAAGACATTTTAAACAGTTCCATTATATTGTTACACAATACGCATAATCAGCTAGTGTCAGTCAGGAAAACTAATAGACACTCTGAAGGCACTGTGACTATTTATCCGGGCAGAGCTTCGCCTTACAATAACTTCCACATAAGAGTGCGTGCAGATCAGCGACATCTTGCCCTTTATATGCCGAACTCCCACCAATGTAGTCTCACACCGGGCCGAATGAACAGCAGCCGATAACTTCAACCAATAGCGTTCAAGGTCATTAGTAACACCCCCGATAAAGTCAATAGCGCGGTATCGCAGGTTAATAGTGGTTCTCCAAGTGGCGTTGTAGCCTCGCCTCTCTGGTGTTTCATAGCGGTACCGGACGTAGTCATTAACAATATGTTGAAAATTTAATTGAAGAAAAATGAATTACACACAAAGTGTCATCCAGACTGTTGTGTAATTATCCTATTAGACTTGATTGGACTGTGACTTATCTGAGTTATAGCTTTGTTAAGCAATTATTAAGGACATATTTATTGCACAAAATTAATTGAAGTAATTGTTGCTCAGAGATATTGCAGTCCGATACTGAACTAAAAGTCTGAATCCAAAATGAGCTATATGCTATTATCTAAGGGAAACTTCAACTTAAAACTATAGTGGTCACGCATTTTCTATTGCTCACCTTGGCTGACCTATTGGAGGTAACATTGTGTGTTCTGTTTTGTAACTTGCTTACAAGAGCAAGTTAGACTTAGGGTGTCATTTGTCATTAGCTGTAATTGTAGTTGAACACAAAAATAAGTTTCTTTTTAGACTCCTACGTAACATTCCTGAGCTCTCACTTTAAAAAAAAAAATTACTAATTTTAATAGAAGTACACAAACAGATATTGATATGTTTCTGGTTGACCTTCAGATAATATCTTCAGGAAGGTTTATATGTATAATACGGGTATATGAAGTAGATAAAAGTTGAAGAATTCTAATGAAACTGCAAGGTATTTTCTGTATCTATGAGTTCTTTTTTATATCATAGGAGGCAAACAAACAGTTGGGTTACCTAATGTTAAGTGATCGCTACCGTCCATAGACACTAACAACACCAGGGAAGTCGAAAGTGCGTTGCCAGCCTGTGTTTGGCGAAAAGAGAGGGAAGAGGAGAGGGAAGATGGGCCTCCGGAGCTCTCAGTGACTTAACGAAACACAACAATTCAAGCACTGTTACTTCACGTCGGCTTTCTATGAGAGGATGGTACTACATTGGGCGAGCCGACCCATTCATGCTGAAACCAGTAATAGCTTCAGAGTGGTTCTACCACCTACAAAGTCATTTGGATATTCCGCCACTCCCTGTTGGAAAAACATCCCACTACCATGGACATCCAAAAAAAACTAAACTTAGCTTTAAATAATTCTTATTGCAACTTCAAATGCAGTAGTTGAAATGCATTTTTTCTTTTTGTTGCAATATATATCTATTTACTTTAATTTATCTCTAGTTCTGTCATTATTTATGGGAATACCTGTGTTACATAATTTTGCTGTAAAGGCCTGTCAGGCCAATAGCATTGTCAGTAGAAAAAAAAACATAAATTTGTCCTATCTTTATATATAAATTTCTTCTGTGCGTGTGTATGTCACGGAACTCCTCCTAAACGGCTGGACCGATTTTAATAAAACTTTGTGTGCGTGTCCCATTGGATCCGAGAATGGTTTAGTTTCACAATTCGTTCCGGTAGGTGGCGTTGCGGTTGACTTTTAGGATTGTTTTTATTATCAAGGAGGACAACGTCCGCCAGGTCCGCTAGTTTAAATATATAAACTTAATTAAGGTTAAGACACTCCTTTAAAAGGCCGGCAACGCACTTGCGACTCCTCAGGTTTGGCTAATGTTTATGGACGGCAGTGATCATTTAACATCAGGTGACCCAGCTGTTTGTTTGTCTCCAATGATATAAACAGACGTGGTCTCTAATTTGTCGCGACAGTAGTAATAAATTCATGGTAATTTTATGTGTCTAATAGCACTCTGTAGCATTAGAGTAAGGTGGTCGTGACTACTCAGGCATTTGCTATAATTACGTAAGGCATGGGAAATCATTGACTTAGATGAACTACTTTACCATCTATACGATTACAATTTTAACATTATTTGTGAATAAATACAAGGCTTCTTTAATCACATGTCTGGATCAGAGACATGGTCTTGTAATATTATATGGCATCAGTATCACGTGTTGTCGGTTATAAGGATTATCATACTGAAGTCTGATTTCGAAAGTCGATCTCATTAGTGATAATTCTTTTGTATTTATTTAGTCGTTAGTAAATGTACTAACGAATGTACTAACTAATGTTTGTATTTCTGAATTGAGAATTATCCTAGTTGTGAATATTGATAAAATAATTTTGGATTATTTAATTACGGGGTGCTTACCATCTACTAAATCGTCACTTAAAATCAGATTAGATAGTGATTAAACGCTAAAATTTACAAATGTTATATAATAGTTTGTTATTGAGTATTTTAAGTATGGTAACATTTGAATGGTTGGATTGTCTATTGCTTTTTAACTCGGTGTAGTCCGGTGAAGCTGTAGAGGCCTCCAAAAAGGCCAATAGCGTAGTCAGTTCGAAAAAAAAAAAAAGCTTTTTAACTCGTTTTATTGTATTGCATTTTATTTTATTATTATTTATTTATTCATAAGACGACAAGGGTCCACAAAAACAAATTATATACTAATATACATAAATTGGTAGTAAATTTAAAAATAAAATTAAGTAACTATATTAATATGTTTTATACAAATGAATATGAAATAGGATGAAAAGATGAACATCACACAATTATATTAGGTACAACAGATATCCAGCGCTTCATGAAAGGACTATCGTACATGTCTACCATTGTTCTCGTTATATTATTGGGACTATCGTGATTTTAACTTCGTACCGTGTTTTAAGTTTAATCTTACTAGTTAATTATCATTCGTTCATTTGATTTTATTTATTGCCCAGTTGTATACTTAATCCGTGGGCGGCGGAGCGGATTGTTCTCTAAGAACTATTTGTTTTTTATGTATTTTTGAGTACAATTGTTAGTTCCACTTAATAAATAAAATTTAAAAAAGCATTATATAATATATTGTACTAGCTATGACTCGCGCCTTCTGCTTTATTTATTATTATAACAATACATTTTGCGTAGAGAAAAAATGTAAGCAATAATATACTTTGATTATCAAATTTCATTGTAAACAATGTTATTGGTTTACTTCCCCCTCTTCTGCGCACGCGCACCGCACCGTGTGCCCCACTTCTTTACGGGAGTAAAACGCACGTCGCTGAAATCGTGGCTATTTAAAATTCCAATAACCTCGTATAAAATGACGATATCCTGATTATTATTATTTTATTTTTTTATAATACACTATGCCACGCATGACCTCAGTCACACCTGATGTAAAGTGAGGACGAGGCCTAGGATGTAACGCGTTCACTCAGTAAATGCACATTCACTCTTCTTTTGAAGATTGCTACATCATCTGCTTCAGGAAAAACGGACGCAGGCAGCGCATTCCACTCCTTCGCGGTTCGCATAATAATTACGAAGCGAAGCACTTCGTCCGGATGAAGGGTATGTCAACCGCAAATGAATGGAGGTCTGTACGGCGTCTGGTAGTCCTGAGATGAAATGGAGATTTTTTTTAGCTAAAGATCGGTTGTCTATAAAGTAAAATTGACCGAGATCTATCCAGTTGTTTTTGCGTGATGTGCGTACAACTGCGGACCTCTATCATGTTTTTTTTTTTAATATGGACAGAGTTTTATAGACTTTTACCATAGTCTTACTTCATATAGTGATGACGTTGCCTAAGATGTTGACATATTAGGCCGAGAGGGAGGGAGGTGGAGCACCTGGCTACGATGGCCACAACTCTCGTGGTCAGGCGCATCAGGAGGTTGGGCCTCAGGGTGGCCCTCGAGAAGACCGAGGCCCTACTCTTTCTTGGGCCTCGGCGGGGGCCACCACCTGGGGCCCACATTGTGGTGGAGGGCGCCTGGATCAGGGCGGGGACCCAGATGAAATATCTGGGTCTCACCCTGGACGGGCGCTGGCGGTTCGAGCCCCACTTTGCGGGGCTCGGACCGCGAATTTCTGGGGCGGCTGCGGCACTCGGCCGGTTACTCCCCAACGTAGGGGGGCCGGGCGCCGGGTGCCGCCGACTCTACATGGGAGTCGTGCGGGCGATGGCCGCCTACGGGGCACCAGTCTGGGCTGATGCCCTCGGTGCCGCCAACGTGCGTGCGCTCCGCAATGCGCAGCGCACGGTGGCACTGAGGGCAATCCGGGCGTACCGGACAGTGTCCTCGGCGGCGGCCTTCACGCTCGCCGGCTCCCTGCCCTGGGAGCTGGAGGCAGGAGTTCTCGCCGCCGTGTACGAGTTCACGGCGGCGAGGAAACGAAGGGGGGAGCCCCCGCCTCCCAGGGAGGTAGAGGCGGAGAAACGGCGTCTAAGGGAGGACGCCGTCGAAAGGTGGCAGCAAGACCTGGCGGACGAGCGGTTCGGGCGGTTCACTGTGGACGCCGTCCGCCCGGTCCTGCGGGAGTGGATAGCAAGGGAGTGGGGCTCCCTGACGTTCCGACTGGTGCAGGTACTCACCGAACACGTTTGTTTCGGGTGGTACCTGCACCGGATCGCACGCAGGGAGCCGACGGCCGCCTGCCACGAGTGCGGCGCTGACGTAGATACCGCGCAGCACACGCTGTCCGAGTGTGTTGCGTGGGGGGAGCAGCGCTGCATTCTGACGGCGGCCGTGGGAACGGACTTATCGCTGCCGAGCGTGGTTTCGTGGTTGGGGGCGTATCCATAAGGGATTTCCCCACGTTAAAAAAAAAAAAAAAGGTGTGGTTTTTTAAATGCAACTTGCGAGACCCAGTTGTTGGTGAATGCGAATTGATTTATGTAGCCAATAGCAAGCGAGGCGGGTTTTGGAAAAAACCTACCACTAGGGTATATATGGTATCGTCATGATGTTTTTCTCCACCGAAAGAACAGTCTCATAAGAGAAAGAACTGTATCATAAGATTCGGATGTAAGGTCAATGCGTTTATCGAACAAGCAATCTTGCAGCCATAATTAAAATGCTATTGGAGCTGATTTGTAAAATCCTATAATTTTGTAGGTCTTCATATTTACATAAATATGTTCACTAAATATTATAGTGCTTACGTATTATTGTTGGTTAAATTCTACAGCCATTAGCACGTGCCTGCGACATAATGTAGTCGACGACATTGTGCCTATTTTCTCGCTAATGTCGAGGCGTTTTAATGCCAAATAACTTGGAATATGTAGGTATGCGACAGATGTCAAAGATTTGTTTCAGAATTCAACGAATGTGTTATGAGTTTTACGTCATTATACTCATAGATATCTATATATATGTACATGCAAATCTCAATTTGGTTTGTGTCACCGCTTTCAAACCTTAACTACTCAACCGATCATCATAATATTTTCCTAGGACTTAGGATACATTTCATTATGAAAAAAAAGTCCGTAAAGGCGGTTTACCGATGATAATTTTACGTGATTAGGTTCTAAGAAAACGTTGATAAAAAATTTCATACTTTTATGAATTGAATTATCCTATATAGATAGACAAGCTAAACGCTTAGGCCGATTGCACCTCTCTATCGTTTTTACGCGCTCTCGTTTGTACGCTCGGCTCAGGCGGAACGTGACAATGAGTCATGCTTTTTCGTACGTGCAGCCGGACAGAATCGATTTATAAGACGTTATCACGTAAAAAAATTACTGTACCCACGGGATATACAAAATATACATTAACGTGTGTATGATTGTATAAACGATATATTGGCTATTGGATTATAAAACGAGATGAATGTTTTTTATAAAAGCGGATATAATCTTGTAGTGCGATTACGTATATTACGGTAACGGTTATATGTAGGTCAAATCTTAGAAGTGTTAAACGTCTCAATGTTTCGTATTACACAATTCCGTCTATTGTAAAACTATTCAAGCAGACATCCACAGATTGTTTACAATTTCATGCTCTACTTGATTGAATGGAGAGTTAATAATAATTGTTTCTTAAACCTATACACTGGATTACTCTTATATATCAATTTTTATTCGATTTCAAATGGGATCTCAGTTTGATTGTATTTTTTAATGCTTGTAATCTCAGAACTTCGTCATTTATAAACCGATTTGGAAATTTATTATATTGGAAAGTGGGCAGTTTTATTAGCATCCTTGAATTTCGTAGATACTTTAGGGAACTCTTCAAAATCTAATACAATATGTATAGTGATTGCTATATTGGTAGCTTTATGATAATCCAAGGCTAAGTCAAAGACATTCTAGTTCAATTTTAGAACAGATTTTTTTCAATTGGTTTCATTTGTTTCGTTCTTATAAAAACGTGGGTAATTTTTCTTAAGAAAGGTTTCGAAATAAGTAACGATACTCTATACATATTTCCATACCAACTTCGGTTATTAAAAACACAAGGCCATAAATTTATGTTTTCTTAATATTGTCTTTGTATTTATACAGCCTGTATTCATACTATATGCAATGACGTAGTTGGGGTTATGCTCCGCACTGAGCATTACGCGTATGGGGGTCACGTCTGGCTTTAAAGAACAAATAAACATGTATATAAATTATCACAACTGAATTTAGAAAAATCAAATAAATATAATTCATTGGGATGACCCACAAATGTATTTCAAAGTCTGATCTATAAACATTGCATGAAACAATAAAGCATTCATTTGTGAAACCAATAGAAAAACAGTTTTTGCTAGCATGGATGCTATCCATGTTAGTTACGCCAATGAAGGTATTAATAGTGCTAGTTTTTGCTCGCTCTTCGTGTTTACTATAAAATAAATCGATACTAATCTGTTTGGACTGTCTTTCTGCAGAACAATTCAGAAGCAGTCTATAGCGACCGGTCGAGGTATGGCGACCTCACAGTTCATGATAGGTATCGTCCGAGACTTTGTCTCATCGTCCAGCTTTGCCAGATCTATATAAGCAGAGTTGTTCGCGCTGTTGCAATAGAAACATTGTATTGATGAAGCTGAAAACATTCACCATTTAGTTGTATCAATCTACAAGCTTTTGCTCGCAAATTCGCTTGCGTTAATGTAGATTCGACCTATCCCTCGTGAGCAGTACTTTTTTCTGGACGACGGTACCCTTTTTCGTACCCCTGACAAATTGGGTGCAATTTTTTTTTATGTCATAGGAGGCAAACGGACACGCGGATCACCTGATGTTAAGTGATCACCACTGTCCATAGGCACTTGCAACGCCAGGGGAGTCGCAAGTGCATTGGGGGGGGCAGTGCAAGCAATGTTGCTTCACTTCGGTTTTCTGTGGGTCGGGTGGTACACTACCCCGGGCGAGTGGACCCATTCATGCTCAAACCAGTAATAGCTATAGCGTGGCTCTACCACCTACAATGATAATTAGTTCTGTAGTTAAAGGTGGAAAGCGTAAGAAATAAACAAACGTTTTTAATATTTATAAGGCTATGTGTGTGGGTGCTTAGATCGTGCTTAAATGTCCATTATCAATAAACTAGCGACACGCCCCGGCTCCGGGTGGGTGCAGTGTAATAATGTGACGTCACAAGTGTCTAAACAATTCAGATCCATTGTTTACCGTTTTTGATATTTACAATTCATCAACGTCTAGAAGCTACATAAGAATTTCATATAAACAATTTTTGTTTGCGCGTAATTTTAAACCTGTGTTAACTTCTAAGATATTCGTTTATAAATAATATAAATATGCTCTTATGAGTTATCTTATTCTACATGAAATGTCCTACGTAATTATCATTTTAATTATGTAAAGATTAATTCTGTATTGGTTAAGAACATGGCAGATAAGTCAATTATTTTTTAATAATAGCTGAAAGATAAAAATGGTTACTGTCGGTTATCCTTAGAAAATAAATATATAGACTTAGCATCGAGCACTGGCGTAACTATGTTTTGATGCCCGTCACAAATTCATATGACGGGGCAAAAATCGTCACATTGTAATTTAATTTTAGTAGATTCAATTTACGTGATCTGTTTTGCCAGTAGAGCTCCTTAAATCGGAGGTTCCAGAAGTTTCGAGGGTCCGTGGCGTTTTGCCAGCTCTATCGACCTATCACAGTCACACAGTCATCAAGGACTTTTCTGTAGGCATTTTCAAGATGTACGAATCTGTAGTACGTTTATGTATCAATAGCAGTGCCTGCGACTTCGTCCGCGTGGAACCTATTATGTAAAAAAAAGCAATTAATAAAGTCGTCTCACTGTATCAAGTCCACTTTTTCTCTCACATTTACGGCGCGTCGTCAATAAAATTACAATAACTTTTGATGGAATGGACCGATTTTAATGAAACAAAGACTAAGTTATTCTCGATAATATGTTTTGTGATTTCCTTGGTGTGGTATTATTGTGAAGCCCCAGTACTTAAGCAGTGATGCGTGTTGATACAAACAAACAGACATTTCTAAAAATGACTGAAATGTATTTTTGTCACGAAAATTGATAAAGTAGTCTGTACTTTAGTAATCTTTAGATTTACATTCTTATTATGTCTATAGGTTCCAATGTAAGCGCCCGTTTCTTCTTACTACTTCTTTAATGCATTTATCTGCTTCATATAACCATATTATACATGTGTTTAAACTTTGCGGAAAACATATTAGACAATAATGAAAACCATATCTCAATTCGTTACATACTTTAAAAGAATTAAGGGAACACAGAGACTAGTGTTAAAATATATTCATACATGTACAATGAATATACAGTATCCGTGTTATTACAAAAAAGTTAAATACGTATTAAATGCTTGGTTTAAAAAAGTTTACTTATAAATGCACCGCGCTCGCCCGAGGCAAGTTCGTGTTATCCTTTTTCGCAAGTCTAACCTAACGTAACTAAAGCGAGACAAAAGAGCGAGATGGCGAACATTCACCAACCGGGGTGCATTTAATATGAGACCTTTTTAAAGCCACGATTTAATACGTAGTTAACTTTTTTGTAATAACACCGTTATATGTTTAAAAATTATATATAAATATTTATGTTCATTAAAGGTCTTGAAGCCACCTTAGTGTTCGTTGAAAACTGCGGCCACGCTGGTAAGACCACAGGCGAGGTTATGTCCGGTATTATCGCAAAATGTATCGCCGCACCCAAAACGAAGACTAAGGACTTAGCTTTACAGGTAATTGTTTTATTTATTTATATTAATAAGAAAACTAGGTAACTGTGTCAGCTTAAAAATCTTGATATTGGGTGGTAGAGAATTCAGAAATTGAACTGTGTCTGACATAATGAAGTTTTACATCAGGACTACGCTATTGACCTAGTAAGGTCTTAACGGCTTCACTGGGCTACTCTACATTATTTGGAAAACTGATACAATTTATTTTGTTCTTTACGAATTTTTACACTGGTATGTAGTTAGTGAAACTCTAGTACAAAATGTCTATTGAACCGATTTTAATTAAACCACAGTCAAGAATTAAGATAATTTAAAAAGAATTTACTAATTAATTTAGTACCTAGTTTCTGTGGTAATATTTAATAACATAATAAACTTTGTTTATAGATCACATTAATGTATATAGAAATAGAAAAACACGAAATTGTCGCAGAAGAATTATTGAAAGGTATGGAACAGAAGAATCCTAAAGTAGTGGCCGCATGCATAGCCGCTTTGAACACTGCCCTCAAACAATTCGGAAACAAAGTTATCGCTATCAAACCGATGGTGAAAAAGATACCAGTGCTGCTCGCTGATCGAGATAAAACTGTCAGAGATGAGATGAAGGCTTTAGTTATTGAAATGCACAGGTCTGTATTATAATCTATTGTAATAAATAAAGTAAAGTCTGTCTGTCAGGACAATCAAACACTCAGTAAGCACTGCGACTATTTATCCGAGCAGAGTATCGCCTTACAATAACTTTGACATAGAAATGAGTGTCCAATTAACGACATCGTTCCTTTTATATGCCGAATTCTCTAATAGGGTGGCGCTAGTGTTAGTGTTCCGGTCGCGTCTCGGCCGTGTTCCGACGATACCGGAAGTAGATGTTTAAATCATGTGAATATCATCTATCATCATCATCTTCTTACCCTTATCCCACCTAAGTAGGGTCGGCACAACATGTTTTCCTTTTCCACGCTCGCCTATCAGATGTCATCTCAGTCATCACACCTTTTACACACATATCATTTTTCACACAATCCATCCATCCTTTTTTCGGTCTTCCTTTACTCTTATATCCATCGACCGTCATACTCAAATCTTTTCTAGTTACATGGTCTTCATCTCAAAAAGGTTATATTAAATCATTAAAATTAATTACAAAAATATAAATCATTACACTTTGAAACTTTTTAATTGTAACCTTTTAGATCTTGATAGTAGATGAGAAATAATAATCTTATATTGTGGTGTTGAATTGGTTCAAACCTGTAGAATTACATTTACGCAAGCCGGCATGACACCGGCGACCGGCGAGGGATAACGCATCTCTCTGTGGTCGCCATTGTTTTTGGATTGTAATGTGCTCACCATCAGGCTCAGTGCATCACTTTGTTGTGCTACAATAGGTAAAAAAACGTGTATGTACTTATGTACACGCGTTAGAAGTTATACCTACTTCTTTGGCGTAACAAGATAAAAATCTTTTCAAAAATTTTATCTTTCGCCTTATTCTACGTTTGTAGAAAAAAATGACACTAACAATAGAAAAAGTTGACTATAGCTAACTTCCCGGTGTCGGTTTTTCGTGACGGTGTGCGCGCGCTTCGTAAAAATTTACTCTCATCATTTTTCCCTAACGCGCCAAAAGAAGTTAAGATAAAAAAAAAATTGTCAATACCTACAGCTTATTGACATGTGTGTTTCTTTACCACATTGAATTTAATTGGGTACATTATTGGCTGAATGTTAACGAAAACAACGTGATAAAACAGGAAAGCTTGTGCAGTGTAGTCATAGTACCTATAGTACTAGGAAAAACAATTTTTTGGTGTCTGAAAACTTCAAAATGCGTATTTGGTTGGTACATGTTTTTCCCGAGAAGAATTGTTATTCAGTAGTCATATATTTACACAATTATTATTTGTTTATATTATACGTAAGGAAAAACCATCAATAACACGATGAATATGGTAGCATACATACATTATGGAATAATAATCCCAAAACTGTATAAAAAAGTTATCTATTATTCTGAATCAATATCAGTTTGGGATTTATTTATTTCTAATTATAATATATACGTAATGATTTTTATTTTAAATCTATTAGTTTACGTTTAGTTAACCCTGAAACTTCTATATATATAGATCTTAAATCTTGTTAATGTTATTGAAGCGAATGCAAAATTATTATGTAATTTGAAGTATCTAGGGTTTATAACACATAAATCCACAGTAAAGTTTTCTATATTTTTGAATTTTTGATAACTAAGTTATAATGAAAATTGACACCAGCAATGAAGTTCATTTATGATATTTAGTTATGGTATATTACTTTATATGAGTAATAAGGAGTAACGATTTAAAATAAAGATATTTTCTATGAATTCTAGATGGATTGGTGCTGCAATCGAGCCTCACATAGCAACACTACAGGCAGTCGTGCAACAAGAGCTGAGGGAGTCCTTCAGTGCATCCGGTGGTGCTCAGCCTACTCGGTATCTACGTTCACAGCAGAACAGAATACGAGATGCACCAACTGCCGATGCTACTGATGGTAATATATACATTTTGTTATAATATACATACTAACTTTTGCTCGCACTAACTAACTAACACGCAGCGGAAGCTCTCAAAAGGAAAAGAAAACGATTTTGAAAGATTACTCATTGGTGCTCCGCTCCTATTGGTCTTAGCGTGATTATATAGAGCCTATAGCCTTTCTTGATAAGTGAGCTATGTAACACTGAAATAACGCTTCTTATCGGACTAGTCCAAACTTTATAATATTAGTATAGATTAAATAAATAATATAAGTCGTAAGGCGTGTTAAACATGTCTTATCTATTATAGTGTAAACTTATTCATGCATGTTGAATAGTGAATGGCAGAGAAACTCACGATCCGGTTGGTGATGTTGAATCATGTATACTTGACTTTAATGAACCATATTTAATGTTAGACATTTTATACTTTTAATTACAATAATAATTAAATGATATTATCTATATAATTTTATGTATGTTTTTATAAGTTAACACTTCTATCGTGTGATCATACCTAATACCCAATTCGGAATACCCATAACAATTTTTTAAAAAAATTTATTCAGTGACTACCATTATTCAAAGTATTGTGTGCTAAAAACTATTGACAAATGCATTTAATGAAAAATACCTATATTCGTAGGAGCGACAGAGGACGATGATGCTGAAACAGGGGGAGGAGATTCAGTGGATATGGACCCTTACGATTTGCTTGATCCCGTCGAGATATTATCGAAATTACCGAAAGATTTTTACGAAAAACTCGATGCAAAGAAATGGCAGGAGAGAAAAGAAGCCCTCGACGCTTTGGACAATATACTAAAGACGGCTCCCAGACTGGAACCCGGCGATTATGCTGATTTAGTTAGAGCGTTGAAGAAGGTATTTTCTATTTTATTATCTAATAACAACAGCCCACAAGTTCATCTGTGTTTTTGTTTTTTTGATATTGGACAAAATTCGACCAGAATAAGAATTTTTTTTCCATTTTAACCTTGTAGTGTATTGTATAAATATTGTAGATTGTAGACATATCGTTGCTTAGTTGCTTAGTGCAAACAACACAGTGCTAGACAATTTCATTCATTTTACAGGGGACTATGAGAACTCTTTTATTTCAGTTGCATTACTTTGCATTTATCTTTATGCAGTAATTAGTAATTTGAAGACAGGTCTCGTATTTTGTAGGTGGTAGAGCCACGCTGAAGCTATTACTGGTTTCAGAATGAATGGGCCGACTCATCCGGGGTAGTAGCACACGACACATAGAATACTGACGTGAAGTAACAGTGCCTGCATTGTTGCGTTCCGTTCGGACAGTGAGAGGCTCCCCTCCCCGTTCCTTCCAAACACAGGCTAGCAACGCATTAGTGACTCCCCTGGTGTTGCTAGTGTCTATGGACGGCGGTGATAACATAACGCCAGGTGACCCGCCTCTTCGTTTGCTTCCTATGATATAAAAAAAAATATTGGTTGAAATATTCAAAAAATGATATGCAGTTTGACGTTTTCTTGAGAATAATTATCCAATGAAAATTGATAGTAAAAATCGTCAATTTTCGACTTAGTGATTTATTTGCTAAACAGCTATATAGAGCATAAAGTATGATGAATAGAAACTTATAAATTAAGGCTTAGTCTCATTAATAGTATGAAAATAAAAATCTAATTATTTAAAACAAATATATTGAAAGGAAATCGACAGGAAAGAGAATTAAATAATTATTTATATATGCAAAAGGATTATTTTTACCCATTATCCTCATAACTTTTTTCTAAAATATTCATTCAAAAAAATCACTGTTCCAAGTATAGCCCAAATCTTACACTATTGTGATCGAAGCTGCAATCAACAGTGTGCCTACAATGCACCCGAGTGCATTTTGACTTGTTATATCAGTGTGCCTACAATGCACCTGAGTGCATTTTGACTTGTTATATCAGTGTCCCTACAATGCACCCGAGTGCATTTTGACTTGTTATATCAGTGTGCCAACAATGCACCCGAGTGCATTTTGACTTGTTATATCAGTGTGCCTACAATGCACCCGAGTGCATTTTGACTTGTTATATCAGTGTGCCTACAATGCACCCGAGTGCATTTTGACTTGTTATATCAGTGTGCCTACAATGCACCTGAGTGCATTTTGACTTGTTATATCAGTGTCCCTACAATGCACCCGAGTGCATTTAGCCTTGTTATATCAGTGTCCCTACATTGCACCCGATTGCATTTTGACTTGTTATATCAGTGTGCCAACAATGCACCCGAGTGCATTTTGACTTGTTATATCAGTGTCCCTACAATGCACCCGAGTGCCTTTTGACTTTTTATATCAGTGTCCCTACAATGCACCCGAGTGCATTTTGACTTATTATATCAGTGTCCCTACAATGCACCCGAGTGCATTTAGACTTGTTATATCAGTGTGCCTACAATGCACCCGAATGCCAAAATATTGCATTTTTTATTCCACTGTACAATATATTATATTTGTCATTTAATTAAACAGCAACAGACAGCAATTCCCCATACATGTCGCCTCATGCTGCAAGTGGATAATGTGTTACAATGGTTATAAAAGTAAACGTTGAATTACGTCGCAACTTGATTGTTCCCGTATTGTATAATTATAATCTAGTAATATTGTTACTGAGAGAAAATATAGATAAGATCACATGCGATATTACCAATTCAGTGATATAGGTATTTTTAGCTATAATTCACCATAAACATCGGTGACACATGGTACACACTTTTTGTTAATAGATGACATAGTTAATAAATACTTGTGGGCGCCCAGTGGTCGACATTCGACCATAGTTCATTGATTTTTTTTAAGTTTGAATTTTATTAGGGTCAATATCATTGTTGAGAGTAGAATGAAAAAGGGTAATTGGAACGTAAGAGTAAAATAATACATACAGTCGAGCATAGCAACCTCCTTCACAACCTTTTTTGAAGTCCTTTATTGACAGATGTCAAAATGTCTTTATTATTTACATGTGTGTATATGTTGTGTAAAATTGAAGCAGTAGTGTGAGTAATGCATATTTTAATTAATTTAATGTACATCTAATGCATTTTATATAAAATAAATAGCTTTCTGCACTTCTCCTCCATATAAACTTTAACTATGCCATGTTTCACGTTCATTCATTCGCCCAATTCCGTTAAAAAGGGGTACAAAGATTAGGCTTCACATGTTAATATATAGATTACAGCTAGTAAAGTACACATTTGAAAATTATTTTTGTTAAATATTCCAGGTGATATCAAAAGACACGAACGTCATGCTGGTAGCTCTAGGAGGAAGGCTGCTAGGTCTAGTAGCAACGGGGCTGCGGGGCAAGTTCCAGCCGTATGCGACCGCTTGTATACAGGCAATACTTGAAAAGTTTAAAGAGAAGAAACCTGCTGTCGTCACCGCATTGAGAGAAGCCATAGACGCTATTTATCCTTGTGTAAGTACATTACATATACACTTAAGCTGGGAGGAGGTGTCGTTTACATAATATTATAAGGGGGGGTGGGGATGTTATAAAGAGGGTTTGTGGCTTAGGGACAAGGGTGTTGCTTACTGTGACATAATGTGACTAGGGGAAGGATCTAGAGTTCTAAGGAGACGTGATGATTACAAGGCATCAATTTAGTAAAAAAATTCTCTCCATCTTTTTTTATTTTATTGTTTTGTTACCAAACTAATCGTTCAACTAATATCTGTGAATTTAAAAATATTATTACATATTTTATGTTTGTGGAAAGATATATCATTAGTGACCCAATATTAATAGAAGGGATCACAGAAACTGTGGCATAGCGTGACGAACGAGAGGCGGTAAAATGTTGAATGTCGTATTTTATGAACAACTAACATTTACACAAACGTGTTTGTCGGCGTAAATGCCTGTTCTACCGTGAAAAGTTATTTATACTGACATAAATATTACGCGCTAGCCTTCTAATACGAAGCAAGCCTATAAAAGGCGTAGTAAAAACATACCGGGGGATTAGTCCGATGGAGTTGTAAAGGCCAGGCAAATAGCGTAGTCAGTTAAAAAAAAGAAGTGGGCATCACTCTTGCACGGCTCGTTGTAGCGATCATGTCTTTACATATATTCGTAACTACAGTCAAAATGTGCTATAACGACATATTTAGTCATGTCGTAACAACCGGTGATGTTTTCCAATTACAGCATTCAGACCTTTGTTCCGGGTCAATAATATAAATGATATTTTGTTCTAAACGATATCGCCATAAACGGTTTTGACTTTATATACACTAGTGGATGAATGTATCGGCTACTCAAGGTGACTTACACGTACATAAAATAACTGCCACCTAAACGTCGTCCCAACATGTATAATTACTATATCACTTGCCAATCGAAAAAGATCGGCTGAGTGCCTTAAGCGCTCGCCTTAGTAGTCCGGTGAAGCTGTTAAGACCTTGCTAGGTCAATAGCGAAGTCAGTTTGAAAAAAAAATTGCAAAAAGGGTGTACAAGAGCATCAGACCGCATGGAGCGTTTTTTTTTTATTGTAAGCCTAGAAAATGTATACAATAAAAAAACCTTACAGTCATTAATGCCGTTTTTGGCATTTGAAACGCGATATCTGTTCTGGAAATATAATGAACACTTTCGATGTTGATTGTCGTTGTCTCTACTATAGATCGACAGTGAAAAAGTTAATTGGCTAAAGGACAGACTGTGAATGACAATCAACCTAGACAATTACTAGTCACGTACCAACTAGTCAATTAACTTTTCCGTCATCGATTTTTTATACATTTTTTGGTATTTACATTCTTAGCTATGATCTATTTCTAAATAAGAAAATATAAAATCGCATCTTTTCTGGAATAAATACAAATAGGAAGTGGAATACATATACTATGTAATTTTTTTTTATCTATGAATTGACAGTTAAATATATTTTTATTTCGTAAAAGTAATTATTAAAGGTGATTTTTTTTTATATTATCGGAGGAAAACGAACAGATAGGTCGCCCGATGTTAAGTGATCACCACCATCCATAGACACTTGCAACACCAGGGTAGTCGAGAGTGCGTTGCCAGCCTATGTTAGGGGATGGAAGTAGGAGGAGGGGAAAGGGAGGAGGTGGGCCTCCGGCGTTCTCATTGACCGAACGAAACGCAACAATGCGAGCAATGTTACTTCACGTCGGTTTTCTGTGGGTCGGGTGGTAGTACCGCGGGTGAGCCGACCCATTCATGCTGAAACCAGTGATAGCTTCAGCGTGGCTCTACCACCTACAAAAACAATAATTACTTAATAAGAAAAACGTATATAACCGTAATATATAAATAATTCCGAGTACGTAATACTTCTTGTAACATCACTAATATAAAAAAATAAATACTTCTATTAACATACAGAAAACATATTTCATAAATAATTTTAATTACATAGTTCTAGGACATTATTAAGAAAAGACTATGCGGGTAATATCAGATATTTTTCCGCGTTACATTTAATACTATACTATATTAACAATAGTATTATTGGCCTAAAAAAAACTTTTACTTAAATCTGTGACTTACACCTGCAATTGAGTGTGAATAAATGCATTAGTGAAATTAAACCAATGAATATGGTTAGTTTTTTTTTTTTTTTTCGAACTGACTATGCAAGGTCTTGTGTCTCGCGACCTATGTGAGCTAAGCTATGCTAACTATTCATACATATATGAGTATTCGATGAATAACATAGTAACATTCTTTTTATTAAATTATCTCAAAGTTAATTGAACCAAATAAACAAAGAAAAATTATACATACTTATAAATTGCTTTTAATTTTTATTTACTGTTTAATTTCCAGATTTTTTTTGCTGGACATTTTTTCTTAATTTTGACATCTTTCATATTACCGGAATAGTACTAATAGTACTTTTATATGTATTTTTCATTTAACATGCAAATTATTGTATGCAGTCAAACTTGGAAGCGATCATGGAAGATATGCTAGCAGCATTTGATAACAAGAATCCATCAATAAAAGCAGAGAGCTCCATGTTTCTAGCTCGTGCTCTCTGTCATACACAGCCCGCCGCTTTTAACAAGAAACTTATAAAAGCTTACGTTGCTGGTCTATTGAAGTTGCTTGAGAGTGCTGGTTAGTATCACCCGTTTACGAATATTAAGGCTTACAGTAATCATAACAGAAGAATAAAGAAAAGGGGTGTATCTATCTAAAACACAAACCAGAGGTAGTAGAAAATATAACTGGTTTCAGCATGAATGAGTCGACTCGTCCGGGGTAGTACCACCCTCTCACAGAAGACCGACTTGAGTCGGAAGTAACAGTGCTTGCATTGTTGCGTTTCATTCGGTCACTAAGAGCGCTGGAGGCCCACCATTGCTCTCCTTCCCACTTCCCTTCCTCCCCCTCCCCCCAAACACAGGCTGGCAACGCACTTGTGACTCCCCTGGTGTTGCAAGTGTCTATAGACGGTGGTGATCCTTAACATCAGGTGACCCACCTGTTCGTTTGCCCCCTATTATATAAAAAAAAGTAAACAAAAAACTATTAGACGCCCCCGTTTTTCTTGATTATGATTCTTGATAAAATTTAATATTGCAAAAATGACAGATGCACCTTGTCTTTTTGAACGGTAGTTTTTGTAACTAATAGATAGAAACATTGATTTTCTTCTGAAATCATTCTTCTTTAAATAACTATATAGTTTTTATACTAGTTTCGCGCCCCGGCTTCGCATAGGCTTACTAACGAAGAAAATGAGGCAAAAATTTTCCTTCTCCTGTATGATCATGTAATTAAATAACGTGACAACTGAATGTCAATCTGTAAATATTTTTTAAATATCTTCCTACTACCTTCTGTCTGACTCAATTTTTATATAGAGATTTTTAACCCAAATTTTTCCTCATTTCCATATGAATTTCTAAAGAATTTTGTTCATATAAACCTTTTCCTGACAATTACAAAAAGAAAAAAAAACATAAAAGGAATCAGCCAAAGTGTAGCCAGTCCGGATTGATGCGTTTACATAAATTCGGTAATTAATTATTTTTTTTACTAATGGCTGTCTCATATGATTTACTTTATGACAAAAAACATATGAAAATTATTATCTGCTTACTGTCTACATTGCATTTTATTTCCTTTTAAATATGATAACAGCGCTTCTCATTTATGTTCTTAGAAATAGTTACACCTTATTGTTCCCCACATACATAACCCGATTATCTAGACCTTATATAAAAGTATACAAAGAAACGTAACTATATGATTAATTTTCTTCCTCGACAGATCCAGCAGTACGTGATGCAGCAGCCGAAGCGCTAGGCACAGCCACTAAATTAGTCGGTGAAAAGAATATTGCTCCGCACATTGGCAAATTGGATAATTTGAAAGAGCAAAAAATCAAGGAGTTTGCTGACAAGGTAATTTCTATATACGGAAATTATATCTCTATGTATCCTATATTAATTCTAATAATTCTGAATTTTGTTATTGTCCAGTTCCACCATTAATTTATTAAGTTTCAATATGATTAACTCTATTCATAAAGACTATAGAAATGTTGTTGACTAGCTGATCATAAAATTCATTAAATTAAACTATCTTGATAATTAGTTAGATAAGGACCAACCAAAAGAGAAAAAAAATATAGCTAAATCTATCGAGTAGTTTTTGTATGATGTGTGAACAACAAGATCTCTATTATTTTATTTAATTGGGGTATAAGGGGTGTCGAATAACATCTAAGACTTGAGACACCCAAGCCAACCTCACCTGCACGTGGTGCACCCTGCTGAATAACGAACGAGGCAATGGCGATAGCGGGGTGGTAGGGTTTTACAGCCTGACTGGGTCGCAACCACCATGCATATTACGAAAAAGCCCGTCATAGTGATTCGCTTCTGCGGGTCGCGTTTCGGGATCAGCCTGTGCATATCCAGCTGTTCGCAGGCCGGCATGACAGCGGCGACCGGCTATGAATAGTGTGTCGCTCTGTGCTTACTGGATTGTACTGTGCTTACCATCAGGCTCAGTGCAGTCATTTTGCCCTGCTACTATAAAAAAATAAAATAAATAAATTAGTAGACGTAAAAATCGGGAAGTATGACAAATAGAGGTTTCCGAACTGATTTAATTTTTCGATTTCGTCTCCGTTCCGGTCACATTCCACTAAATAGCTTTTTATATTTAATACAATTGCAAGTCGTCACCAATATGTGACATATGCAATGTTGTAAAAGATGTGTACCGCATTATGACTGAATGCAGACGTAACCATGCCTCAAGAGTAGCACTAGAGAATAAAATTAAGATCTGTGGGTTTATGTAATGCCATTCTTGCTTTCCCCACATCCGACGAAGCAAGAATGCTTTACAGGCCAAGCTGGTTATGTGTGGATTGAAAAACCGATAGATTATTTACTGTCTGTGTACATTTTTTTTATTTTGTTGTTAATCACTGGGGTGACATGGTCAATTTGTGACCAAGCACCAATTATAAATAAAGAAAAAAATTATAAAGGTATTGACTTGTCGATAGTAAGCCAAAAAACGATATGGTTTCAAGTTTTTTTTACTTAAGACACTAAAGCTCGTTAATAGCTACTGAACAAAAAAGATTAGTAATAAACTATTTTGTCTTTAACTCTTTATATGGTTTATATTCTTTCAGGCTGTGATTCAAGTGAAAATTGCCGCTCCGAAAAAAGATTCCAAAACGAAGGCCGCGGCTCCGGCTGCTAAAGGTGACAATAAACCATCAGCCGGTTCTTCACAACCTAAAGCTGTCAAAAGACCGGGCACAGGTTAGTAAAGTTATCACAAAATCTATTCTCTCTTTTCAAATATTACTTGACCTACAAAGCTGCTAGAAAAGTTGAAAGTATAATCACTGGTATGTATATAAATAGTTAGAAGTATAATTATAGATTTTTTTTAATATATCATAGCAGGCTAACGAACAGCTGGGTCACCTGATGTTAGTGATCACCACCGTCCATAGACACTTGCAACACCAGGGGAGTCGCAAGTGCGTTGCCAGCCTGTGTTTGGGGGAGGGGAGTGGAGAAGGGGGAAAGGAGGTGAGCCTCCGGCACTCTCACTGACCGAACGGATTCCATCAATGCAAGTTCTGTTAGTTCACGTGGGTGTTTCTATGGATCGTATGGTACTACCCCGGACGAGTCGACCCATTCATACTGAAACCGGTAATAGCTTCAGCGTGGCTCTACCACTACTGAAAGAATTGTGGTAACTTTATACGTATTGCATTTCATGATATACAACTTATGTGTATCTTTACCTAATTATGACTTCAGACATGTTTATTTATTAGTGAATTATGAGATACTAAAATACACATCCTTACTATGCCGAAGTAATGTTAAGTAGAGATAGGTTACATTGTAACTTGGCGATTTCCATGGTAGCTAGATATGCACAGGCTGATCCCGAAACGCGACCCGCAGAAGCGAATCACTATGACGGGCTTTTTCGCCATATACATGGTGGTTGCGACCCAATCGGGCTGGAAGACCCTACCACCCCGCTTTCGCCATTGCCTCTTTCGTTATTCAGCAGGGTGCACCACGTGCAAGTGAGGTTGGCTTGGGTGTTTCAAGTCTTAGACGTTATTTGACACCCCTTACACCCCAAAACGTGTTTATTAACATGGTGTTTTTCAAAAATGAATAGAATTATTCTCTACAGTGTTGGTAATATAATAGGGATATGCCCCTAGTGTATAAGTTGTCAGTTCTACATAGAACTACAGATAGACTGTCTGCTCGTTTACTGCCCTGTAACATGAAAAACAATAAATATTATAGAGTACTGTATTGTCGAAAGTTTCTGTTAATAGATCTTACCAAAGGTCATGTTGTTTATATATGTAATTTACTTACCATTTAGTACATTCCAGATTGTATATAGGTTAGATGAAATGATGCTCATTTCTATATTGCTTCTTGTATTCTAATAAATATTATCAAAAATTTAATATGTACAGCAAAGAAACCAGCCGCCGGAGCAAAGAAGCCGGCAGCTTCACGTGGACCAGCAAGTCCACCCCGTGAGCAGGAACTGTCTCCGGAAGAAGTAGACGCTAAGGCTGAACAACTCTTAACAGCGGATATTATATCTGGTATACTTAATTACTTGTCTATACATATAATAACAATTTAAACCTAACCTGTGTTACCTTACATCATCATCTTCTTACCCTTATCCCACCTAAGTAGGGTCGGCACAACATGTTTTCCTTTTCCACGCTCGCCTATCAGATGTCATCTCAGTCAACACACCTTTTACACACATATCATTTTTCACACAATCCATCCATCCTTTTTTCGGTCTTCCTCTACTGTCTCTACTACCTGTGTTACCTTACAAAAAAGTTAAATATGTATTAAATACTTGGTTTAAAAAGGTTTCGAATTAAATGCACCGCGCTCGCCCGAGGTAAGTTCGCGTTATCCTTTTTCACAAGTCTAACCTTTCAAGTTTTTTTTTTTTTTATGTCATAGGTGGCAAACGAACATGTGGGTCACCTGCTGTTAAGTGATCACCACCATCCATGCACACTAACAACCCCAGAGGAGTCGTAAGTGCGTTGCCATCTTTCGGAGGGAAGGGTTAGGGGAGCGAAAAGGAGAGGAGAGAGGAGATGGGTCTCCGGCGCTCTCACTGACCGAACGAAACGCAACAATGCAAGCACTGTTACTTCACGTCGGTGTTTCAGCATGAATGGGTCGGCTCGCCCGGGGTAGTACCACCCTCTCATAGAAAACCGACGTGAAGTAACAGTGCTTGCATTGTTGCGTTTCGTTCGGTCAGTGAGAGCGCCGGAGACCCATCTCCTCTCTCCATGGGGGAGAAGACGCCAGAAGGCATGCCGCCTCGTGGGAGATTGTGCGGTAACCGCGAATAGTCCTAATGGCCATAAGCCTTTGCACTCTGCGAAGGATGGCCGCATTCGATGGCGTAAGTGTTTCATACCATATGGGAGCACCGTAGAGAATTATGGATCTAATTACGCCCGAGTACAGTGAGCGGCAATTGTGCCCAGCGCCCCCCAGGTTAGGTAGTAAGCCTGCGAGTGCACCAGCGATCCGCATGGCTTTTGGAAGTAATGCACGAAAGTGGTCAGTAAATGACCATCTTCTATCAAGAATCAGCCCAAGATACTTGATTTTGGAATTGATTTTGACTTGCACTCCGTCTATTTCAATATGT
>MU158809.1:765213-781821 GCA_015888305.1 Antheraea pernyi | reverse complement strand
ATAAAAATATAGACGAAGTATAAAAAAAGTTTTTTTTGGTCTTTTGTAGCCATATCCATTCATCAAAAAGTTGTTATTTTAATTGTACATACACAAACTTTATTTTTATAATACGTAATATAGAACAAATAAAAAATTGGAAATAAAAGCAGTATGAACTATTTGTATAGGAAAACAAAATAAACTTTGAAAATGTTAGCTTTGATAGTTACTACATAACTTCAGAATTGGCAGTATGGATTAATTCCTTCGCCTGTCCTATTGAACGAATATTATAACTACAACAAAATCTCTCCAAAGAAAAAAAGTGCCCGATTTTGAAACATTCTTCATTGGTGCTCTGCTTCTATTGGTCTTAGTGTGATGATATATAGCCTATAGCCTTCCTCGATAAATGAACTATCTAAAACCGAAAGACTTTCTCAAATCAGACTGGTAGTTTCTGAGATCATAGCGTTCAACCAAACAAACAAACAAACAAACTCTTCAGCTTTATATATTAGTATAGATTGATAACTATCTTCTGCCCACGACTTCGTTCGCGTGGAATAGTTACTTTGGGCTAACGCACAGCACCTGATTTTAAAACACTCTTCTTTGTTACTCAGGTCCTATTGACCTTAGCGTGATTATTATAGCATATAGTCTTTTTCAATAAATAAGCTATCTAACACTGAAATAATTTCCAAAATCTATTTAGTAGATCCACATATTACCCCGTATAACTTCACAAACTTTACCTCTTTATAATATTATTAGTATAGATTAAGATATCTTTATTACTGTGAGATTTGATTGTTCACAGTGCCTGCGAAGTCATTTCCACGTGAGGAGTTAGCCATGTGTATTCCCACTCTGTATTCCTGCATCGAGGATCGCTCTGCCGACGTACGCAAAACCTCTTCGGACTGCGTTCTACCTTTTATGCTTCACCTCGGATACGAGTCTATGCACAAACAACTTGATAAACTCAAAGTAAGCCTCATTACTAACCCATTGTTTATTTATTTTATTTTTATACTATAGGAGGCAAACAAACAGGTGGGTCACATGATGTTAAGTGATCACCGCCGTCCATGGACTCTAGAAACACCATAGGTGTAGCAAGTGCGTTGCTGGCTTTTTAAAGGAGGTGGGCCTCCGGCGCTCTCACTAACCGAACGAAAAGCAACAATGTAACAAGCACTGTTACTTCACGTCGGTCTTTAAGGAACATCCATAAACTACGTCACACGTTAAGCGATGATGGTTTAATTGGTAACGTGTTAGGACATCGCGTCGATCGACGTAGTTTCGTCTCCTAGTAATTGATTTAGAACTCTCTTTGAAGGAAAATGAGATAAGACAATAGCGTCATGGTAAGGATTTTTCTAAGCCCGTTTGACTAACTACTACCCTTGAATAGTCTATAGGTATTCCAGCAGCTGCTCTTTAAAGGCAGTTCCCGTCTTTACCATCTAGACCACTTCGTCCTTCAACATCAAAAGAGTAAAAGGGACGATTAAACCTCTACTGATAGAGTGGGACAGGGTAGGTAAAGAGTGTGAGAGATAGGGAAGCATCTGGGATGCTGACGGGCAATGCTAAACTGCACGTTGTTCGAGCCGCCACACAGCCGCGGAGAATTTTATTACCACTATTAAAATATACTTTACAAACACTCAAGATACAATCGAGCACCGTAAACAGGTACAGATGGTGAACATTAGGCAGGTTAGTAGCGAGGCGTGAAGAAGAGAAAGGATAAGAGATAATACAAAAATCATGAAGTTCTCATGACATTATTTATATATGGCTTCTTATTGGAAATAGTTTAAGTATACTTATAGATAAAATTAAACTACACAACTGTTGAATATATAGTGACGCTATCTATAGATAGGGCGATATTTAGTGAACTTATAATTATTCTTTTCCATAGTTGCTCATTAGTAATAATAGATATGAGGTAATATAAAACTGAATAAAAAAAAAGAAAGGTTAGATTACAATAGTCCTAGTTAAATCCAATAAATTAATGTAAAAGACAATACATAATTATGTTGAAAAACCAACATTTCTCCACACAAACAAAGTCATAGACAACAACTAGTGATAATTCTCTTTTATATAGCCCGGTTCCAAGACCGTGGTGCTGGCAGTACTGGATAAAGCTCGTCCAAATTTGCCAGTACAGCCACTGCCGTCTAAAGGCAAGAAAGAAGAGACCAAAGGAGTTAAGACAGGAGGTGCTCTTAAGAAGGAAACAGAGAAGAAAGCTCCAGCTGTCAAGGGCAAGGTATGAAAAACATAAACCATGTTGGTACCTATGTACCGAGGATGTCTCCACTGATAGTGTGTTCAGACACAGTGTCAATCGACATAGGTTGGAATCCTTGTAACCGAGTCGGAGCGTAGGTGAAGGATAACATTGTAATGGAATCATATTGTTGTGGTAGGACTTTTTCTAAGCCCATCTGGTTTACAACTCAAGTTCAAAATCTGTCACTAAACACCCTTTTGTGTATTCCGGCAGCTGTATTTGAGAACCTATTCCGTTTAAGGTTTAAGGTTTTTACAATCTTATAGACCACATTGTCATTTAACATCGTAGAACTATGGTCCTAACGCTAAAACCTATGACTAAATTATGAAAAACATTATCGGTGTTATTACAAATAGATAAATAAGTATTGAATACCTGCTTTAAAAAGGTTTCGAATTAAATGCAACGTGGTTGCTGAATGTTCGCCATCGTGTTCTTTTATCTCGCTTTGGTTACGTTAGGATAGACTTATGAAAAAGGATAACGCGAACTTGTCTTGGGCGAGCGTGGTGCATTTAATTCGAGACCTTTTTAAAGCAAGTATTTAACTTTTGTGAAATAACACTGTATATTTTTAGGTATTTATTAGCGTGCCCGGCGGACGTTATTCTGCCGTGATAATAAAACAAATCCTAAAAGTCAACCACAGTACAATTGTAATTAAATTACAAACTTTTGGGTGTAACAATAAAGACGATAACAGTATATATATATTTATATAACAGTATAATGAAAGTTTATAGTTTTTGTTTACAATGATAATTACGCGGAGACGACAATAATTACGCGTAGCCTGTCGCGAGGTACGGGTGCCGCGTTCCGTTCGTCTTGTAGCTCGGACGTACTGCCGGTCTGTATCTGCGCGGGCGCAAACTATTATTCTATTATATTCTGTGGCCCCGCCTCTTTGTCCCGTGGTGAGGACCGAGCTCGCGAAACAATAGAGTGTAATGCCACAAAATCAATTGTGAAGCCATTTTTGAATCCACCTGAACACTTATAAAAATTTCATCAAATCTGTCCAACCGTTTGGGAAGAGTTAAGTCACATACAGACGGACTGAAGAATTATACATATAAAGATTTTTATAGTCTTTGCCGATTTTGTCAAACTTGGCTGCATATTGAAGTAAAACTTATGGGACGGTTTTCCAATTCTGACCCGCAACCTTTCTGTGTGACGAAAAGTGATGGGGCTAAACACTGTGTCGAGGAGTGGGAGGACTGTCACGCTTGCCTTCGAGTATTGGAGAACAATTTATACTCTTTCCTCGCTTTCTTTTTAAAGCTTTCACTTCCACCGCTTGTGAGTTACACACATTTTTTTTAACCAAGTAGGATTAGGCAAAACTGCAAGAAAATCAATTGTATAGCAAAAAATACCTATAAGTTCCAAATAATAGCTTAGTCAAACCCTCACAGTGCTGACGTCACTTGCTATAAATACGGCTTGGTTGTTAATTCTTTAAAAACTAGGCTGATGTAACTGTAGGTTTAAAGATCAATATTTCAATTGACCTAATTGAATCTGCCTACGAGATGGCAAAAGATAATTGATTTATATTACGTGTATTTATTTTGTTAGGGCCCCGCCAAACCGAGTTCTGCTTCGAACCGTGGTAAGAAAGACGATGAAGACTGCTCCCCGCTACTTCCTAATAACAACGCGAAGAATCAACGAATTATTGACGATCAAAAACTTAAAGGTGAGAATAATGGATATTGAATTAGAATCATTTATAGTTCTAATTTTATTTGTCAAACTAGTTTGTCACTTAAAACTATTATCATTCGCTAATGGGCTACAGTCGCAACGAATTATAATAGACGATAGTGGATGGTAACTGTCGTCGCCTGATGTTATGTGGTCACCACCGTCCATAGACACTTGCAACACCAGAATAGTCACAAGTGCGTTGTCACCCTGTGTTTTGGGGGGAGGGAGAGGGGAGGTGGGTTATCCGTCGCTCTCACTGACCGAACGAAACGCAACAATGCAAGCACTGTTACTTCACGTTATTTTTCTATGAGAGGGTGGTAGTACCCCGGACGAGTCAACACATTCATGATCAAACCAGTAATAGCTTCAGCGTAGCTCTACTACCTCTAAGATTGTACCCACTCTTATTTATTTATATCTATCATATCTGCAACCCAAATTTACTATACATAAAGATGATTTCACAATAAAATATATGGAAGTAAAAAACCTAGGTGGTGTTTGGATATTTTTTTTTTTTAATTTTCGCGTTTCATACATATTACAGTTTAATAGGTCTAGAATTGATATAATAATATTATTGTTTCATTTACATATGTTCTATGTAGATTAATAATATACCATACTTTATTGTTTAAATTGAAAGTTATCATTAATACTTGATCCCTGTTTACTATTTTATTTGTTTTAAGTCACTCAAGCACTTTATTTGTCAATAAAAGTCTTACCTAAGTTGGTTCAGTCACTAACTCGGACAAGCAACATACAATAATTTTATTTATATAGAATGTAGATATTAGTAATATTAATGCATCCTACATTTTACAGTATTGAAATGGAACTTCACTACACCCCGTGAAGAGTTCTTTGAGCTGCTGAAAGAGCAAATGACCAATGCTGGACTTAATAAACAATTAATCGCAAACATGTTCCATAGTGACTTCAGGTAATCTATACATCTATATATATATATACAAATAATAAAATTGAAGCCACTACTTGTAATATTAAAATAACAGCTTATATACTAAATCGTTGTGAAAGTATAGACGGGACTTTTAAAACAATTTTTTTTTAATCATATAAATGTTTGCAATAATTTTGACGGGACTGCCAGTGGTTGATGTTGTAAAGAGTTACTCGGGCTACTTGTCAAAACTTGTAGGCTACTTGTACTTGTGAAAAATATTCGGGTTCTGCACAAATATAATCACTTCTAAAGATAGGAATATTAATGAAGTCTCGGATGACTTCTAGTAGGTAAATATTTTTATTTTTAAGGAATCAAACCTATGACTTCTCAATGAAATGCTAATACTGAGTTCTAAGGTTCACTACCACTTAATTACCATTAGCTATTTATTAACTGTAATTTTTTCCAGGTATCATCTAAAATCTATTGAAGCCCTTTCAGAGGACTTGCACGAGAACGGAACAGCTCTTATGGCGAATCTAGACCTGATCCTTAAATGGCTCACTTTGAGATTCTTCGACACTAACCCATCGGTTATATTGAAAGGCTTAGAATATTTATCAGTGGTATTCCAGTATTTGATGGACAACGATTACACTATGGCAGAGTATGAGGCCAACTGCTTCATACCGTATCTTGTTTTAAAGGTCTGTTGTATGTGTATACTTGAATTTCGTTAGCCTTACTTTCTCATCATCATCCTACCCTTATCCCATCTAAGTAGGGTCGGCACGATATAGTTTCCACTCCCCCCTGTCAGATGTCATCTCAGTATTCACTCCTTTTATACACATATCACTCGTTATATTTCAAAACGAGTCGAGTCCAAATTTAATCGCTCATATGAGCTCATCTTTTATTTTTTTTAGATTTTTAGTATTTATTCACCGTAAAAGAAGTCAAAATTTTGCTGTTCATAAGTTTTTCGGTTTAATTTTGTCATATTCAAACTTTCCATGTTTAAAATATGTTCTATGAAAAAATTAATTCTATGAACAGCTAAAATAGGATTTGGCTCATTTTCAAATGTAATAACAATACTTTTTTAATCTTCCTCTACTTCTACCATGGTGACACCCTTCTATTGTGTGGTAGTTCATGGTCACATTTAACATATCAAAACAAATACTAATAAACAACAAAGAGAACCTCATTTAAAGTTTGTTCTAAGACTTTCTAAATTATGGAAACGATACTTTAAACATAAAAAAAATCACACCTAGCTTCAACCACACCTGCTTATCGTGGGAATCGTATGGTCGAATAAAGAGAAGCGGGGTTCGTTTTTGCGTGTATCACCTGATGTTGAGTGTATATAAGTTTTGCGTTTCTCGAGATAATTAAGTCAAATATTAAGCACCTATTTTTTAAATTGATTTAGAACGAGAAGTAATGAGTAATCTGTGAGAGTGTTGCAACTATTTAACCTGGCATACTGTATATCCATACCCTAAATACTTAAAACTTTTCTAATTATACCTACATGGTTTTCATTTCTCCTCATGACATGCCTGTATCGTGCTGAACTATTACTCCTCAACTTCTCAGTAACTGACACTATGTTCAAACTTCCTCTGATATACTCATCCTTAATCTTTTGTTAGCCTTAGATACTATTACATTTTTTTTTTTTATATATCATAGTAGGCTAACGAGTATGTGGGTCATCTGATATTAAGTGATCACCACCGTCCATAGACACTTGCAACACCAGGGGAGTCGCAAGTGCGTTGCCAACCTGTCTTGGGGGAGAGAGGGAGTAAGGGATTGGGGAGGGGAGGTGGGCCTCCGACGCTCTCACTGACCGAACGAAACGTTGGTGTTTCTGTGGGTCGGGTGGTAGTACCCCGGGCGAGCCGACCCATTCATGCTGAAACCAGTAATAGCTTCAGCGTGGCTCTATCACCTATGAAACATAAATATAACATCTTTTACTCGATTTTATTAATTTTTGTTTAACAGGTCGGTGATCCCAAAGATACCGTTAGAAACGGGGTAAAGGCACTGTTCAAACAAATATGCGCTGTCTACTCAGTCACTAAGTTCTCTGGGTACTTGATGGAGGGATTGAAGTCGAAAAATGCGAGACAGAGGGCCGGTAAGCTATACAGTCTAGCATATAATTAATATTATTGCAAATATTTTAAAGAAGAAATTTTAATTCAACATCTAAAAAGTAATAGAATATTGTCATATCTTAAATTTTAATGTTGCGTTTTAGTTAAGCGATTATTACGCTAACGATCAAAAATCTTTCTAGAAGCATCTATAGTGAGGTATTCTGGCAGGTGATTCTTAAAATCTAGTTCCATTATTTTTAGTATGTTATCATTTTATGCCACATTGTCATCATTGTATATTTATTGGGTTGGGATGCTTAATTTATAAAGTAGTGTTCATTTATACACATAATTAAAAAGTATTGACGCCATTAATCGAAATATTAATGTTTTAATATCTCAAATTGGATTAAATTATATAAAAATGGCAAATTTCATTAATGTCGGTTGAGTAGTTTCCAAGTTCATGATTTTATATATCCATACTAATATTATAAAGCTGTAGGGTTTGTTTGTTTGGTTGAACTCGCTAATCTCAGGAACTACTGGTCCGAATTGAAAAATTATTTCAGTGTTACATAGCTCATTTATCGAGGAAGGCTTATGTGCTATATATTAGTTATGCACTAGGACTAATAGGAGCGGAGCAATAATGAAGAATGTTTCAGAATAGGGTTGTTTTTTTTAGTTCTAACCTAAAGTAAATATTCCATGCGGACGAAGTCGCGGGCAGAAGCTAGTTTAGGATATATGTAGCAACCTATTTAAAAAAAAAACATTGAGATTCTTGATTGTTAACACTACAACGATAAAAGCGATAACAATGTGATTTGCCAGAGTGCTTGGAGTGTATCGGTCACCTGCTGGAGACGTACGGCGCGACGGTGATGACGTCAGGCAGCGGTGCGCTCAAGGAGCTCGCGCGACACATCGGCGACCGCGACAACGCCGTGCGCTCCGCCGCGCTCAACTGCGTCACCAGCGCATACTTCCTAGAGGGGGAGAAGGTCTACAAGATGATCGGACAGGTACCTCATTACCACCTATACAGTATGACTGGTTAAAGAGTTGCAGTATTCACACATACCACTCTTTACTTCCTTTCCGTTCTAAATCAATTTAAATTAAAGAGGTGTTTAATATTTGACCTCAGGTGATTTACGCAAAAACGAACTCGTATAATATATACGGAAGCTGTGAACCATTCCGGGTCGCCTCCTGTACCTCCACTCGCGCCCTACTTCCCTTTGTTCGACTGTACGGCGTTCCCACTATAAGCTATTACGTAATAATTAACCTTGAAAAACGTGTTTTTAATGTTGTTCATTGCACTAAGATGTGATTTTTCTACGTTTAAAAGTATCGTTCCCATCATTTTAAAAGTTTAGAACAAACTTTAACTGAAGTTCTCTTTGTTGTTTATTAGTATTTGTTTTGATATTATTATTTAGTATGTTAAATGTGACCACAAATTACCACAACATAGAAGGGTTTAAACATTCATCTGGTATAGACAAACTGAAATTTCGTGCTTATTAATGTCAACTCACATTTTATGTACTCTCAAATTTTTTTCTGTCTCTATTCCATGATATCATAGCTTTAAAAAGTAATCAGTGTGTCTAATATTCAATAAAGTGGATTATCATCTATTAGACTGGCGACTAACACAATATATGTAACTTGGTTTTCGTCAATTACCCGAGATACTGCATTTTTTTTATAGTGCCGGGATCTGCAGATAATTTTTAGACCCCGCAATGTTAATTCTACTAAATAAAACTTGCATTTTTTACTTTATAGGTAGGCAAAAATAAAATAGTTCAGTACTATTTCCTCCGCTGTTTCCCAATTGGTTTTCTTTATTCTTTTTATGTTTAATACCTGTTGAAGAGTTTTATTGTTACCAATAAAAAAATTGATAATTTTTTTTTCTCATATTGGCTTCGAATCGTAATCGCATAATCGTATAAGTATTGACGTTACTTCACACTCCTTACATCTATAATCTACATTACTAAATAAAGTTTGCATCATGTCGAGAAAAAACGAACAAAATGAAATATAAATAATTATATCCCTATATTACATTTATATTAAAATGTAAAGTAAAAACTTTCTATCGGTTGTTATAGTCCAATTTCGACCACTAATGCACATAAATCCACAACTTTTTTAACTAGTATTATATTGAGAAACTTCTAAAACTGAATATTAAGTTCGTATGTCTATTCTTTTCATGTTACCGTATTATAATTACATACGAAAAATGATTAGAAAGTTTAAAGTTATTCATTGATAGATCTTATCCGTTTATCTTTTATTATTGCATGCCGTTAGATTAAATTGATAGCCTGAAGTATGTTTTATGATTATATTGTTTTTTTTTTATTTCTTATCACATACAAGTGTCAAATTTTAACACTAATTTAATTATACCATTAACTTGAATGTATAAATTAAAGATGTCATTTCTTAAATCGAGACCCAATTAGTAGAAATATCGTGTGTGTAATTTATAACATTGTAAGCAAGGAAGTGCATAGATTAATAGCCCAAATGGTATTGTTCCCATGGAAGTGATTATTGTTTTATGAAATGTTCACTACTAATCTAAAATTCTAAACTGTAACGTCAGGTTAGGCATTGTGTTTATTCTTACAATACTTATGTATTGAACCAAAGTATTATAGCAATAAATGTTTATATATGATATATATTGGTGGTAAAATTGTTGTTTTAACTGTGATTTGAAATAGGTTAAGTATGTTTTGAGTTTACCGATTACAAATAACTAATTCTTTTATATTGGTCAAATAATGTTAAGTGATTGGATTATAGTATTTCTGGCTTGAAACAGAGGAAAGATCTAAAAACACAACTTCACACTTTTCAATACAATCTAGGCATTCATAACGAAATTGTAATAGGTAGTGCCCATAGTATACCGTAAACGTTTCACCTGGCAATCGATCAATCAAAATCATAACTGCCATTGTTGTGTAGGTAATAATAGGTACGATGTTTGGTCCTTTTGTTTCTTTTCAGGGAGTTTTTGTGGCATCTATGAATTCATGCTCTATGGTATTATTTTCCATTCACTTCACTTTGCAACCGAACTATATCACTTAATATGCCACCAATATTACAAAATTACACGAGATTATGAATAGATTATGAAAGCGACTACATGACACACTAAGATCCATCCAAAAACTCAACAGTTAATCATTATATTAATTTCAGATATCAGATAAAGACTTGTCGTTGCTCGAGGAGCGTATTAAACGTGCCGGTAAGACTCGTAGCGCGGAAGCACGTCGCACCATGGTGGTACCACTCTCAGCCTCCGGAAAACCAATACTACAACCTCCAGAGGTAAATTATATTATAACAATAATATATAACTGGTCATATTATCAACATTTTTAATTTCTGTTTATCATTTACAATTATATTATAATCATATACTATTCATCGCAATAAAATATAACATATTCAAAATTATTAAGATCAGGGTTTTGAGTTCTCTTATGGGTTATGTTCCTAGGAATTGTTCAACCTTATGCCTGTGGTTACTTTTCACCATCGTACCGCACGTCATCGGATGGGAATTCATCCTCACACACTGAAACCGCAATGGTTTCGAACGTTCCGGTTTCAGAGAGGTTTCCTCCGACGCACGCTTCGGTCGTGGAATAAACTTCCTGATGAGGTTTTTCCTGGGGGCTACAATATTGAATTCTTCAAGGGGAAAGGATATAGGATATTGAAGGGACGGTAACGCGCATGTGGCACCTCTAATGTTGCAAACGTCCATAAGCTGCGGTGACTGCTTAACATCAGGCGGCCCGCATGCTTGTTTGCCACCATCGTAGTATAAAAGATCACTTACATTGATATCTAATAGATAAACGGGCATAGTTCGACCTGACAGTAAATTCTTATTTTTTACTCACTGTCCCAGCGACTTCATCGGCGTAGAACATTATGTAAAAAACATTTACTTATCCACTTTTCTCTTGTAATTACGCCGCGTCGTCATGAAGATTACAATAACTTTTGATAGTGTGAACTGAACCTTGACCCAATAAAACAAAGACGAGTGTAACACTCGAGGATATGCTTTATGATTTTCTGGGTGAGGTTTTATTGTGAACCCAATATTTTAGCAGTGATGCGTGTTCATCTTAACATACAGACAGATAGATATTTCTAAAAATGATTGAAATGTATTTTATTATTTATTCCTAGACACCTGCTACAATTTTTTTCACAAAAATCCAAAAAATACAGACACGTTTGATTTTCATTATTCTTTATATGTATGTATAGAAGTATAGAATTTGGGTTAAGACATCTCCATATAGAAAAAGTGGAGCACAAGGCAGTAGCGAGATCTTTAAAAATATTGTATACGGGTGTGGAGCAAATCCTTGTATACAGGTGAGGAGCAAATCCTTGTATACAGGTGAGGAGCAAATCCTTGTATACAGGTGAGGAGCAAATCCTTGTATACGGGTGAGGAGCAAATCCTTGCATCAGATATGTTTCGAGTGTCAGTTTGTTGTAAATTTGTTTCTTAGGCCACGATTTGACTTTGAAAGTATTTTACAAATATAATTCAATACAAATGTGCTGATTTGCAAATACTAACTAGGGACTGATTTGCTTCGACAGCGCCTTGTTAAATCATGGCTATATAGCTTATTTTTTACGGCTGCCCCGTCAATCCGCCCGTATCTAAGCAACATATAACTATTTCATTTTCACCGCCAACATTGAGAATATGCCATCTTACTTTCACATTTTATTTAAGACACTGTGGCATTACAATATCATTTTACGTATTTGTGCGTTATCGTGCCATTTGTATCATGTAGGTATCGCGTCTATAGCTTTTTAGTTATAACTAGTGGGCGCCCAGTGGTCGACATTCGACCATAGTTCATTGATTTTTTTAAGTTTGAATTTTATTAGGGTTAATATCATTGTTGAATGTAGAATGAAAAAGGGTAATTGGAACGTAAGAGTAAAATAATATACAGTCGAGCATTGCAACCTCTTTCGCAACCCTTTTTGAAGTTCTTTATTGACAGATGTCAAAATGTCTTTTTTATTTACATGTGTGTATATGTTGTGTAAAATTGAAGCAGTAGTGTGAGTAATGCATATTTTAATTAATTTAATATACTTGTAATGCATTTTATATAAAATAAATAGCGTTCTGCACTTCTCCTCCATATAAACTTTAACTATGCCAAATTTCACGTTCATCCGTTCGCGCAATTCCGTTAAAAAGGGATACAAAGTTTAGGCTTCACGTATTAATATATAGATATCATTGCCGTAATTTAAGGTTTACTTTCTATTTCATGACATGATTGTACTGTAAATGGAAGATTTCGTCTCATTGTCTTTGTAATTATGAGTTTAATTTTTTAATACAGGATCCCGAACCCGCTAGACGTGTGATATCGGTGGATACCATTCCACAGGCAGAGTATGATGAAGAAGAAGAGGAGGAACCAGCTCCACCACCTGTTGTCATGTAATATTTATTTTCTAAAGATTTTACCGTACAATGACCTATTCCTTTGTTATAGTTTAAATAAAAGAAATAGTTTAACTGTGGCTAGAAATGAATAAAAAAAAAGTAATTGAAATATAAACAAAATACGTGGAAATCTTCAAAGATTTGAATATTATATATATAAAAAATACAACGATTTTGAAGCTTCTATAAATTGTACATGTCTTAAATAAGTTTTAAGTTCGTTTTCTAAAATAAGTTAGTTTAATATTCATTTGCTTATTATTCGATATATATTTGTCACGATTTCTTATGATACATCTGGCATTCATCATCCGGTTCTTTGGTGTCATTTTACCAACTTGAGTGATACAAAATGCAATAATTATTCATTATTTAAATGGAGAAAAATAAAATGTGGCGTACTATTCCTATATATTATGTAACTGGAGATCAAATACAAATGTAACTAAAATTATCTAAACTATCTAATCTAATAGCTAAGTAATTGTAAACTCGTCTCATAAAGTTTGTGAATTTATTATCTAAATTAAAGAAACCCTAAGTGTAAGTAATATTGTAAATACGAATGTAAGTTTGTTTGTTTGTTACGCTTTCACGTTTAAATACAAATCATCATTAGATTTTCATACACAGTACTATGGGCACAGGAAATGACATTTAGTATATGTTTCATACAGAAAAATATAGTGTTCCCAAAGGAATTATTGTAATCTATATTAATGGAAACGGAACAAATGCAAAAGCTAGTAATATACATGAAAATAAGGTTCACAAACCGTTGTGCATGAGCTAGAGTGTTTTACTCCAATGGATGTCACTAAAACTCTGGTTGTTAGACAGAATCCTGCAAAACCTGAATCGACTGATGTTAATTAGTGGGTTACATACTTGTGCCATTACATTTTAAAATTACCTATACCCAATTTTGAACGTTCATACGAACAGGTTTATTTTTATTTTTAAGATTTCCAGTTTTTATACACCGAGAATGAAGTAAAAATTTTGCCATCCATAAAATTATTAGTTTTTTATTTTCGTGTACGAATTTTGAAGATTAATAATAACGTAAAATGTAAGGAACGGCTAAAATTGGATTTAGGTCAATTCGCGTATTTTATACTTAATATTATAGAAAATAATTGTTACAGGGCACCGCCTGAGCCCAAAGTAATAACGGGGCCATTTGGCTTGGACCCTGAGTTGATAGCGCAGTTGGATGCAGTGGTGCTGCCAACACGTCAGCCGGAACTGGCAGAGCCGGACCTCAAGTTCCTCGATGAACCCATACCTGTTGGTGGTATTAGGAAGCCAACCCCACAGAGTATTCGCTCCAGGTATATTATTACATACTTACATCAATGATATTGTAACTAAAAAGCTGTAGATACATTACGTGTGGTACAGACATACGTATGCTTAGGATATGGCGGACGAAGTCACGTCTATCGACTAGTTATATCGCGCCACAACTTTGCTATTTAAATACAGATGGAATTATAATACAATTTTTTTTAAGACGGACGTAATCCTCTCTTGTTAATAAAAAAAAACCTTGACAAATTATGTACCTAAATCATTCTCATGGATCACTTTATCTATTGGTGATAAAGCATGAAAATTCATTCAGCTGTTTTTAAGTTTATTGCGAACAGACAAACAGACAGACGTGGCAGAGGATTTTTTATAGGAACTAGTGGGCGTCCAGTGGTCGACATCGACCATAGTTCATTAATTTTTTGTAAGTTTGAATTTTATTAGGGTTAATATCATTATTGAATGTAGAATGAAAAGGGGTAATTGGAACGTAAGAGTTAAATAATACATACAGTCGAGCATTGCAACCTCCTTCATAACCTTTTTTGAGGTCCTTTATTGACAGATGTCAAAATGTCTTTTTTATTTACGTGTGTGTATATGTTGTGTAAAATTGAAGCAGTAGTGTGAGTAATGGATATTTTAATTAATTTAATGTACTTCTAATGCATTTTATATAAAATAAATAGCTTTCTGCACTTCTCCTCCATATAAACTTTAACTATGCCAAATTTCACGTTCATCCGTTCGCCCAATTCCGTTAAAAAGGGATACAAAATTTAAGCTTCACGTATTAATATATATGATATGTTGAAGTAAAACCTTACATAGTATAAACTTGAATGTGAGTTTGTTATACTTTCACGTCTTTACTGCGTTATTTGGGATGCAAAAAATGACAAAGGTATCCTTCCTAAAAAAAACTATTTCCGAATGTTATTTCTACGAGAATGCAAGCAAAAGCACTAAAGGGTTTTTGTAGGTGGTAGAGCTACGCTGAAGCTATTAATGGTTTCAGCATGAATGGGTCGCCTCGTCCGGGGTAGTACCATCCTCTCATAGAAAACCGACGTGAAGTAAAAGTGCTTGCATTGTTGCGTTTCGATCGGTTAGTGAGAGCGCCGGAGGCCCACCTCCCCTCCCCTTCTCCCTTCCCTTACTCCCACTCTCCCCCTTCCCTTACTACCCCTGTGCCCCAAGACAGGTTGGCAACGTACTTGCGAATCCCCTGGTGTTGCAAGTGTCTACGGATGGTGGTGATCACTTAACATCAGGTGACCAAAATAAAACCAAAATCAAAAACAGCTCTTGAGTTTTGTTCTATATCTCCATGTTAACTAAAAATACAAATATGACTTACCTAATCATTGTTATTAATGAAAATGTAAATACGACATCATATTTTCCAGTGTCACAATGCTATATTACATGGTAAAAATTATTTAAACCTAGAAGACATAATTGATCAGTTCGGAAAACATTCAAATCACAACGGACTTACTAAAGTGTGTTAATAAATGTTAATATTTTTCTGCTACAGCATGGTGCCGTTATCACCACCACGACACGGAATACCGAACATGGTGAATGTGCCTCAACAGTCCCTTTCTGCCATCGACGATTCCCAAGTAGCAGACACGATACACTCTATATCAAGCCCTGATTTCAACGTAAGTGACAGTTTATCAATACTAGAGATAATCTGATTTTCCTTTTTTTTTTTAATTATTATGGCTGATAGTAAGCACAGTACAATCCAAAAACAATGGCGATCATCGAGTGACACACTATCCATCGCCGGTCGCCGCTGTCATGCCGGCCTGCGAAGAGCTGGATATGCACAGGCTGATCCCGAAACGCGACCCGCAGAAGCGAATCAATATGACGGGCTTTTTCGCCATATTAATGGTGGTTGCGACCCAGTCAGGCTGTAAAACCCTACCACCCCGCTTTCGCCGTTGCCTCGTTCGTTATTCGGCAGGGTGCACCACGCGCAGGTGAGGTTGGCTTGGATGTCTCAAGTCTTAGATGTTATCCGACACCCCTTACACCCTAAGTCCGTCGCGCTAGCTACAATTCTCAAGTTGTAAATCTGTCACCAGGCACCTGTTGCTATGTTCCGCTAGATATACTTGATAGCCAGCCCTTTCTAAGTTTAGCGTATTTACCATCTTAGGGTATATCTGCAGGGTAAGTGAGACTGCAGTCGAACATTATGTGTTAAGTGTGTTTTATTTAACTTTTTTTTTTACGAACTGACTATGTTATTGACTTAATAAGGTCTTAACAGCTTCACCGAACTACTAAGGCGAGTGCTTAAGGCACTCAGCCGATTTTATTTGATCGGGACAGTCGTGGCGGCGAAGGCCGGATGCAAGGTGGCCGACCTTAAGGTCGGCGAAATTAAAAGGAATTGGGGGGGCCTCGGAGCGGTCCACGTGACACTCCCCGCGACGGCAGCTCGGGAGCTTGTCCAGGTGGGCAAGCTCCTGATCGGGTGGAGCGTGGTGCGCGTCCGGCTGCTGGACGAGAAGCCCATGCGGTGTTATAAGTGCATGGGCTTGGGGCACACCCGCCCCATGTGCCCCTCCTCGTCCAGCAGAGGGGACGGGTGTTACCGCTGCGGCACGGCGGGCCACAAAACGGCCGAGTGTAAAGCGGAGGTGGCCCGCTGCGCCGT
>MU158809.1:395999-762179 GCA_015888305.1 Antheraea pernyi | reverse complement strand
GTCTTTTTTTTTTTTTAACGTGGGGAAATCCCTTATTGATACGCCACCCTCCCGGGGGAGAGGGTGGGTTATGTCCGAGTCGCACGGACTAAAACCCCACGGTGTACCGACAGACCGTTTTGTGGGGGCGGCAAGGGATCGTTCGAGCTAATCAACCTTGTAGAGCGGCGGAAGGTGACCGCCGGGCTCCTACCTATAGAGGGACAGACCGGGTACACACCGGCTGCCCCCCCTCGTCCGCCGGACCTGTGCAATGAGGAGATGGGCCCCCCGGCCCATCCCCTCAGGTCCGGCTACGGTGGCAGGAGGAGTTGGGCGAAGTGCCTTCTCCTCCTGCCTGTCCTCCTTTGGCGGAGACGGCCGCTTTCAGGGTCTGCCTCGCGGGCCCTCTCCAAAAAAAAAAAAAAAAAAAAAAAAAAAAAAAAAAAAAAAAAAAAAAAAAAAAAAAAAAAAAAAAAAAAAAAAAAAAAAAAAAAAAAAAAAAAAAAAAAAAAAAAAAAAAAAAAAAAAAAAAAAAAAAAAAAAAAAAAAAAAAGGAGTTCCCCCCAAAAAAAAAAAAAAAAAAAAAAAAAAAAAAAAGGCAACAGCCCAAGCCGAGGTGTATCATGCACCCTTGAGATAGTTGTCAAAATAAAATCAGCTGAATACTGCCTCAAGCGCTCACTGCAACTAGTCTGGTGAAGTTGTCAAGGCCTCGCTAGGCAAATAGCGTAGTCAGTTTGAGAGAAAAAGAAAGAAGTTTGGTTAAGCTGATGTGAGGGTTTTCATCGATTAGGCCGATATTTGAATACGTTGATATGTAGGTGTGTTTGTTTGTTTGTTCGTTGAGGCGGCGATACGTGCGCTGTCGCTGGTGTCGGGTGCACTAGTGTCGGGACGCGGCGCCGCCCTCGCTGACCACGAGACGAGACTAGTGGTAGCGATCGCGGCACAGGTGCGACGTCTCCGCACCGGCTCCGCCTCCGTGGAACCGCACGAGCTCATACCCGCCTACAAGTACCTCGCCGGTGCTCTCTCCACCGTAAGTCTTATCACGACCACTATTTATCAAAACTCTTTAACTTTTTAAACAATTGCCCGTAGATACTAATTCTATCAGTGTCAAGTCACTCATGTGAGAGTCACTTTATACGTAGTATTATATTTTTACTATATAATTTAGTTATACAACAGTTACAAACATTGTGCCTTAAATAAATATATAGTTACATAATAATTACTGTTACTTATTGTGACAAGTTTAATTTTGTTGATACATATAAAATTAGTCAGAGTATTGATAGAGAGAGAAAACGATAGAAAAGATTTAAAATCAGATGGATATGGTATATTGTTAGATAAAATATTAAAAAAAAAAAACAAAAACAAACAAACAAAAAGTATTTATTTAACAAAATGATGTTACATGGCATACAAATAACTGTAGATTCCCGCACTAGGAACTGAATCCTGTGTCGCGGGTAATCATTCAAAACTACGTTACAAAATGTATAAGCTGTTAGTGCCGTTAGTGGCTTACTTATTGGATGAAAGAGATTAATAGAATGTAAAACTTATGTATATATATAAAAAAACCATTAAATTTGCGCAGTATTAATAACTAAACACAACACATGGTAATCATATCTAAGTAAATAAGTGTAGGTAGATATATAAATTGTCCTTAGAACTATATTTATTTTCATATCCTGCGTCTGTTTAAGAGAGAATGTGAAGAACATTTTCAGTCTCCTGATATGTTATAGATAATAACCAGTTTGTGATTCTTGTTTTCGCTTCTCTTAACTCTAGATTAATTAACTCGCAGTGTTTGTTCACTTGTCTATATATGAATGGGAGGGCAAACTCACTAAAGCGTTGAGCGAAAACAGTGTTAACTTTGGGTGTTTTTATATTGAAACGCTGAGTATGAGCAACATCTAAGGTATTCGTAATATTACTGTTTAATGGTGGAAGTTTTCTTATGTATTTATGGTGAGTGAGGGTCATTTTTAATAAGTATAACTGTCGCACTGTCAGAACTTTGGACTCTCCATAGAGATCTCTTGTGGAGTAGCGAAAAGGTTTTCTAAAAATAACCTTCAAGGGGGATAATGAATATACTAAATTAGGGCAATTGAAAAAATGTGTTCTGCCGTCATCCAACCCACATTCACATATTGAGTTGTCCCAGGTTCTGAGCTTTGCAAGATGGACTGGAGAGCACATGTGTGACCTATCCTCAGTCTACAGATAGTACCAAAATATCTCCTCGAAATGTCTGTGTCATGAAACAAATCAACTACAGCAAGACACAAGCCTACGTTCAATTTTATTACCTGCATTCTATGGCTATACTAATGATGACAATAAAATATTAATAGGGATCCGGTGGGGTATAGCCTACCGTCGATTACATGATATATATCCCGGGACACAACACGCCTTAGTGAATAACAATGGCAAAGGTCATACCTAGTGTATGATAATCATAATCCAATCGGAAATAATTGCTATGCCCCTTCAACTCGTCAAACAATGAACCTACCATTTTACCATTGTGATGTTTGAGAATTGGAAAATAGTAGGTAGGCAGACACGCAGTTTTCTTAGTAATAGAAGGACCTTCCTTATGAATCACTTTATGTGCTGGTAAAAACCGCATGAAAATCCGTTGAGTAGTTTTTGAGTTTATCACGAAGAGATAGACAGATACTTGGTGGGTTGAATAGTTCGTAGGCTAGCATGGATTTTTTTTTTTATAGAATTTGATTTTATTGTTCAATACAGATCCCTTCTAGGGCGATACAACGATTTAACGATTATAGCAGTCGTATAATTTTCGATACCATTTTTATAATACGATCTGTCTTTAGCCTCAAAATAGTCTTCAGTTTCAGCGATTATTTCTTCATTAGAGCAACATTTTCATCCAGCGATCATCTTCTAGAGGTCTGAGTACAGAACAAAGTCCTTAGGGGCCAGATCTGGAGAGTACCGGGGATGCAATTTCGCCATCGATTTCATTGATTTATGACACGATACATTGTCTTGATGCAAACTATTTCGTCTTTTAAACTTTATGGTTTTTCCCTTTAAGATACTCATGAATACTATACCAGGAGTACCCCAGAATACTGATGCCAGAACCTTGCTAGCCGACTTTTGCGTCTTTCCACGCTCTGGAGTCGGCTCATCACGTGCAGTCCACTCGGCTGATTGTCGATTGGACTCCGGTGTCAAATGATGGAGCCATGTTTCATCTGTCATACTCCTTAGAATCATTGATTTGTTGTTGTTTTTGGTCGATTGTGAGTTCGCGCAGCAAACACTCTGAACAGAGCTTTCGCTTATCCCAATATTCATGCACGATATGACAAACACGTTCCTTTGATATCTTTAGGGTCTCGGCTATCTCAATCAACTTCATTTTACGATTATCAAAAATTAATTTGTCCACTGCGTGCATAGTCCTCGGTGCTCATTGCGCCTCTTTTAAATTTAGCAAACCACTTCTCTACTGTTGGTTGATTTTCCTGGTGCCGAGTCCGAATAATGTTTATCAAGCCAAGCCTTGGTTTCAACAGTATTTTTTTTTCGCCAAAAAGCAACGCTTTATTAGCACATTAAATACCTTTTTATCCATTTTTTCAAGGTAACTAAAGAAAGTTCATTCACTTAAAATGCTATTACTCGGACATTGATAGTGCAACAGCTGTCAAATTCGTACATGCGGCTTTTGAAGGTTAGGACTAACTAAAAATGGATTCGATACTAGTAGCGCCATCTTTTAAAGGTGGTAGAGTGGGTTGGCTGAATGGGTTAGCTCACTCGGGGCAGTACTACCATCTCACAGAAAACCGACGTGAAGTAACAGTGCTTACATTGTTGCGTTTCGTTCGGTCAGTGAGAACGCCGGAGGCCCACTTCCCTTCCCTCTTCCCCATCCTCCTCTTCCCCCCCTCCCACTCCCCTCAAACACAGGCTGGCAACGCACTTGCGACTCCTCTGGTATTGCAAGTGTATATGGACGGTGGTGATCACTTAACATTAGGTGACACACCTGTTCGTTTGTCTCCGATGATATAAAAAAAAAACTATGTTTGAACTTTTCAGCCCACCTGATAGACGTGGCAGGCGACTTTGTTTTATAACATGTAATGGTTTGTATGTGCAGTTCTACGAGGCGGCGGGTTGCGGGTCGCACGTTGCCGAGAGCGGGCTGTGCTCGCTGCTGGGCGAGCTGCTGCGGCTGCTGGGCGCGCGCGGCTCTGTCGCCGGCACTGGCGCTACTACCGGCACCGCCACCACCGAGGCGGAGCGGCTCACGCGCATACTCAACAACATCTGCGTACGCGTGCTCGAGCTCTCGCCACGGACGCCTCTACTCTGGTAACTATATATACAGCACGACTGGTTAAAGAGTTGCAATATTCTCATAGATTACTCATTAGTTGTGTCTCATTCTAAATCAATTTAAAAAATAGGTGCTTAATATTTGACCTAATTATATAGAGAAAAACAACACTGATATACACTCCTATTAGTTTACGTAAAGACTAGCTGGTGTAATAAATACCGAAGCGGTGAGGTCACGCCCCTGGGCACTGTCAGTGTGCGTGCTACCACGCCCTTACGTGCCTCAGTGAATCTTTCGTTGAAAATTTACGCGTTACGTAATCTTAAGGTTATTCACCCCGAATGCTCCCTCGCGACTCAGCTTCACTTTCGTTAATTGTTCGTTTCATTATTGTTTCCATACTTTGAAAAGTCTTAGAACAAACTTTAACTGAGGTTCTCTTTGTTGTTTATTAGTATTTGTTTTGATATTATTATTTCATAGGTGAAATAGAGTACTATGCCAAATTCGTGTTTAGCCATTACAAAAATCATAACTTTTTCTTAATTTTTCATTATATTAATATGGACCAAGTGTCATTAATATTTTAAAAGTACATGAGGCACTTTCATTCGTGTATCAATAAATCAAATCTATGTTGATATGAGCAAAGCCGTGAGTAAAATCTAGTATGATTAAAGAAAGCACGAAGGTTAAAACAAAATGGAGAGATAAACACAAATGAATTGCTTACACATAAAAAAACCTTGTTGTGTAGTGACAAGAAGACATATTTAGTCGAAAGGTTGCAGGTTCGAGCCGGTCACATGATTTACCAAATTATCCTTCATTGAGTATTAAATGATAGATTTTATTGTCCTTTGTTAATTTTAAGTGATAGAAGGTATTAGGTATGAGGAAGGTATTATAAAGAATTTTAGACATAGAATTTTGTTTGTCCGATATTTGCTATTACTTGCAATCTACCTGTGAGTCTTAGTGGTAATGCTTTAGAAAGGGTTTCACAAGTTAAATATCTTGGACACTACATCACGGATAATATGAAAGATGACAAGGACATAGAAAGAGAGCGCAGGGCATTGTCGGTGAGAGGGAATATGCTGGTCCGGAGGTTTACACGTTGCACAAGAAGTGTAAAAATAACATTATTTAAAGCCTATTGCCAGAGCTTCTATACCAGCAATCTCTGGACCTCATATACACTGCTTGCATACAATGCATTGCTTATACAGTACAAAAATGTCTTTAGAGCATGGTTGGGGTTGCCTCAATATTGTAGTGCATCGGGCATGTTTGCTGAAGCTCGTGTGGATGATTTTAAGGCAATCATTCGAAAAACAGCAAACTCACTGATGGATCGAATGTGTGGCAGCTCAAATAGTGTCTTGAAGATGTTATCAAGTAGATCTGATAGTTTGTTTGTCCACAAATGGACAAATTTGTTAAAAAGTGTGTGCACCTATACAAACTAATATATTCTGATAGTGTGAGTGAAGAAATTTGTAAATAGTAATAAAACATGCTGTAATACCTTTAAAATAGGCTAAGTTTTACTCACAAAAATGGATGTAATATCTGAATTGAATAAATTATTATTATTATATTAAACAAACCTTAAATAATTTTAACATATTTTTGCTTCACAGCGCTATTGTGACCTTACTTCATGAATCTATTGGCAAACCAGATCATGAGTTCCCTCGCTACCAAGATCTGTTACTCAAATGCTTTTGGAAGACATTGAAGATGATTTCCTCATGGGACGTGAACTCCATTGACTATGACGCTGTGCTATACAAAATACACCTATTCTATAAGGCCTTCCCGAATAGTTATTGGAAGAAGAATCCCGATATTAGTGATACTCCATACAGGTGACAAAACTTTGTATTATTGTATATTTCATAATCGAAGCAATAATAGCTGTTTTCTAAAAATGTGTTTCTTTTTAGAGTTTAGTTTCACAAATGTTTACTCGTGTCTTACAAGGAAAGTCATTAAATAATATTTCGTGTATGCACAAAGCATATTGTAAAAGAACCACAGGCAAGTAGTAAATGAGATATTACTCGGTTCGATGAGCTTCAGTTTGTCGAGTAATGACCTAAGCCATCATAGTTTATAAATGTATGCAAATTCAATGTTGAATTCACAACATAAATGGATGTTATATATAATATTGTTTTTTTTCTCGATCTGACTACGCTTTTAACCTAGCAAGCTCCTAACAGCTTCAGCGTACTACTAAAGTGAGTGTTTAAGGCACTCAGCCGATTTTATTTAGACATCTAACTCAAATGTGCATAGCACAGCTCGGCTTGGGCTGTTGCCTGATTCATGCAATTCATGACCTAACTGAGCTAATTTTAATGTGGGGAAATCCCTTATGGATACGCCACCCTCCCGGGGGAGAGGGTGGGTTATGTCCGAGTCGCACGGACTAAAACCCCACGGTGTACCGATAGACCGTTTTGTGGTGACGGCAAGGGATCGTTCAAGCTAATCAACCTTGTAGAGCCGCCCGACAGAAGGTGACCGCCGGGCACCGGGCTCCTACCTATAGAGGGACAGACCGGGTACACACCGGCTGCCTACCTTCGTCCGCCGGACCTGTGCAATGAAGAGATGGGCCCCCGGCCCACGCCCTCAGGTCCGGCTAGAACTGAGCTAACCTAAGCTAAATATTCATACTTATATGACCAATTGAAACATATATGTGTACCAAGCATACTTACCTCAATAACTCTTATATGTATTTCATGTCGGATAATTTTCATTTGCTAAAGGAAAAAAAAAACACCCTTCCACTTTCAATGTGTAAGCATTTGTCCGTGTACTGATTAGTGTACTGATAATATTGCCAGTATGTTCCGGTCTATGCATATGTTGTACATGGTATTTTGTTCTATTACAGAACAGTGAAGACCCTCGTTCACACTCTAGTCAAGATGAAGGGATCGTCTATCATGAATCATCTCACACAGGTACCGGACGTCAACGAGTCTGATCTCTATCCGTACCTGCACAAAGTGTTAAAGGTGAATTGCTGTGTTAAATTTTAGAACACTAACGGATTTATTGCAAAAAATTAAATGCGTATGGAACCCTGGTTTTAAAAAGTATTCGTATTAAATGCACCGCGGTCGCTGAATGTTCGCCACCTTTCTCTTTCGTCTCGCTTCGGTTACGTTAGTTTAGACTTGTGAAAAAGGATAACGCGAACTTGCCTCGGGCGAGCGCGGGTGCATTTATTACGAAACCTTTTTAAACCAAGTATTTAATACGTATTTAACTTTTTTGTTCTTACAACGGTACTTACATGTTTAAAAAATATTTTGAAGAGTTTGAAATTTTCATCCGCAACCTGTTTGTGTGGCGAAAAGTGGTGGGTGTATACATTGTGTCGGGTAAAGTGTCGAAAACACCAGTTCTCGTCCCATCAACGAAGTTAAGCAATGTTGCGTGTCGCTTTGGCTTTTACTGTATTATAAGAGTTTCACTTCTATCGTGTGTCTTCACGACACACCTTGTTTTATTTTTTAATGTTTAGATCTAATTGGTGTTCACTTGTGTCTTCTAGAAATATGCATTCGATTATTGTTCTGTCATTGTTAAGATGGCTCTGTTAGCAATGTGTAAATGGTGTTATATATAAGATTGTATAGCACATTATCATTGATGTATGCTATTGGCAAATCCATCCTAGTTTATTTTTCTAGTAATAATAAATTTTATTTCAGTTGTAAGAAAACCTTAAATTTATTTATATGTATAATACAGGAAAGCAATTTCTAAGATCGATTCGTGGAAACCACAATAGCTTTAACTTTTGAGGTGGTAGAGTCACGCTGAAGCTACTATTGGTTTCAGCATGAATGGGTCGGCTTGCCCGGGGTAGTACCACCCTCTCACATAATGCGGACGTGAAGTAACAGTGCTTGCATTGTTGCGTTTCGTTTGGTCAGTGAGAGCGCCGGAGTCCCATCTCCTCTTCCCCTTCCCCAATCCTCCCTCCCCCCAAACACAGGCTGGCAACGCACTTGCAACTCTCTTGGTGTTGTCTATGGACGGCGGTGATCACTTACCATCAGGTGACCCGTCTGTTCGTTTGCCTCCTATAATATTATAAGAAAAAAAGAAACTTGGAGCTTTGATCGCGTTAATTTAGATCTAACCTTTCCCTCGTGAGCAGTTAATTGTTTTCTTTATGAAAAGTGTCTTGTCTTTTTTTTGTTTCCCAGATATAATATATACAAAATTTCAAAATGTTGATTGGCATTGATGGAATAGTTAGAACAGGAAAGCGTAAGAAACAAACAAATTCCCATTCGCATTTATAATATTAATCAGGATTTCAAATTAAATAAAGGACTCTGATGTAAGACAATTCTTGAGTATGTCATAGTTTTCAAAGTTTAAGAACTACTATTACAGACAGTATTAAATAAAAAACGCGCATAACAAGACACAATGAATATATATGTACGGGACATCTGTTTTAATTGATATGATTTTAATTAAAACACTGGAAGACTTTAAAATTGATGGATTGGTATAGAAAAAAAATAATTATATGACTGAAATGTGAGCGTTCGCCGGCGCTCGGTCTACTAAATGATCTGTTACACTGTTAGACAGAGTCGATGCGGAAACGCAGCTGAAATACATACGGTTGGCCCGTAGAGTATGCTTAATTATTTTCGTGTTTGTTATATATCAATTAATTATTATTTTAGCAACTGAAATTAGACGAAAAGAAGGAGAACACATCGGACGCGATTAACGGCGGTTCGGTGCTCGCCTCCGTCACCCCTAACAACGTGACGCTCAGCGCCGGGCGGCTGCCGCGCGCCGTGCACGAGGAGCTTGCACTCATACTCAAGCGGATCGGAAGCAAGGATCATAATAAGGATGCACTCGCACAGCTTTACGATCTACGGGTACGATTGCTTAAATTTTTCCTCCCTCTTTCCCCCTTTCTCACTGCTTCCCCCTTTTTTATAGTAGCACGGCAAAATGACTGCACTACGCCTGATAGTAAGCACAGTACAATCCAAAAACAATGGCGACCACCGAGCGACACACTGTCCATCGCGGGTCGTCGCTGTCATGCCGGCCTGCTAAAAGCTGGATATGCACAGGCTGATCCTCACTTCTCCTCCATAATACATTTCATCTTTACATTCTGCAAGGCCAATAGAAGTTGATATTCAGAATAAGTGCCGTCTACAATCCGAAATCAAATAAAGTATTATACCATTTGAAATATAAGGTGTACCAGACGTAAGTCACCACCTATGCGCTCACAGTCCAAGCAGCTTTGCATCTATGAAGGTGAATACACCGAGGGCAGCAAACGAATGCTATTGACCCTCATCGGACAAATGCTTAAAAAATTATCCTTTTCGTATCATATACAGCTACTGTTACATACATATATATATTAGCTCTTTACAGCTAATGTTACCTAGAATTGCATTTGTTATCGTCTAATCGAGGTATATCTTTATATATAAACTAGCCTCTGCCCGCGACTTTTTCCGCGTGGAATAATTACTTTGGGCTAATGCTAACTCGCAGCGAAAGCTCTCAATAGGGAAGGAAAACCCTGATTTTGAAACATAAATCATTGGTGCTCCGCTCCTATTGGTCTTAGAGTGAAAAAGCCTTATAGCCTTCTTCGATAGATGAGCTATATAACACTGAATTTTTTTTTCAAATCGGACCATTAGTTCCAGATATTACCCCCTACAAACTTATATTATAAACATATTTACAGGAGCGACACCCAGAAGTAGATATCTGGACGTTCATGCAGGGCTCTTCGTTCTATTTCCGTAACTACGTCGAGAGAGGACTGCGCGAGGTAGCTGAACAGAGGAAACTTAGTTCGATGCCTATGTACAAACACGATTACAAGGCTGAAAATATTGGTAAGCTAAATACTTCGTTCTTATGCATACAACTTTGGGACCATTCAAGTATTACGTAAGCACTGATGGGGGGGGGGGCGTCGTTGATTTGCTTATTTTTGATGATATGGGCCTTGAAGGGGACTGGAAGGTGATTACGTCAGCAATATAGTTATTTAACTAGAACAGACTGGTATTACTGGTTTCAGCATGAAAGGGTCGACTCGTCCGGGGTAGTACCACCCTCTCATAGAAAACCGACGTGAAGTAACAGTGCTTGCATTGTTGCGTTTCGTTCGGTCAGTGAGAGCACCGGAGGCCCACCTCCTCTCTCCTCTACCCCTCCCTCCCATTCTCCCAAACACAGACTGGCAACGCACTTTCGACTCCCCTGGTGTTGCAAGTGTCTATGGACGGTGGTGATCACTGAACATCAGATGACCCACCTGTTTGTTTGCCTGCTATGATATAAAAAAAACACGTACTTCTATAAATATTTACGTAAGCATGGGAGAACAGGTAAGAACATTGCTTAGGATACCTACGCACTATGCGGTTAGCCGCACTGCGGTCAGCCGCACATGCGGTTGTTCTTGCGGCTAGCCGGATGACGTGTAGCCGCAACTGGAACGTGCGTTTGAGAAACCGTCGTGGTTTGCGGTTGAATCGACTCATTTCCAAGATAGATATCGAAGAAGTCGTAGCTATTTATTATACTTCGCGTCATATAAAGAAAAAAAAAACAAACGGTACTGGGTGCATCCTTATCTGCCAACACGCGATGAGAGCAAGTAGACAGTAAATAGTAAAAAGGCCAGGTCGCTGGCCTTTTTTGTATCTCAAATATAATTTTTTGTGTATCGAAATCCATATTTAAATGTATGTTGTCATCAATAATATACGCGAGCGATGAATACCGTAACACGTATACCGTTAATGGTGGGGAACCGCACACTAACCTAACCGCATAGTGCGTAGGTTACTTATTTACTTATACGTATACTTATTCTCACCAGGACAGAGGGTAGTTTGCAAAAATTAGGAGGTAGTACTTAAAAATATATATGAAGTTGTACAATCAAATGAAGAGAGACAATAATCGGTATATTTCACATATTGCTAGTTTTCATTGAACACCTGTTAAATAGCAGTCAAATAAAAATCATTTCACTGCGATAGGATTACATTAAAATAGCTGTAACTTACATACCTACAATACAGTGTAGAGTGGTAAAGATTATATTTATCAGCAGGTGTAGTGAGAACTGTATACTTTGAAATAGTATCTTAAGTCTTAGTCTGGTAAAGCTGTTAAGACCTTGCTTGGTCAATAGCGTAGTCAGTACGGAAAAAAAATGAAGGTTAATATCAAATATGTATATTTAATATTTTTCAACCTTTACAGATGTAAGTAACAGCAACGAGTTAGATGAGAAAACACATTTAATTTTTTTGGAACGACTCCGAGCATTGCAGGTAAAAAAATGGTATTTTTGGCATATGAATGTGTATGATATGTTTGTTTGTTTATTTAATTATTGTTTTTTGTTTGTACAGGCTAAAGCCGGTATCAAAACCGAATCGACACTGTCTTCTCAGCCTCGAACTCCGGTCGGCGACAACCGTACACTCATCGATAGTATGAACGAGAACGCTTTGCCGAGATCTCACAACATCGATCCACAACTAGAGGTGATTGCACTTATGTAACATAATGTATATTAAAATAAATATATAGAAATACTTCTATTAATAATCAGATGAATAAGGGGGATTTATAAGGAGATCCTTATGGTATTATTTTCATGGCCGGATTATCTATGGTATATAGTAACATAATAAAATCTAACCTAACGAATAACTAAACTCATATTATCTCCTAAACAACCTAGTCATATTTAAAAGTAAAATAAAAGTCATTAGATTTAACCTTATATGTAGCTACAAATTGTAGCGAAATAAATTATTTCTAGAGTGCTTGGGAGCTGAGTGTTTTAAGTAAATATATAAATATAGTTTATTTAATACTGTGTGATAATACTTGATAATACATTTTCGGCTCGCCCGGGGTAGTACTACCCTTCCACAGAAAGCCGAAGTGAACTAACAGTGCTTGCATTGAGGACCACAAACTTTCCCAACCCCTCTCCCCGCAAACACAGGCTGGCAACGCACTTGCGACTGCCCTGGTGTTGTTAATGTCTATGGACGGGGGTAATCACTTACCAACAAGGCGACCCGTGTTATTACAAAAAAGTTATATACGTATTAAACACTTGGTATAAAAAAATCCTAATAAATGCAAATAAACAAATAAATATTCCTACTAAACAAGTTCGCGTTATCCTTTTTCACAAGTCTAACCTAACGTAACCAAAGCGAGACAAAAGAGCAAGATGGCGAACATTCAGTGATCGCGGTGCATTTAATATGACACCTTGTTAAAGCCAGGGTTCAATACGTATTTAACTTTTTTGTAATAACACCGGAAATGTTTAAATTATTTGCCCATTTAAGTATTTTTTTAATGCAAATTTTAAAATAAATTTTCGAATATATCGTATTAAAATTGACCGTCACGGCAGATCTGAAATATTATATTTAGGTTAATTACAAAGTCCCTAGGGTAGGTAACGCGTCTGTCTGTCTGTTCGGGATAAACTCAAAATCACGGAACGGATTTTCATGCGATTTCTACTAGTAGATAAAGTGATTCATGAGGAAGGTTTAGGGTTTTTTATTATGGAGGCAGCGGTCGATGAGGACTGAACCTCGTTAAAAAAAATCAATGACCGGTGAATCTAGGGGGGAAGGGGCTCGGGCCTTGACTTTCTATTGCACGGTTCATCGTAGACTGTTTTAGTCGGTAGACGTCACAGAATGGCACCGTAACCGCTTCGTTCTAGTACGCAGTGGCCGGTCGACACAGCTCAGATGTCCCCCGCACCTGACAGTAGAAAAAATAAAAAAATAAATTTAGAACAGTTTATAATGCGGCTTACGAGTAGTGCGATTTATTAAAAATCGTCACGTAACGAATACTAGAAGCAAACGAGCACACAAGTAAGTGCATTCTCTTACCGGTCCCTGACACTTTTTATCATATAACCTCAACACACGGTTGTACAGACACGTGTAAATTTCGTGAAAGTGTACTTGTTATTTGTGTATATATGAATATTTTATTATAACAATTAAGTTTCGAAAAAACATAAGGGTCTTCCTATAAAAGTTACACTTCTCGTGCATGCACCTACTAAGGGTCGAACGCCTTTTTTTATATACCACAATGGTAGCAAAAAAGCATGCGGATCACCTGATATTAAGCCGTCACCGCAGCCTATGGACGCTTGCAACACCGGAGGTGTCACATGCATTTGATATTATTGAGGATATTTTGCATTAACTTTATTTTTTTTTCACAGTTACACACAACCCAATCGGTATCACAGAAGAACGAAGCAGCGGTTGACGCACTACGGCTTAAGTTACAACAAATTAAAAGCTCCTCGAAGAGATAAGATGATGCTATAACCTCGACACCTGGATTCGATCGCTCTCTCTATGCTCTCACATCGTACGGACATTAATATTTTAACATTATAGCTGCTGATATTAACAATAACTTGGCTTCAGACATATTCACGATTTTTTTTTTAATTGATCAATGTTACCATTCCTATAGTCAAAACATCAATAATAATTAAAAAAAGAATCTTATTAGTAACGAATTCTTTCCAGAAATTTCTAAACGCTTCTGTCACGGAAGAATAAATTTTAAGCATTCGAGTTTTTTTTTAATAATTCTCAGTTTTTATAACGTTATATAAAAATCTTATTCGTTACGATTTGTTTCCAGAGATTTCTGAACGTTTCTAAGTCGGAAGAATAAATTTTAAATAATGAAGTTATGTTTATTTTAATTTTCAGGTTTTAAAACATTCTTCGTATAAAAATCTTACTAGTAACGAATTGTTTCTAGAAATTTCTGAACGGTTCTATGCTGAGATGATGAAATAAATTTTAAACATCCGAATGGATCTTTTTAAATGTCAGGTAAATTAAAAAAAAAATCTTCGTTATTATCGTACCGTCAAGATAAAAAAAAAATAGACAAGTATAAACGTTAGAACTAAAATTATAAAAATCTTCATAACATGTCATTTACATTTAGCGTAAATATTCATCCAGGTTTGAAGTGATGCTTTCACGTGTGTTAACGTGCATCGAATGTTCCAGAATCTTCGCTAAGAATTTAAAAAAATGACAATACAGCTGAACAGTATTGCCTCCACAGGGTATACAAAGCTTGACAGACATTGTCTTAGTGAGGTTTCATAGTGAATGGATCTTTAATTTGTCATTAGGTACATTAACGAATTGTTTAAAACAATAGCTCATTTATATAATCTGTCCAAGTTTAAATAAGATACTATTCTTCGTTATATTTATTCTCATAAGATCGTAAAAATGAGTTTCAATATATATTGTTTAGAAATTCATAAACGAAAAATTTACTGTGTCATTTACTCAAAAGTCAACTATACCAATACTACTACAATTAATTTAAAAACAAACTAGTTTAATAATTAACGACTTTTTAATTTTTCAAATTCTAAATCATACCCTAAATTTCATTCAAATTATTAAGCCAGTATTCAACGTCACTAATGAAAATGTGAAGTTATTAGAATTAAAAACGTGTTTGAACTTCTCATGCTTTCACTTGGATTCGATATTTTGATTTCCAATCAATTAAAATAATCAAAAAGTGAATATTTTCGTTTAATTGTTTCTAGACATTTCAAAAAAATACTGAATTCTCATAAATATCTAGAATATGTTTTTAGTATAATTTAGGAACATTTCCAATGGTTGAAGCGAAAATAGAAAATAGTGCGCGGATATTAGCGTATTGAAACCCAAGTAAATTGTCTGTCATTTCTCTTTATAACCAATATATTAATATTTATCTTTACACTCAACCAAGTTTGTTTTTTTTTTTACGTATGAGTCGTTATATTTCAACCATATGTCCGTTTGTTAAAGAACATTTTAGCTTTCACGTGTTTTCGAATTAGCAATAACAGGTTAGACGTGAATAACGAGTGATATTTAAATAATGTATGGTGTGAATACGAAATTACGATGTATGGCAGATGGAGTGTCGCTATGTTAAATATATACAAGGTATAGAATGCCTATATTGATTACAATTGACGTCATTTAATAACGGTTATAAATATGCTATAGTGTTTATCTTATCTAAAACGTAATTGTGCTAATCCGACAATCGAAACGAAGGTCAGCTACCGTATCAAAATAATTAAATATAATATAAATATTCATCTCCTTATGTTAATATTTCCAGAGCCGGATTATATATGCTATATAGTAAGAAATAAAATCTAACCTAACGAATAACTAAACTCATATTATCTCGTAAACAATCCAGTCCCATTTAAAATTAAAATAAAAACCATTAGATTTAACCTTATATGTAAATGCAAATTGTAGTGAAATAAATTATCTCTAGAGCGTTTGAGAACTGTGTATTTTAAGTAAATATATAAATATAGCTTATTTAATACTGTGTGATAATACCTGAAAAGTTTGATTTATTTGCCCATTTTAGTATTTTTTTATTGCCAATTTTAATATTTTTTAAAATAATTGTATCATATTAATTTTCGAATAAAATGTTGTAAAATTGACCGTCGCGGGACGCCCGGCAGATGTGAAATACTTAGGTTAATATATATTAAAATTTATAATTAAAATTGGGTCAAATATACTATAATCGGATATAAATAGGACGTAGCTCGCACAGAGCAGCAACGAAGAGTTTAGTTGCGTGCACATACACAAGAGAATGGATAGAAGTGGCATGACGGCATAAGAGAGCGTCATGCCGTTTCCCGTGACGGCATACGGGTCTATTTTACTGCCAAGGCACGCCAATAGATGTTTCACAGAATAAATATTTTCATTTATAGTGTGTGATTGAAAGGGTTAAGTTATCGGCAACATAATTTTTAATATAAAGGTAATCAATTATGAGAGAAGTACACATATTTCTTTACTATTTATCTAATAAAGCCAAAATGGTTTTCATTCCTATTGAAAACTAGTGTTGGTATATTTATGACGTATGAGACACGATTATTTAAAACGTTATTTGTATTTTGAAATGTTTTTGTTAAAGTTTGATGTATTACAATATTTTGTCGAAACTATTAATAATTAATGGGTAATTTATTTTCTTTAATAACTAGACGGTGCTATAGACATAATAATAATCGTGTAGACAAAACGCTTATTCTGGTTTCGTCTGGAAAGTGGCTCTAAAATTACAGTTGTTCGTTTTAAATATTGCTTAAAAATGTATTTATTTTTTCGATACGTCAAACTTTAACAGTAATATTATACCCATTCTTATGTTTTCATGTGTTGATATTTAGTCGAATGTGTTATAAGACTGTTTTACTTGTTGAGTTTGCGAAATGACATCGCTATACTCTATTATTTTATTGTTTGTACTCATTATTGCGGTTGATTTTATATGTGAACGACAAGCAATGTACATGATGGAAGTTATACCAAACCTGACTGATTATATAATATACAAGCGGGCCGGGCGGACGTTGTTCTGCCTTGATAATAAATAAAAACCCTGACAAATTATATACCGAAACCTTTATTATGAACCACTTTATCTACTGGTGAAAACCGCATGAAAATCCATTCAGTATTTTTTTAGTTTATCGCGAACTGACAATAGACAGGCAGAGGGCTTCGTTTTGTAATATTTAATGATGTGTATTTATATCGGAATAGGAAACTATGAGTCTATTACAATTTTTATTTAATTTTTTATATTGAAGGTCGGATTTAAGATAATCGAGTGCTTTTCCCGTAAGAGTGGAAGCCTCTGAACAAAATGAGTTTTATTTTTAATTAAAAAAAGAAAATTAGATCCCTTTTGGAAAGAATCACATTCATAAAAATAAAATCAAGTTAATTTGACGCCTACCAATTGTTCGTAGCTGCAGGGCATCCAAACCTTAACATGTATGTGGGCAGTTTCTGAAAAGATGTATAAAAGGATTATAGTCACACTTAAGTCATTATATTTCGTTTTGCCTTATATAACACAGCCATTTTTCGTATGAAATAAATAAAATAAATATCACAAATTCAGTTAAATAGCGTTAACTATATGTCTTAAAAAGTGTAGAGTGGATAGAAGTTTCTGGCAATTAATTTCTCAAAATGTAATTATACTATGCCGTGTTCACAATATTTAAGTAAATATGAAATAGATGATTATAAGATAATATAAATACATCATGTACATTGCTTGCCGGGTTTTGTTTATTTTGGAGTGTTGTGTTATGTTAGAACGTGTTGTGTAGTCGGGTCATCCAGTGAGTTTGTCAGAAAACTTAGTTAGCTGAGATGAGGCCATTAGTTATATAAACATTCGCATTGCTGAAATTAAAAGAAAAGAAAAAAAAACGAAATAACTAGAACATTCCCGTCAGTATTGGTTTAGTATGTACAAATTTTTATTTTATTTACATACCCATTAATAATCGAACACACATTTTTTTAATTATTTGTTTGCTTATTGGATCTTATGTTTGTTTAAAAATTTAATTTATTATCGTTTTTCATATTGTATTTATTGTGGCCTAAACTGACATATGTCCGATAGAAAAATACGACAATATGTTTATCGAAATTAAGAAATAAAATTGACAAAGAGCAATCTTTTTGATTTTATTATGATACGATACGAATATAGATTTTCGAATTCCGACAAAATATTAAATAATTATAAAGACCTGATATCATAGTACATTGTTTTAATTTTATATTTAAATTTTTCCTCTTCACATATTTAAACTAGGTAGTTTTAATTCCAATATTTCACTGTTAGGTTAATTCATCATTATTTTGTTTAGTTTTTTATTATTTTCGCTTTTAATACAAAACGTGACGTTCATATTCATATTTGTGAGCATTTATTGTATGGAAATTTGAAATCATGATATGTAATTATAAAGTTAATAAAATTCATACAACATTAAAGGTTTGTGTTTTTTTCTTATAAAATATGAGAAATCTAATAAACGGATGTCCGTGTTATATATATATATATATATTATTTTTATATCAAATATTTTTCCATCGATGGTTGAATAATATCAGAAGCGAAGATTGCTTTACTGCATATCAAAGATTTATCTTCAAAGTGAGATGCCAACATTGCCAAAATATTTTGAAATAGGTTTTGTTCGCGTTAATGTAGATTTGGCCTATCCCTTGGGTGTGCTTTTCTGTATATCGGACACTGTATCCAAAATTTGATGACGATCGGTTTAGGAGTAATTAATTCGTAACAATATCACTTTCGCGTTTATGATATACTAGCTGACCCGTGCAACTTCGTCTACACCAAATCGGTTATAACTGGTTTTAATTGTATTTTTAAACGCGAAGAATTTTAATAAACCTAATACCCGATTGCAGCCACACCTACCTACGGTTTCCAAATGTGAATCCAAACTATCAAGGGACTCGCTCAAACATATACCCAGATGGTATGTGAGAAATCTTTTAAAATAAGCCTATAACCCATTCGTAGCATCATCTACCAGGTTCAATTAAAATAAAAACTAACCTACATATATTGGCGGTAATGTAAAAGAAGCTTGAGAGGTCTATGGATCCCCAGTTGGAACGAAGTTCCTTTCCTTTTTTTGTAGACGTATACTATACAGTATAGTTTACATTATAAAATATCAAGTTGATAGAGTTAAATTGTAAATTAAACGACAAAATATATTCATAAAATAAGTAATGATAAATTAAACACTGAACGATATCATAACTATTTTCAACATGTATTAAAAGTTTTTCACACTCCATGGTATTGAAGAAAAATATAAATATTAAAAAGATATGGGCACGACGTGTCAACTGTCACTTGCCTGTAACTACTTAGTCTGGCCATAAATACTGTTACAATTCAAAATTAAATTTGTAATCTGTCATTCTTTTATGATTATTCATTGTGTTTTCTCATTTTGGCGCCAATACATTGTACAATATTTTGCGATATTAAAATGGAGTGGGCGATAAAGAGAAACGAATCGCTGTGATTAGGATTACACAAAGCAGGTATGGAGCCAAATGCATATTTAAAACTCTCCATACGCTTGGTATTAGTAAAATGTTTGTGTACCGGGCTATTAATAGGTACAATGAGACCTCCTCTGTTTGTGACAGAAAAGGATCTGGCCGTCCACGTAGTGTTTGTACGAAAAAGGTGGTCAAAGCAGTAAGGAAAAGAATTCGAAGAAATCCTGTCCGAAAGCAAAAGATTTTATCTCGGGAGATGAAGATAGCACCTAGAACCATGTCGCGTATTTTAAAAGATGACTTAGGACTTGCAGCTTGTAAGAGACATACTGGTCATTACTTAACTGATCATTTAAGAAAGAATAGGGTGGTAAAATCGAAACAACTACTGAAGCGGTACGCAAAGGGAGGTCACAGAAAAATGTTGCTTACGGATGAGAAATTTCCCATGGAAAGACTGCGTGCTTCTATTGATAACTGGCCTTTTTTATGTTCAATAGGTACGCGCTTGGCCACAATCTCACCTGATGGTAAGTGACGATGAGGCCGACGATGTATCGCGCTTACCCACGAGATGCCTGCTCACTCTACTCTTGAAGACTCCCAAGTTATAAGATGACGGGAAGACAGACGCTGGGAGTGAATTCCACTCCTTAGCCGTACGAATCGCTTCGTACGAATTACGGGAAAATCAACCACGTAAGGGTGGAAACCCTCACGGCGTCTAGTCGTCCTCTGATGGAATGGGGACGGTGGAATTATATTATGTAATTCCTGTGCACCCTCTCCAAAGTGTTACCTATAAAACACTGAGAGACAAGCCACTTTTCGTCGATGCTCTAAACTGAACATTCTTGAAACCCACAGCGCTTCATCACCGACAACCCGTCGAGCACGATGCTCAATGGAGTCAAGAGCGGCCAGCTGATATTTGGCTTAACGTTTAAAGGGAGTCAAGAGCGGCCAGCTGATATTTGGCTCAACGTTTAAAGGACTGTATTGCAGCTAATGGAGATCACTTCGAATAATCTTTTTATATTTTAAATTGTTTTATATTTATGTATTAAACTAACACACTGTAAATGTTATTTGCAATAAAAAAAATTTTTTTTCTTTGTTTCAGTATTTATGTCATGTCTAGGTATTCGTCTAAGAGCTAGCAACGTTTTTGACAACGAATTTCAATAAGCCAGTTTTTTATATATCTTTGTTCTTCAGAACAGCGTGCGGGCTACCCGGCTGACGGTAAACGTTGCGTTTAATAGTGCATATCGCACATTTACAGGCAAAAATATTGAATTTTATTATTTTTTTTATGTTTTGTTTTTCACTAATTTTAAAAGTCTACTAAAACATGAAATTATTATTGCCAGACATTTTTGTTATTAACAATAATGTGCCCGATGCTATTTTTTGTAGATAAAAGAAGTATGCTCAAACCATGTTAAGATAGCTGTAATTTTAATATTATTTTATTTAGACATAAAAGAGGGTAAAAAATAATATGTATAGAATAACTTAGCTATAGCTATAGTTTAGCGCAAAACTGGCTGTATGATAAACATAGCGATAATTTCGGAAGCGCCTGTTATAGACGGATGTATTCAAGATGGTATCAGTCCCAAGTGATATGTTCTACGTTTATCGTTGTTTTTCATTGTATACGGTGAAATCTCAATATCATGATGGTTAATAAAATAAAATATGTTCTTTGCAATGGAGAAAATAAAATGGTTTCAAATGAATTGTTTTATTTATAAAGTATATCATCGGGCAAATTATTGTCAATAACAAAATTGTCTGGCATTGATAAATTCATGTTTTTTATAGCGTTTAAAAGTTACTGAAAAAAAAATGTTTCTAAAATTATCTATAAATCAAAATGTTGATCTGTAAAGGTGCGATGCGCATTAAAAACACAACCTTAATCGGTTCCCAGGTATCCTGAATCTTGTTTGGAAGGGCATAATATATCTTCATATTAAAAAACCAGCTTTTCTCGGCTCTTGTACTAAGGTGTCGCAAAAGAGTCCAGTTACATTTACTACAAATTTTTGTTTTTCGTTATTCTGGAGAACCCCTTGCGTTTTATGGGGCGAAACCTTGTAACCTTGTTATATGAGTAATTATCACTGTGTCAAGTTTCGTCAAAAATGGTTCTGTACTTTCAGAGTAATACGTGTTCACAGGGACAGACAGACAAAATTTTTAAAAGGGTTATTTTTGGCTTCTATATCGATAACAAAGTCTACTCCAATTATAATTTAAAAAAAATAATTAATGTACAGATTTGGCCTTGTTACAGTTTTATTATAGTATAGATAGATATGTACAGTATATTGATTACCTGTAAATAATAACTGAAATGTGTTTTTCTTATTAGAATCCATACACGTAACTCGTAAACAGTTGCTGTTCAGGAATCTACTTTAATATTTATTAAAACTTTATGATGTTGTTTTGCTGTACTAAGCTATGAAGAATCTAATTAAAGCAGCGTTTACTCAAGAAAACAAACTTCTTGAACACTACTCTTGAATCGTATGAGCAGAGTATGTGAGACACTATTATAAACTATTCTGAAGACATCCGGTGTTAACAGCTCACCTGACATTGTCACACGACATTTATATTTAAGAATGCATCATATTCCTGACACTCCCGACGACCTTCCATTCGCTGTCGTGGAGATATTAGAAATACTCAAATCCATGAACCCCAACAAAGTACCAGGAAACGATTTTTTGTCAACCGATATTTGTACCCAATTTGCACTAATATACCCTACATTTATCACAAATATCTTGAACAGGTGCTTATAGTTACAGTATTTCCCTCAACAGTGGATACGAGCTAATGTCAATATTTATTCCTAAATCAAACAAAACGGATTACAGCACACCTGCATCTCATAGGGCTTATACCGGTTTTTGGAAAGATCCTGGAGAAACTGTTAATAAAAAGGGTTACATTTGCCGCTGCTAAGGCTTATAAGCTCAACAGCCGCTAGTTTGGTTTTCAAATCAAATCAAAAATACTTTATTCAGTTTAGGCCATAATAAGGTGTTTATGAACGTCAAAACTACCACCGGTTCGGAAGACAACCCAGTCATGGAGAAGAACCGGCAAGAAACTCGATCGGATACATCTTTTAACATATATATATATATCGAATACATTATACATTACAATACCGTTTATAGTGGATGCACAGAGAGGAGTCAATTCCAGACGTCACCATCGATCACGTATTGGTCCATTCTATATAATAGCCTTTGGACACTAAAACCCACTTGACATGGTGCTTAAATTTATAGTCCGGCAAATCGGTAATATGTTTTGGGACTTTATTGTAAAACCTAACACTATTACCTAAGAAACTATTACTAGTTTTGCTAAGTCTGAAACATGGGATGGCCAGTTTGTTACAGTAAACTTTTAAAGAACAAAGTAATACAACTAAAGCTCTTTCCACTTCGATTGACATTATTTGTACTGCCAAACGAAACAAGGAACTTGTGATCGCCATTTCCCTGAATATAAAAGCAGCATTTGACAATGCTTGGTGGCCTGCACTTTTTAAAAGACTCCGACATATTGACTGTTCGAAGAACATCTTCAACCTTATAGCTGCAGTTATGTCTGAAACAGGGAGGTTATTTTAGACTATGCCAATGAGCGCGTTGTGTAAATATTGTCAAAATGATGTATTCAAGGTTCCAGTTGTGGTCCCATTCTTTGGAACATCATTCTTGATGAACTCCTCGATATAAGTTTTCCAGAGGGATGTTACTTGCAGGCATTTGCAGACGATGTGTTGCTCATAATACATAAAACTCGCGCTGATGAACTACAGCGGCTAACAAACAGAGCGCTACAGATCTTCACTAGGGTGATAGCGTTAAACTAACTTTTAACCCTTCTAAGGCACAGCTGGTTACTTTTACACCTAAAGCCAAGGGAATTGAAATCACGACAAATATTATCCGTTTGCCATTTGTTACCGAAATTAAACTTTTGGGAGTTACTATAAATGAGAAATTGCTTTTCAATAAACACATTAAACATAGTATTGACAAAGCAACGCGCATATTTATAAGACTGCCTATTTTGCAGGCCAACTTGGGGTGCCCATCTTGAAAATGTCAGAGCTATATATCTTCATGTGATAGACCCGACTGTCACATACGCAGCCGGAGTATGATAAAAGGTGGCTTTAAAAAATGCATCAAGTAAAGATTGTTTAGTATGCATAGTGGGTTTGCCCTTAAAATGACGAGAGCATTTAAGACAATTTCCACCACGGCTCTAGTTCCTAGTTCCTAGCTAGTTCCTACCTGTAGTTTCCAAAACACATAAATTCATTAACACACGCACACCTTACATTGTACACGTCAGATGGATCAGAAGTCACGGCGGCTCTATTTGAAACGAGGCAGCTCTACATTCTACACCTAGCTATGCGTTCTTTCCGATGAGTTTCGCCAAGCGCGAAATCCGCGCTGATGAATGAATTATATTATTCAAAAATAATTTAAAATTTTAAGATATAAAGACATATGTAGTTTCTCAATAGATCGTATCTGTGAAGTGGCTTGTGTAGAGATGGATAAATCAATTATTCTTTGTGTTTATAGACACCCATCATCAAATACTTGTCAATTCCTACAAAAAAATGGAAGAGATTCTAATAAGAATTTTGAATAGGCGAGTTTTGGTTTTTTTTTTCTCGAACTGACTACGCTATTGACCCTACAGGGTCTTCACAGCTTCACCGGACTACTAAGGCGAGCGCTTAAGGCACTCAGCCGATTTGGTTTTTTAGATAACGTACACAAGGGCGCACGCGCACCTCGGCTTGGGCTGTTACCCGGAAAAAGTCGCGTCTGACCTAGCTAACTATTCTAAGCTATTCATACGTATATACATTTGTGAACCATACAATTGAAATTGCATGATTCACAAATGAATACGTGTATATCGAAATGAAACGAACTAAAACTATTCGATTCAGTTCGTTGAGGGAAAAAAACAAAACCCTCCCACCATGTGTATGTATGTGCACGTGTGTGAGAGAGATGATCTCATATGAGTGTTCAAGTGATGTAGGTGAGTCACTGTATCGCGATAATAATATCGATTTTTGGTCACAATGAACATCTGGTTACAGATATAACAAAGTCTTGCCAAGTAAAAAATGTTACCCACTTTGATTTTTGGGACTAATTACATTGTTTACGCAGTGACCCGAATAACTTTAACAATTACAAAGCGTTTGATGATGCAACTGGTTTTGGTAAATGTAAATATTAGTGGCTCTTGTCATTGTTTAGTTAACTTTAACGGTTACAATAACCGACATTTCGGTGCAACTCAGCCTTAGTTTACGGCCTGAGTGCATCTGCGATCGGCGGTGCGTCCAGTGTCTAAGAACGACGCTCGCGCGTCACTCAGGACACTCACGTATTAATGCATACGTTTGAAACGAACGCCGGACGCGACGCTACGCTCGACGCTCGATTATAGCGTCCACTCTGGACGTACACTTATTTATGATTAGTACACATTCAGAGGTTATCGATTTCCATCGGAAAATACAAAGTATACAAACATTTATTTTTACCCTACTACATAGAGAGCTTTAATAGTTTTTTATTTAATATACATTATTAGTTTTGGCGTTTGATCACAGTTTCACCCAATGTTAAATGACTATGTGGTTCAAGAAGGTAAACCACGCTACTCGTAAATCTAGAGCGGGGACTGACTTTCAAGTGATGCGCGCACAACGACGGACCTCTATAATTTTATTAATATATATCTACATATATATATACAAGCACAAAAATTCAGAATAAAAAATATATAAGCCACGATTCTCAATACGATATGAATATTTTCAACTAACCCGGCGTTCATTAATGGAATCGATCCGACGACCTCATAGGACCAAGGCTAAAATACCGCACCTTCACGCAATTTATATCAACCATGTGAGTTGTTATGTGCTAGTGGGGACAAAAGTAATATATTTATTATTGGTCTAGTGGTTTGACCGGTGATATCAATTCGATGTATGCAGGTTGGAATCCCGCTATATACAAACGGATATTTCGGAATTCGAGTACATTTATTCATTTAAATAGGTAACACTATCGGCTGACGGTGAAGGATAACATAGTGATGTAACCTGAACCTGAGAAATGTTCATTGAACGTAGGAAAACGTAGAACTGTGGATTTCTCAGAGATTACGTCATAGACTGGGATAGCTGATTATACCCATAAGTTTCTTCGGGAAGAGCCCTATGGCCCTGCAGAGTATGTCTCTTACAGGCTGATCATGATCATAAATTGATTTATATTATACAATCACAATTTTTTTTTTCATTTAAAACGCATTACACGGTTTTGAACCTACTATGATTTATCAGTTGTCCGATTACGCCATGAAACAATATTATTTCACCCGAATGTTCATTTTTACAACAGACTAGGCCGATTTTCGCCAATTTCTTGGAGCATAAAAACAACGAATCTAGAACAATCTACGAAATCTTTTACATCGGATGGTCATAGTTCGATTCTAACACGTTCAATAGGCTTGACATGGTTGTGCCTTAAAGGGACTGTACAAGTCCTCGTTAATCTTTTGGCCGATCAAAACATAGTTGCAACTTCAACCAGAGTTGGATACAAAACAAAGTTCAAATATTATTATAGGAATCAAGAATTGGCATTTATTTATCCTTAAATTGTCTCCATGTTATACACTTAATATAACTAGCCTCTGTCCGTGAATTCGTCCACTTGGAATATTTACTTTGGCCTAACGCTAACCCTTAACTCGCGACTTCGTTTACGTAGAAGGTGAAAATATTTTTAAATAATACATACGTTAACGCGGATTTTGAAACATTCTTCATTGGCCTTAGCGTGATATAAGCTATCTAACACTGAAGGAATTTTTCAGATCGGACCAGTCGTACCGGAGTAATCTCAAGTTCAATGAAACAAACCTTTCTATATATTAAGTAACTAGCGGGCCCGGCAGACGTTGTCCTGCCCTGATTATAAAAAAAAATCCTTGACAAATTATATACCAAAACATTCCTCATGAATCACTTTATCTACTGGTGAAAACCGCTTGATAATCCGTTCAGTAGTTTTTCAGTTTATCGCGAACAGACAGACAGACAGACGCGGTAGGGGACTTGCGTTTTATACTATGTAATGAATGATATATATCATTTACAATTATTCAATCGCAAAAAGTCGCGGACGGTCGTTAGTTTACAAATATATTTGCAAATCATCACAATAGTACGTAGACTTGACAACTTGTTATCGCTCACGTCAAGGACTCCCGATAATAAAGCCACAAGTATTGTTCTTACCAAATGTGACATTAGTATATTTTTAGCATCTTAAAAACATTAAATTTTTATTTAAAAAATTATCCGCATTATGACATTTTTTATATTGCGATGTAGGAAAAATGAAAAACACTTGATTCTATTGAGGCCATGAGAAGGCGCTTATGAACATCAAAACACTGCCATTCGTTCGGAAAACAACCCCGTCATCGAAAAGAACCGGCAAGAAATCTAGTTAATCTTTATGGTATATAATCTTTTAGCAATACAGAGTGCCTAAGATTTAAGGTAAGCTTTATACAGGACATGCTAGTGGGGACTAATATTTTTTGTAACTTCAAGACCATTGGCTATAGTATTATTACTGGGATGGGCTCTGATCACAAAGGTCTCCTTGTTGAAATAAGTTGTGATAAGCCTAGTGTTGACTGCAAGAAACAAACTAGACTTATATCAAAAAGTACACTAGGTCTTTTAAATCATAATATTGCACACAGTCTATCTTCCAAAACTTTTAATAATCAAGATCCAGATTGTTATTATGATAATTTATTTAGTATCATAAGCACTGAATTCAGTAAACATTGCCCAAGAAAAGGTAGTCCGGTGAAGCTGTAAAGACCTTGCCGGGTCAATAGCATAGTCAGTTCGAAAAAAAAAAAAAAAATTGCCCAAGAAAGGCTATTAATATAAAGGAAAAAAATAGTTTTAGTGAACGGGCAACAACAGGCATTAAAAAAAGTAGAGATCGATTGTATGATCTATATTATAGGAGATCACTAACAAGTAGTGAATCCTTTCATGCTTATGTTAGAAATTATTCTTAAGTTTTTAAACGTGTTGGTATTGCTGCCAAAGCAAAGTTTTTAGGAAATAAAGTTCTCGAATCTAGAAATAAGATCAAAACTGTTTGCCATATAATAAATAAAGAATTAGGTAAAAATAAAATAAATGATAATGCACTTAATGTAAATGTCGACGGAGTACATATTCCCAAAAGTACAGAGGTAGTAACTGTTTTCCAGGATTATTTCACTAACATACCTTTACAAGTAACAAAAGATACCGCATCATCAGCCCAGGGAGCCGCAGCTCTTTTAAAAAATATGAGAGATAGATATATATTCATTCTACTATAGATTCAAAATTCTTATATATTAGTGCAGGTGAAATAATAAGGACCTTCACGCTATTAAATTTAAAACATACCGAAGACATATGAGCTATATCGGTAACAGTGGTACAGTCTTTAATTGATACTATTTCACCACATATGGGTAATGTATTTAAGCAGTGTAACCAGTGTGCAAAAGGAACTTTCCCCAATTTAATGAAAATAAGCAAAGTAGTTCCTTAGTTTAAATCAGGCTGCAGAAGTAGTCTTGGAAACTATAGACCTATTTCTGTTCTGTCGGCCTTAAGTAAAATTTTTGAAAAAATTATGCTCAACCAATTAGTAGGCTATTTCAATGTGCAAAAGTTTCTGGATGGTCGACAATTTGATTTCACGAAATTGAAATCTACTACTGACGCGGGTGCAACGCTTATAAGATATATACTGATGGCCTGGGAGGATTCGCATGATTTAATACAAGGGGTACCTTCTGCAGGATCCTTTGCACGAATTGGCGTCCCACAGGGCTCTATTCTAGGACCGTTCTTGTTTTTTATATACATAAATGATTAGCTACTCATGGTCAATAACTGTCCTGAGATGGTGTTTTTGCTGACGATACTTCAATTATATTTAAAGTAAAAAGGACAGATTCAGAGGTTGGGCATGTAAATAATACTTTAAACGAAATTTCTCATTGGTTTGCATTAAATAACTTAGTACTTAATATATAATAGGTAAAACATAAAGTAAATTTTCAAAAAAAAGTATTAACCGACTTCAATATCAGTCAAAAACCCATAAGGCACTAAAAAGCGGAAAATAAATAGTTTATCAAATTAACCAAATTAAATAAAACATATGAATATGTGTGCTACCTAGAGATGTATTGGAAGTCGGTGCCAACCAAACCGAAAATCATATCATCTACAGGTACAAAGTTTAAGTCCACTCTCGCGTCTCTGTAATACAAAAATTTTGGTTGGTACCGACTTCCAGTACATCTCTAGGTAGCACACATATTCATATGTTTTATTTAATTTGGTTAATTTGATAAACTATTTATTTTCCGCTTTTTAGTGCCTTATGGGTTTTTGACTGATATTGAAGTCGGTTAATACTTTTTTTTGAAAATTTACTTTATTTTTCCATTTTTAGTGTACATAAATATATTTTACTAGCAGTGCCCGCGAACTCCGTTCCGCCTTAAGTATATTAAAATATGCGCATTTTTGCGGTATGGTATCTATCGGTATGGTATGCGATATGGTTTCAATTGGTTGTACAATAAGTAACGTTTGGTACGAACGCAACCTTTTCAGTAATCCGCGATAGTTTCTACCACCAACTCGGCTACCATCGCTTCACACATTATACACCTTAAGTAATGTAATTACAATGCTTGCGTCATGTTGCAACACAGCAACGAACATAAGCACAATAGGCTCCTAAGAATTGAAGAGTTTTTTTTATAATATTGGTGGCAAACGAACATACGGGTCACCTGATGGTAAGTGATCACGGCCGCCCATGGACAATTGCGACACGAGAGGAAACACAGATGCGTTGCCGGCCCTTAAGAAAGGAGTAGGCTCGTTTCTTGAAAGTTTTCTTACTTTGTCACGGATCCCATAATCAGAACCTAACCAAACTCTCATCAAACTACCCTTGAAGTACATCCTTTTCAATAAAAAATGAATCATCGAAATCGGTTAGCGTAATATTGAGTTATTCGTCTATTTGTCGTGTACATACTTAATGCAAATTTAAAACTTATACGGTTTTGCACTGGATGCCGTTGTCGGAACTTTACCAAATTGAAATGGGACCACACTGGAAGCACCAGCTTTCAAATAAAAAAAGAATAATCAAAATCGGTTCACCCAGTCCAAAGTTATGAGGTAACAAACATAAAAAAAAAATAAAAAAATACAGACGAGTTGATAACCTCCTCCTTTTTTTGAAGTCCGTTAAAAATGTATGAGATTTAATTTGCCTAACGTGCCACAGGTTGATAGTAACATCAAAATCGACGGGAATTATTTAGGGTTAGTTGATAATACTGTATTTTTGGGTATCACACTGGATTCAAAATTACAATGGGGTGCTCAAATTAAACAATTGGTAAGCAAATTAAGTTCTGCTGCATTTGCAGCACGTAAGAATCGCCAGCTAACTGATATTGCCACTGCTAGGTTAGTCTACTTCGCCTACTTCCATAGCTTAATGTCTTATAGCATTCTGTTGTGGTGGACAGCAGCTGAGGTAGATACCATATTTTTATTACAGAAACGGGTAGTTCGAGCAATTTACAACATGGGACCACGCGAATCCTTAAAGACCAAGTTCAAGGAATACGATATCTTGACTCTGCCCTCCCAATACATTCTTGACAATTTAATGTATGTCCGTAAGAACCTTGAAAAGCTAGATTTCGTAAAAAACCAGCACAATCTAAATACTAGAAATTGTGACAAACTGGTTTCCCCACGTTTTAGACTTAGTAAAACCACTGAGTGCATGAAAGTAAGCAGTAGCAGATCACGATTAGCCGAGGTCTGTCGCAGCACTCATACCTACTATCTTGAACGTAGCGAAGTACTTCGATGAGCTTACCGTAACCAAACAGTTCAGTCCTAATTCCGGAAAAAAGGTTAATCTTTCTTTTTTTAACAGAGAAACTAGACCTACATGTAGCTCCGCCTACTTGTAGATCAACGACATGCACAACATAATCTATGAAAGGTTGAAGGTGGCGGTAAAGCATTTGAGAGCGAAAAACTCCTCGGCAAGTTTCTCGAGCATAATCGGTTTTTGTTACAATGGAAATCTGTTCAAAGATTCTATTTCCGTAGGGCACAGTTGACTTGCAGTCCCAATTTCACCACATTCGGCTACTGAACAAAGTGAGCCAGTTTTTAAGTGTGTTGTGCGGTGTAATTCTTCATGGTGTTAGTATTGTCTGTTATGCGGACATCATGATAGTTATAGCCAAGCGTAAGTCGCACTGACCTGCTGTTATTTTGGTCATAGCTGAAAGTGCCACACGTTATCAATCGGATTTGACTTTTGGAACTAAATATGGAAATGCATCTAAATCACAATCGTAATCAGGATCCAGTTTAGAATGAAGTGTCTTGATCTTTTGCAATGGTCTATCGTTAGTCTGATAATATTTGTAGAGTTCTTCAGGAAGCAAACCCTGTATCTCATCGAGGCTATTGCCAGGCTGACTTCTTGCTCAATGTTAGGGTCTTAGTTTCTCTTGGCAACAGCACTACGTACGGATCGTATGTTGCATAGCTCTTTATAAGGTCCCTCTGTGTCTGAGAACCTGTCGACCCATAATACCATTGTTTTACATAAACCATAGAGAATGATCACCCGCGGGTTTTATATGATCTTTCGTATGTTGTATATATAATGTCCTTAGTGTCAGCTTTTGATCTGGAAAGGAGAACCGTCTATAAATGCACCCTGCGAAACCGAAAGCACTAGACCCTCACGTTCTGAATGAGCATGCTATCGAAACAGTGTCCGATAATAGCCACATTATGCGTAATGGTGAGCAAACATTTTCCAGCTGTCTTAGATAAAAAATGAATTACTTTTGAACGATCTTAAATGCTACATTTATTCAAAGCTTACTTTTCGTTTCGGGAATATTACAACCGGGTACCTATAAATCATAGGGGGCAGCTTCCTCCTCCTAAGCCTATACCCGACTATCTCTATGGGTAAGCGAATTCTTTAGTGGTAATCACAATTTAGCAAACGTAGTATTAGATTGGCGTTTGCCTGTTTCATGGACCTAACGTTACGTAAAAAAGTTAAGTTCGATTTTGTAGGCTCTTCTGAGAAATGGAAAGTGTTCGAGAAAGTGTTATTTACGTTTATCAAAAATACAGATTTTAATGGTAAAGCACCAAGAAACCGAGCCAGCGCGGTCGTACCGAGGTTATCAAAGTGCTTCCACGTCGCCGCCACCAATTTTGAGGACGGCGCTTATGTCTATGTGGTATCATCTGTCACTATCATATATTATAATATATAATATATTATTTACTACGCGTTATATTAAACCTACAATCATGATAGATGATAACACAAAAAATTTACTATGATATTGTCAGAATAATTTTAAAAATTGCGCTATTCTTTAACGCGGGAAATATTTCATTTTTACTATAAGTCATAAACTACACATTAGCCACTATTGATTTTATTCATAAGATTTCATAATGTCTAAGTGTTACAATTTTTGAATGATACCGCTTTATTATTTGTGTAAGTTAATGTTTATTATATAATTCAAGGGCAACTCGTTTCCTTCGAATAAATCTATTAATTCCTAGCAATCGTGTATTTCAAGTTCTATGTTTTGACAGATACGATGGCATAGAACAAAAAAGTCTATGGTGGAAAATTATCAACCAATCATATTACGAGGTTCACGAATTGAAATTTACGAAATGAAAGTCCGCCACATGTCCGCCATATCTACTACATCTTCTTTCTAATAGTGACGTTCATATTATTTTATGTTCATTAGTACTGTTGTGTAGATATTTATTTGTTAATTGGATTATTTTTTAGTTGAACTAGTTCACGGTGAGTTTTGTGTATAAAATTAATTTGACATTATTGATAGTTTTCAATTTAGAACCTGTTTGACCGCGCCGTGCTTTACGTATCTACTGTCAAAATGGAAAAATCATAGTTTTCGAGCTGTTACACATTGCACATATTGTATGTATTTATAAAAAAAGTCAAGTGTTGACTAATAGTAGAGTTCTATTTTATACCTTACACTAGTTGGCGGTATGGGTCTTGTAATATAATATAACTGTGTCGGCGTTAGAATCTAGACTTGTGCTGATAATTTGCAGGCCTGAACGGCAGAATACACCATGGAGTCACCACGAAAATTTAACGACTGCTACTTCTATTATTATTCTACATGCACTAAGGTGAGTTAATTATTTTCTCTGTAACATTAACTTGTTATTGACCTGTGAAGGGCATAGGCTAAATCCAATTTGTTTGTACATAATTACCGGGAAAAACTTCATTAGGAATGTTAGTTATTACGTAAATATTATGATGGATATGATATGGGCACTAATTTTTTGACCCAGTCAATGATATTCATGCTCTGGACATTTTGCATAGAATAATAAGTTACAACTAACACAGATCTCTCATGATTTCATACTTTGTCATAGAATGTAGATATTTTTATAATATATAAATGTAAGAAATTTGTTTTGACAGGGTGACAATTGTGTGTTTCGACATGAACCTTCCGCTTTGGGTTGTGAAACTATGTGCACTGCATGGCAGCAGGGCAAGTGTCTTGACAAACGTTGCAAACTACGACACATGGAATTAAGGGTAAATTTACTATATGTTCTTCTAATAAAAAATGATATTACAGTATCTTGACAGTTAAAAATCAAAACCACCTACTTGATTTTTAAGGTATTTGAAATTTTGTGTGCAGTGAGATTTAATATTCAGTTTGATTTAATCTAATGAATATTTTATATTAAATTTCACAACATTGTAATTACTAAGAAATGGTAAAACTTGTAATTTTTTTTTTCAATATCATTTTGTTGTTTTTCTCAACTGTAAAATAATGTTTTGAAAAATCTTCTTAATATTAAACTGTCAATTAGTAAACATACTCTAAACAGACTAATTTTATATGCTCATAAAATATATTGTGATTCATTACTTTCTCTATGTATTGGGGTGCTTTTTAATTTTTTCCATGCTGCAACATTTAGACATTAACCTCAGTTATTACTTTTTGAATGGAAATGATAAGGTATACATGTGTTTTATAGAAAAACCGTAAACAAATCCCTTGCTATTGGGAGAACCAACCTGGTGGCTGTCGCAAGATTCACTGCCCGTTCATGCACAAGAACCCTGAGGCACGTACTGATGGGATTGCACCCAGCCAACCTGCTCTACCCACACTTGTATGTATTATTCTATATTTTTATATTAGAAAATATAATTTATATCTTTATTATTTTATATTCCCAATATTATTTTTGTATTTACTGTTGGTGTAAATTAGTCTTCTTTATTCAAACATTGATATAGATTATAGAATATAGATTCTTCATATCAAAATAATTGGAAATATAAAGTAACTGTTACTATATATTATATCATCTCTGTATCTGGAAATCTGATATATAAAAACAAGCCTCAAAAAAGAGTATTATACATGTTTTTTGCACAATGCAATTATTGTACTTTTTTTTTAGTCTTTTATATTTCTCTGTATGAATTGTAAGTGTTGTATTAAATTATACACTTTTGCTTAAAAATATCTTTGTCAGGTTTGTTAAAAAATAGAGTTAAGAATTAATTGAATAAAGATATGAAATTGTTGAAAGTGATATACAATTAATCGTCTGTTATATAAATAAATACAAGTAAAGTGAATTAAGAAACAAGCACACAGTTCACCCGGAGTTAAGTGAGTTTTGCAGCCTATGGGCTTGTATAAAGATCTCAAAAATAACACTGTCCTGAAAGTAGTTGTAATAGGATTCTACATTTAACTAGTTGTAATAGGATATTACACCTGGCCACAAAATTGATACGTACAAATGATATTCTATCACATCTTAAAAGGATACAACTAGCTTCAACCTGACCACTCTATTTAGTGTATGAAATAATTGACGACACATCACTGGATGTGTACTCACAAAAACAATAACTTCGACAACAAATCTGATAAAAGCTATAGGGCTGATTGCAGATATGAAGAAAAAAAAAAGGATTCTACTCCTGAGCACTGTGTCGGTACTTGAGTAAGTAAGTACGTAAGAGTAAACCAAATCGGCTGAGTGCCTTAAGCGCTCGCCTTAGTAGTCCGGTGAAGCTGTGAAGACCCTGCAGGTGCAATAGCGTAGTCAGTTTGAGGAAAAAAAAAAAAACGTAAGAGTAAGTACACTTCAAAAATGAGGAACTCTAGAACTGCTTTTGAAGAAGTGCTTTCATAGTTGGACCTTGTAAACAATCTACCACTCCTATATCTATATTAAAGAAATAATAACAGAATAAAGTGGACTTTAATTATAATACAAAAAATTACACCATATGAACAGGGTCAACCAATGGGCGTGCCCGAGAACATGCCAACAGAGCCACCGCAGGTGTCTGTTGGTGTGAACCCTGGTATGGGTGGAGGACCACCAGTGCCCACTGCTGTACCTGCACCGGTGCCGTTACTGTGGCAGCAACAGCGGCAAGGTATGAACTACATGTAATCATATTAGAAACTAGGTGTGCCGCGACTTCATCTGTGTGGAACCTTATGTAAAAAACAGTGATAAATAAAGTCATCTCAATGTATCATGTATCTCATTTACTTCGGTACGACTTTCCATTAAAGTCCGTCGAATTGAGGGCTGGGATTGGGATGTGTGCAAGGGGGAGGGTACAATCTCCCCCCCCCCCCTTTAAGGAAAAATTGCGGAAAACCCCCTTTTCCAAATTTTTGAAATTTTTAATTATTAGTTGATTTTTGCTTAGTTTTCCATTGGCGTCCGTCGAGTTGGGGGTTGATATTTTTTATACAAAGGTTATATTATTATAAGCAGACATGCAAAGTTTTAACATGCCGAGATGTGTAGTTTTTGAGAAAAATATCTTTTATTTTTTTTTGCAATTTTGATGCAATCATAACCACAAGATTATCCATAATTCTGGTCATTGAATGTTTAGTTTTACCTAAGGTTAAGTTGCCATACATTCAGTAACATTTAATTTTATATACATTTACAAATCCAAAGTAACTATTCCACGCGGAGGAAGTCGTGGGCAGAACCTTGTATGAATAATATAATATCAAAAATGGTAAAGTACGGTAGATCTAAAATTTGGCAATGGCAAGTATCTCCATCTTTACGTCCGCTGACTCATGCTAGTATATATATGATCATACCATTTTAACAGTTTCATAAAATACATATAGTGTTAATATTAAAACTTTCATTGTAATGAATGACAGAAACAACAAGATGGCAGAAAAAAAATATATCCGTATGTTAAGATAAACATAAAAAAAGAATATATTTAATTCTAGTAGCTGCAGTTTATATTTCTCTTAATTTTTTGCCTCATGGAAACCTCCCTGATGTTCTCAATGAGCACAAAGATACATCAGAACACTAAAGCGTTTTGAAATCCACAATATAAACAATGATATCCAGACTCAGTACTACCTACAAATAAACAGTGCTTGACATATAGTATGTTCCACAATTATGTTAGCCCCATCTGCTTTGAGCTTTACAGATTACTTGCTTTTGAAACAAAAAAACTGTAAAATTGTAATCATGTCCATAGATAATCATGACTACTTTGTTATTCTATAGCTTTTCCCACATACTGTGGTACCACAAGATCTTTTCTAGGGTTCAGGTTAAATGTTCCCATAACCAATAATTCGAATTTATCTGTGTTCCAGTTGGGTGGGTGTTGTGTGTCATGTCACGCAGCCTGATAATTCGCATCGCACGAATATAATGCCTTCTAACACGTTTTTGAAATTATACTAACGTGGCAAAATCCGTTATGGATACCCACCCTCCCGCAGTAAAGAGTGAGTTATGTCCGAATCGCACGGACTAAAACCCCACGGTGTAGCGACAGACCATATTTGTTGGGGCGGCAAGGGATCATACTTGCTACTTAACCTCGGATAGCCGCCCCAACGACCGGGACTCCTGCCTAACAGGGAGACAGACTGAGTACACTCCAGCTGCCTCCCCTCGTCAGCCAGACATGTGCAGTGAGGAGATGGCGTCCATGGCCTATCCCCTCAGGACCGGCTACGGAGTATCCTCTTCGCGGGCCCTCTCCGCCGCCTCCTACGAGACGACCTCCTCGCAGAAGGAGCACATTGCTTGCCAAGCCTCTTCGCTGCCGAGCATGGTCGAAATCACACATGGCTGCCGATAAATCTTGCTCGACCGCCGTAGCTAGAATGCGGCACTGTCCTTACCACGGAGCACTCGTGGCATGCGGCGGTCGGCTCCCTGCGAGTGATCTGGTGCAGATAATACCCGAAACTTCCGTGTCCGTGAATACCTGCACCAATCGAAACAACGGGGAGCCCCACTCCGGCAGGACCGGGCAGACGGCGTCAATTATGTAATGCGCGACTGCCACGTCCTGCTTCCATCGCGCTACTGCTTCCTCCATCAAGATTCGCCGCCTCTCTTCTCTCTCCTTGGGAGCCGGAGTCTGCCCATTTCTCTTCCTTGCCGCCGTGAACTCGTACACGGCTCCCAGGGTAAGGAGCCGGCGAGCACGTAGGCCGCCGCAGAGGCCACGACGCTGTACCTCTGCGCCCTAAAGCGCAACGTACGCACGTCGGTGGCGCGGAGGGCGTAATGTCTTCTTACACTTACATTTACCATGACTATAGAACAATATTCAATTACGGTATTTGTACGTTTGAGAGGAGCATTAAAAGGCGTTTAATTTATCTTTACATATTGTAAACTATCCCAAGTATTGATTTACAAACATATATTGGTAAAATTAAGTACTGGTCTCTGAATTGTATCCTGATATTTATTTCTTTCACCTGTAGTGTTGGACTCTGCTATCCTGGGCGTGCAGTTGTCCGCGTCGCCGGACTTGCGGCGCGTGTTGACGCCGCACGCGCACGCACACGCACACGCGCACGCACATGCGCACGCGCACGCACACGAGGCGGGCCCCCCGAACCCGTACGCGCCGCTCCCCGTGGACCCGCTCGTCGTCAACTTCGAGGAAGGTATGCGTCTCTACTGAAACTACATGTACTAAGCCCCTTGCAGACGATTCCAGAAGTGATTCCACCGTTTCAGAACATGCATACATCCACTGCTTTTAACAATTTTTTATATCATTTTAAAGAGTTATTGTAATAAATCCAAATTTCTGATGTTATTCTGGTGTAATGACGTATGTGAAGTCATTAAAGTGTTTTATATGTCAAAATGATATCAAAACTTATGTTGTATCCTAATTTTGTTTTTATATGATAAACCAAGAAAACAAAATGCAAATATGTTATTTATTGGGGATAATTTCCATCTCTGCTTTTATTAATATCGACTAATTAATTTGTAAATTAAAGTAACTACTACTTCAGATGTTCACTAAACCTTGTACACAGTCTAATACTACAGAGATGAAATACAGACTTTCAGCATCATTTATATATTTTTAAAACTCTGCTGGTCATAGTAAGTAAAAATATACAGGTTGGTTAACTAAAGATGTAACATACAATACAGACACACATTATGCTCATGTAGTGTCTATGGGTGAACGATATGACGTTTCATTGTATCTGTAACATACAAAATCTTTCTGTTTCTTTCGCACACTCAAGCTTATGAGCGTGAAAAGGACGGACATTGTTTTGTATTTGCGGAATGTTAGAAATGTCCTGTCCTTTGCATTTGTTTAAATTGACAAATCAGTCAATCGATACATGTATTGTAATAAAGGTTTAAAACAAAACAATTTTTGTTGTATCTTAAAAACATGCCACTGAGACTAATGGAAATGTGCTAACTTTAGTTAACCTATTTGTCGTAGAAAAAGAAAGAATATGTAGTAATTTGTAGTATTAAACTGGGTTACATAGAATTTTTCTTTTATTTTTATTTTTTATAAAAGAAGATAAAACACAATGAAATGTAACTTATAATTTTAAAACAAATTCTATTGAAGACGTTTTTAAAGGATTTATGTATACTTATTGATTTATTGAAATGTTATACTTCGTAGCATTTGTTGGGATGGTAAAATTAGACATTTTCTGATACTGTTGATAACTTCTGAAATCGAATGTCGGGGCTTATGGCTGTTATTCGCCTATTCTTTTAGAAATTTTGAAAATATTGGTTCACGATTCAATAACCCAGAGGGAATATGTTTGAAGTAAAATTTGTAAGTTGGATATTTTCTATAATTTTAAAGAGTTATAAGCGAACATGAGGAGCCAATAATTATATAGTTACTGTATTAACATATTCAAAATAATATAAGTATGATGTGTTTATATTAGCTAATAATATGGGCTCTTTGACATTGTATAGTCGAATGTGTCCAAAGAGCCGAATGCTTGACAAGGCATTGTGTCACATCTAATATTTAACAATCGTTTAGCTGTTGAATATTCTAGCATTTTCACTAATCAGAGACAAGTGTTGTGTTAAGCATAGAGAAAAAAATATATTGGGTTGTACTACATTCGTCTACTTAATTATATTATATGGCGAGATTTGTATGGCACTAAAAGATGTGGGTAGTTGTGAAATAATGATTTTTGAATCATTTTTAATGACCCTCTGCTGTGCCACATAATTTGAAGATAAGATGGTCAAGGGAGAAAGGTTACAACATACCAAGCTAATAAACATTCTGTTATGGAAAAAATGAGTACAAATGACAAGAAATATAATTCGAGAGAACTATAGTTTGGTGGAGGAGCGAGGTTAATAACATAAGTCTATTTTCTTTGTATAAAAGTGTGACAAATGAATGTTTGTGATTTAATTTTTACCATCAGTAACAGTAATGTGATTGAAATAACTCCTTAAGAATATTGAATTGATGGTAAAACCATAGGGTCTTTTAAATCTAATGTCTTCTTCGGGGTAGACAAATTGTTACTTGATGTCCCTTTAGGATATAAAGTAGTGATTGCTGTCATTATATATTACAATTGCACTACTGGACTGTAATTTGGGGCAGCGTCAGAAAAAACCTTGGCAAAGTTTTAAAAGATTCAAGGCACGCAAAGTACAATAAAGAAATATGAGATGAGATATAAATTCCTAAATCATTTCCAGTACTTTGTTTTTCTCCACCACCAAACTATAAGTAGGAATCGTTTGTGAACATTTTCTTATAGTTATTCGATTCTAAAACGATATACAGCGAAATTTCTTACTCAGTATTTTTACCAATGAAATTAAATATTAATCGAAACAAAAGAAAATGTTCCATTTACGATTACAGCAATCCATATATGGGGTCAGTAACCCAGGGAAGATATGACTTTAATTTTAGATCCTACACATGTCGCTTATGTGAGCTAATTTTAAGGTCATATTTAGTTTACTGGGTAAAAGGCATCAGATGCACGGTTGTCAAAAAAGATGCATCTTGTTTTTTTTACTACATTTTCCAATTTTATTTGAGAATTAAGAATTATTAGTTACTTAATATCCGCAGAAACTTGATACGTGCTCGGTTGCGATCAACCGCTTCACTGTGGGAGAAATTTTAAAATATAATACAAAACAATGACAGACAGATTTTTCTTTGTTTTATATATATTTCGTTAGCGCACTGGAGTACTGTTATTTTTTTTTTTTCTTTGTTACGTCAGACGGTGTTCTATGTCGAGTCTATTAAATTTTTTGGAGAAATATATTTTATTTCCTTCGTCCCAGTGCGCAGTACGATGAATGCACGTAAAGAGCATATAGAAATGTAGTAGATATTTTTTTTTCCTCAGTAGTCAATTACTGTAATATTTATTACGTACTGAGTTAGGATTCAGTTTCATAAGTATACTTTATTATTCACTTATTTTCTCTTGTTTATTTGAAACTGTATCCACGTTAATTATATTTTAAACAGGATATACGTTTTTATTTAGGTTAGTAATTGTTTTGCTGATAGAGGCAGCGCTTATGTTTTTCTCTTTGAGATATATTATCCAATGTCTATTTGTAGTTTTTTAATAAATGTGTGTATCGTAGACATTGATTAACGATTATACTATTTAACGGTATTAAAAGTTATATTCGTAGCTCTCTTGATCCGATAACCATCGAATGAAAGAGTTGGAGATAGAGCGATGTCGGTATTTTTATATGTGCAATAAAATAAGAGAATATAAATCTCTTTCATATCTTAGCTAATGTTAGTAATCATAAATATCTCTCGCTTTTTCATTTACTCTAGTTTATAATACGATGGTTGTATCATCCTTGAGATTAATATCGATTGCAGTATATAATACTTTGTCGTTCGTTTCGGAATTATTGATACCAGTAACGTAAATGTAGGTGTTCGTATGTGTGAAAATTTTAATCTAGATACCGGGTAAACCGATATATCGATACCTTGATATCGATAAGTAATCGTCGAAATTAGAGTATACTTTTCTGAGCATACAATATCCAGTGTTGTGGGATTTTTTATCATTCGATGACTTTTGCTTCGTACGAGATTTGTCTTTTAAATATTACTGTAACAGTCAATAGCTGTCAACTTTATTACAATCAAATATGTCGATTTGTTAAACATAATTGATATGAATGTCTCACACAAATGAAGACTTAATTTTCATATATTGAGACTACGATCGTTTGTCTGCAATATTTAAGATAGAGTCAGCATGAAGAAAATTCATGTAGTGGTAAATGAGTATTATATAAGTACTCGAACTGTGCTATTGAATTGTATGTCGCTTACAAATTTGTATTAAATCACTGTGCGTTCCCGATTTCCTTACGAACGACATAATATTGTAGGGATATTAACCGTTTAATGTGTTTCGTTTGAACATAGATAATAATATATCGATGTTCGTATAATATTATCTACGAATAACTTTTCGAGTAAGATATTATCTACGAATAATTTTTCTAGTAATACATTGTCTTCAAATAACTTTTCGAGTTAGATATTATCTACGAATAACTTTTCTAGTAAGACATTGTCTTTTTATTCGACTTTTCGAGTAAGATATTATCTACAAATAACTTTTCAAGTTAGATATTATCTACGAATAACCTATCGATGTTACTATGTTCTCGGATTCATTACGGTTATATTCCACAGCAGTTGATAATTATCGAGGTGTAAAATTTAACATTTATTTTATATAGATGTTGATATAATCTTTGTCTATGTTATAAAAGTACACATAATAAATAGGTTAATTTAAACATAGAAATACAAATAAAAATATATATACACGATTACTGTAACTCATTTAATATAGGTAAAAAAAAAGAAAAAAAAAAGAAGCTTTATGCCTTTAAATTGTTTGTATTTTAGTATGTAGGGTGTTGTGAAGGCCTGGCAGTTTATAAAAAGTATCACCGATCCCCATAAACTCTTATATTCGCACTCGTCAGGATTAGATAGAGATAATAAAATTGAAAAAAAAATGTATGTCTAGGTTTATAATAAGAGAGCACAGTCTTATAATAATAATTAATGTATGGGAAATATCTCTGCTCCAAAAAATAAAATAAAAACATACAGTTTTTGTAATACTGTGTTATCTAAAAAAAAAATATATCGCTTAAGAACGTAAATACAGAGTTTAGAATTGTTAAGGTGAAATAAGTTAATGGAAACTTTGTATTATTAATTGCCTGAGGATTTTGGTAACATTTCATTTAATGCTTCTGATTTTCCTTAAATTTTTTATAACGACAATCTGTTATTTTAAGGGGAAAGCGATTAAATAGTTAACTTGTTATGGAACGATTAATAAAAAAAAATATAATTCAGATATTTTTGCACTGAAAGTGAAGTTCCTATATTTATTACACGAATAAAAAAAAAATCTGCAGCAATACTATGTTCTCGGTGACGAATGTATGTGAGGACATGAGAAAGTTATTAAAATACAATTGTCTATGGTCCATGTTACGCCTAGTCATTATTTATATATTAAAACTATTTAACGATATTTTTAAATTAAAAAAAATAGCATCGACTTGGTGGCGACTAGTATAGGAAAGGAATTAATTTTAAAAAGTGCTCAGTTTCATATTAGTTATGTATTTTCACTTTACTAAACTTTCAATGAGGTGGGGAAAAAAAAAAATTTTTTTTCGACGAGATATAGGACGAAGAATTAGTACAAAGGGGAGTTGGTTGTCCTAAAGGTGGCTAAAACTGATTTCGCTAATAATATAGTTAATATTTTATCTAAATAGTTCAATATCGTAGCCTTGTCTCTTTCTTTCTTATTTATTTAACGTCTAGATTAATTGTTGGAATGTTGAGATTTTCTGTTATCGAACATCGGACTGACTGAAACGAGGATTCTTCTAGAATATCCAATGTATTTAGAAAGTTCTCTATATTAATTGGAGAGTTAAAACCTGTTATTTTGATTGTCGGAACCGTTAGCAGCGGATTAACTTACGGCGTTATAGTAATTGATTGGCGTCTTTTACTAAAAAAAATAACGGATTCGCGTCTTTTACTAAAAAAATAATGGATTCGCGTCTTTAACTAAAAAAATAATTCTAAAACTAAATAAATAGTAATTTCAATTGTACTGAATGATGCGTGCATTGAGCAAATCTGAGCTCTCTATTTGGAATTAACGCTATAACGTCGTAAATTTTTATTTTATAATATTTTGAATGTTTAAATAAATACGCTGTTTAACCGATATGATATTTTTTTAGGTATATACGCTGATTATCATGATTTTTGATGAGTCGGTTGATAAATTTCGAGAAAAGTCTATGATGGAGAATATCGTTTGTTTTTTTTTTAATATAAAATTTGTATTGGTGTGCAAAATTTTAGGGTTAATGATAAAGCACTTTTTATACTATTTATGAGTGAGCCATTACGGTTTACGAATGAGAATAGAAGTGGAGGGTAGTCACGTAAACGTTATTAGGAATATTTATAATGAATTAGAGACAGCGTTAGCACATTCGATTATATTGATTTGCCCACAAATGTTGTGCTAGGGTTGTCGTCTATTGTTTGATATAATAAATAAAACCTGGGTTGTTGTTATGTTAATCTTAGCATTACTTTGTATAAGAACTACAGAATATGTTTATTTAATAGAGCATGTTATAAGACCTTTCAGTTAAGCTAACTAGCTAGCTAATTACCATTTAAACTGATACGAGAGACTCTTTTATCTGAAAAAAAAAAGAAAAAAAAACTGAAATTATAGTTTGGCTTTGTTTAATCCAATTGTGTTTAATATACCAACGAGTAAATAAAAATGTTTCGTAATATGATTTTTGTAATTATTTTTGAGGGCAACCCTGAGCACACTGTGGGGCGCTTTCAGATATGTAAGAACACACCGCGAGCGATGGACGGGCCGTATCAAAATTAATTACGAAAATCATCAAGTAACAATCGTAGACTCGCTCGTCTAAAGCGCTTTGCTCGGTGTGTTCTTACAGAGTCGGATAATGAAAGCGCTCCTTCGTCAACACCGACCAAAACCGCTTCCCCGGACGAGGCTCACAGGATAGCCAGGTCCAAATCCCAGGAACTCCTACTCCTCGAGAGGATACAAGCGGAATCCGCGGCATTCTACAGCTACGACGGTCTGCCGCCCCTAGAAGCTTCTAAAGAGCGTAAAATCGTAAGAACAAACCTCTCGTCGAAATACGATCGTCTCTCCCTAGATGAGATATCAGGTAAGAAACAAGCCGTGGCCGAGAGACGGAACTCGTTAGATTTTAAAGTTTTATCCTTGGACGAAATAAGGGCTAGGAAAAAAGACTCTATTATACACACTAACAAACCGATAACACTTAATCTGAGTAGGAAACGAAAGTTGTCCACGCACGAAACAATGACTACGTCGGGGAATAAAATAATCAAAGTTGTGAGAAGTAATTCAATCGTTTATAAGAAAGTCGATCATAACGCGCCAGTAGTGTCCGCTCAGGCTAAAGTAGATAATAAGCCATCGGAAGATGTTAATAGGAAGCGAACATTGTCCGAGCAAAGCGATATTTACGCGGAAATAGAACATGAATTAGACGATAATTGTTATGAATTCAAAAAAGTTAAAATCACCGAGCAAACATCGAAACCTAGACTTATTAGAAATAGCTTAAATAGGAGTAGCGAAGTAGATATTAGTTGTAGGGTTGATAATGATTCAGATTCAGAAGTACAAATCGTAAGCATAAATATGACTGAAGGGAACGTTGCTTTATCGAATATAGATGCGGAAATTATAGACGTAGAAAACGTTGGACTCGGTGATCCTATTGATATTGTCGATTTAAGTGATGATTTAGAGGACAGTGACGTCACTATCTCAAATATGGATTTAAATTTGGCTAAAAACGTACCCGATGTAGTGGCCAGTTGTCAGCAGAGTAAACATAAAAGTGATAACACGGATACAAATCTTATGAACGAAATAGATTCTTTATTGAACAGTGAGTTATGACTTAATAGATGATAGATCAAATGAATCTTTAAGTTTTTGTGATGTTTTCTATAATAGTAGTTCGAATTTAATAACTCATTCTTATAAGAAGAGACGTCAGTGAGTCGGCGGCCATATTTGAAATAGCGCGTTGGACACTACTATTTTACGTTAAATCACACATAGTTTTTAAATATTAGTTATTAAACTGAGATTAAAATTATTTTCATATAAATTACCGATAGATGGTAAATATTTTATACAGATAAGATTAGAAACTGTTGCGTGGTTAATCTTTTAACAATTTTATGAAGAAGACTGTTCGTTTGTTCTCTCGTAACAGCTCAAGATATGTTTAACGTGAAAGTGCCTATTACTTTTATAATTCCTATATACAGGGATGAGCAACCTTTTGTAAAATGTGTTAACTATAGATTAAAAAATGTGCAGGACGCATGCTAGTAACTTAATTTCAGAGATAAGGTGCCTAGGTATTTAGGTGTCTGATGGTATGATTTTTATGTGATAACGATAAATCGATGAACGCTGTTTGCATGTACGAAAAAACATGAATCATTGTCACGTTCCGCCGGAGCCGAGCGGGCAAGCGAGAGCGCGGAACAAGCGATAGAGAGGCGCCATCGGCCTAAGCGTTCGGCTTGTATAGCGGCTTTACAGACAACCAATTTTTGAAGTGAAACTTCTAATGCGACTTCCAACAAGGTTGCGTTAAACGTTTAACGCTAAGGGGGAATAGAAAGAGACTGTGCGAGAGTGAATGCATGGCACTCGAACCCATGCGCGTAGAATACCTGTTACAGGCCAGCGCGAGGTTTTTCAACGAGTAGCATGCGATAGCCCTTGATGCAGTTTTTGCAAGAGGTATTGAAAAAATATAAAACTCAAACATTTCGTATCTTACTTTAGTTATCATAATCCCATTGTAAATGTTATAGATTTGGATATTACTCCACGCGAAAATGATAATTAAAAGATGCGATCAATTGTGAATTGTAAGCAATGTTGATAAAGTTTGTCTTAAAGAAACAATATGACTTCACTAAAAATCAATTTCTACTCCTTCCTATTTTCATATCCACCTTACGAAGTTTCACTTCTTCCGCGCGGAGGGACACCACGCACTATTGTTTTTTTTTCGAAGCTTTATATTTTCGAAAGTCCAGAGTTTTTGAAAAGCTGAAACTAGTAGCGGTATGTTCATCCCTAGTGTAAAGTATCTGAAGCTTTAATTAAAATAAACATTTAACTGTTATTTGTTGTTTTATTTGTATTGTATTGTGTGTTATGTTGTATGTTATGTGTATTTGTAGTCATCGCAGTGGTCGAAATTCGATCATAATAAGAAGTACAAACTTGCTACACGTCTTGATTTATATGTTGTTGATCTATTGAGTAGTGTACACATTATGTTGATTTAGAGTAGGGTCCTGAATTATGACGAATGGAGATACTCATCGATGGTATAAAAAAATCTTTCATTTATTGATGTAAAAACTTCTCTAGACGCGTTGAACGGTCTCTTTGACAGAAGATAATTTATAATTTCGCGTCATGACATGCTACGTACGCGTGACCGTAATATATGGGTCTGTGTATATGTAATATTAATATTTTGCAGTTCATACTTTTCATTAATAGACTTTATAAAAATATATATAATTATTGCTCCGAGTGTCAAAAGACATGCCAACCAACCACACTAATGATAATGTCAATAAAAAAAATCCTGAAATTTAAATATTCAACTTCAAAAGAGAATACTTTTCTTTCCTTATTTAGAGTTTTCACTTCTGTCGGCAGTCCTTATGACTACCTTGAGTCTTCGACTTTATAGTTGACAAAGAAGTTCTTCAGTAACTACTAATTACAAAAAATAATCAAGAAAATCGTTTGGGTTAGAGAAGAATAAGGTAAGGAACTATTTTATCTTCGAGTATTTATATATACATGAAAAAAAGACAACATTTTGATCCAAAAATGTATTTATGTTATTAAAACGTTTTTATCGACATCACACGAATATTCACATTTTTTTAAATTGTTATTATTATTATAATTGTTATCGTATAAGTACATTTAAAGACTATTAATTCGAAATTAGTTTATATGTAAACACTTGCTACAATATACAATTAAATGGAAGTAATCACAATATCAGTTATAAATTAAGCCATTATCACTTTAATGTCACGAACGTTTATTAATACACGATTACTTTAAACACGTACAAAGTAGAATGGCGAATGTTTAAGTACATTGCAAATGTATATTTTGGTTATATTACAATGAAAAGGTTTCACGCATTGATATACAAAAACCCAAGATGCACACTTAACGTCTCACAGCCGGCACACAAAAATTAGTGCATTATGCAGTCATTTCAAAGAGTCTCGCGTCGCTTGCGTCCTTGTACAAACAACTTTAAATCGTGCAGGTAAGGTTGAATTTGCAAAATCATAAGTTTATCTCATAACTATTTTCTCGCGTCGCTTGCGTCCTTGTACAAACAACTTTAAATCACTCAAGTTAGGTCGAATTTGCAAAATCATAAGTTTATCGCATAACTATAGTCTCGCATCGCTTGCGTCTTTGTAAAAACAACTTTAAATCATTCAGGTAAGGTAGAATTTGCAAAATCATAAGTTTATCTCATAACTATTTTCTCGCGTCGCTTGCGTCCTTGTAAAAACAACTTTAAATCATTCAGGTAAGGTTGAACTTGCAAAATCATAAGTTTATCGTATAAATATAACTACGTAAGTATATTGGTATGATTTTTGCGGCCCGTTTTACTGTGAGTCTTGGGTTTTTATATGTCTATGGTTTCACGTTAAAAAGTATTACATCGTAAGTGATTATTTATATTACATATATATACTTACATATTAAAAAGCCCTGTTTCTATAGTAAATTAAAACTTAGTTTCGTATTAAAAACATATACAGCATCTTTTTTAATGAATTTATCTATCCTATAAAGTATTGTGATATATACGAAAGCTTTCTCTTTAGTTCAAACATTTTAAAGTCTAAATAGCTGATTATTAACGCCATGGTGAAAGTTTATGTGGCGTATCAACTTCCGGTCTGAATAAAATTAACCAAGAAGTCATAGATCAATGTTCACACTACAGAAAACAACATTTATAATGACGGATAAACGCATTTCTTTCAAATTCCTTGGATAACTAAAGATAAGCGTTCACTCGTCCTTAACAAGCGAGCTACGACACAGTTTGAGTAAAAATGCAAATTACTCAACCTTTCTATCAAACGTCTGTTATTTCAAATGGTGCTTATTATTTACCTTTTAGTTTTAATAATGTCTATATTTTATAGTTTCGGTTTAGATTAAAACTATTGCGACAGTATCATATTTTACATAAGTGTTTTATAGGTAACTATATTATAATTAAGTTTTGTTCACTTTTTGACATTTACAACAATTACAAACAGTTTTAAAACGTAATAACTATAATAATCTAATGTTTACATACAATAAAGTTAAGATTAACATTTAAAAATAGACTGATGCAGCATTACATGTGCATCGTATATGATTTTGGTAGAAAAATCTAAGATTTCTTTTTTTATATATTTCAATATACTAAGTACTCTAGTTAAAATTTGAGCCTATAGTTTGTGCTCAATTTGTCTTGGTTTGTGGCGACTAACGGATATGTTGATTCTTTATACTATACGTAAATAACTTCATTGTTTGTAGAAGGATTTTCACTAATAGTTTATATACAAAGATACTTAATAAGTGTACTTTTTCCTAGAGATTGTTATTATAAAAACATTTGTGTCGTGGCACGCCACAGCCTACACCACCGTTTTAACACGAGTTTGAGCGAAACGACACGATGTGTTTCTAAACATATCTAATTTTTGAAACCGATACACTTATTACGCGTCACGCCACGTGATGACACTAGTGTATTTCTATCCTATTGATGCACTATACGCCATTAATCGGTTCACAATGTGTAAACTCTTTAATAGTTCCGCTTTGTAATCTATAATGAATGTTTCAATCAACACATTCATAATTTGAAATATATATACAGAGTATAGATTGCTGTAGCCTGATTCGTGAAGATATTAGAAGAATAATAATTGTAAAATCGTAAGTAGTGTCACAGAGGCTACGTAAGTTGTGGGTGAGTTACCGTATATGTGTCCCTATGGTCCAAGTTTTGCAGCTCGAAAATTTTATATATTAAAAATGACAAGCCAACACTGGGAGACCACACTCCTAATAATGTTACTCGATTTAAATGTAACGAAAAAATCTCATAGATTTGTTAATTAAACAAGATCCACAAAGTTTACCAAACAAACCACAATAAGTACACACAGCGTTGTGGTTAGCTTGCTTTGTTAAAGCCACACATATAAATAACATTGTTTATATGCCCGGGTTAGCCTGCAAACCTACTGAGCTGATTTTGAAGAGATTTACTAACAAATTGATGACTTCACACTTGTTTACAAATCGTTATTTTGTTATCCAAAGGAGATAACAACTAATGAGAAGAAAATTAATAGAGGTAACTAAAACCGGTAACAGATAAGGAGTTAATTAATACCAATGAAAGAATTACGTACAAACAAAAATACAGACGACTTTAAAACCCAGATATATGAAACGTGCAGCTACCGTGAAAGAATAAAACCATGTTAATATGGTTATAGAATTGTACCCTAATAAGTCAAAAAATTATGTGATCTTGCTGTTTGTTGTTAACGCGTGACTTATAATTTCTAGCCTTTCATCCGACCATTTAATAAATAATTTTTGAAATTATTCCAGTGTTCAATGCAATGTGATTCGGTCATATATATTGGATAATTGGTGAGTTCTTATTAAGTCGTAAGCCACCAATCACCTGTATGTTATCTTTCAATAGCGAGACTATTCCAGGTAATTATTTTGGTAATCTTATCCCACCTAAGTAGGGTCGGCACAACATGCTTTTGTTTTCTATTATCTCCTATCAGGTGTCATCTCAGTATTTCACACCTTTTACACATACTCGTATATCATTTTTCACACAATTCATCAACACCTTTTTCGGTCTTTTAAAATTTCAATAGATTGTATACATATAAAATTATATACGTTGTTGATAACTTCTTACTATATATAACTAGTATTAATGCAAGAAACCATAGTTGTTCAGGCCCGTAACTAAGTACATGATCAGGGGATTGGTTACATTTATCAATTTTGTTATGAGAAAAGGGAACCTATTACCAGATGTAAATTTTAGTTATATCTTTAGAATCATAAAATAGTCGATGAAATTTTCTTCAAAATTACGATAGACGACAGATATCTGAATAATAAGACAATAAAAATATCAAAAAGGTAAATATGTACTACAGAGTCTCCCGTACTGTAAATATAGCTTTTTACAATGATTTGTTTCTTCAGCTTTTTTTTTTTCGAACTGACTTAAGTTCGAGGTCTTAACAGCTTCACCGGACTACGTTTCTTTAGCAAAAGCGGTACGGTAGATACTACACACTTGCGTCGAATCTTTTCTGGTCACTAACGCACAAACACAAACACTGGTCAAGTATGAGTAAAGCCTGCTCATAGAATGTAAGACATCTTATTCTAGACAAATTAGTACTTGCCTAACATAAATGTTAATGGTGAATAGTAGTATTCTCTAGAACGATTTTCATTCATTATAACGGATCTAGATTACCCAAAAGTAAAATTGTATGAATAGTCTATATGCTATTTTTACAACGGAAGTGGTAGTAGTATTAGCGTTGATCAATGAATAGAAGATGTGTTGAATGAGGCTAGTTCCACCAGGGTCACTGGAGACGGGACCAGTACTGCTGCGAGTCCTGACCGTGGACCGATAGCGGAACTGACACACCGGCACCCAACAGTCCACCGAGCTCTGGAAACATGGAAACATCAAATATAATAAGCTCCACCATGATAACCAACATATAAGGCTGTAGATCAAGATTGCTCAACCCTGTTTTAGTGGGACATGATGTGGTCCGAAACGATTTTTAAATGACCATTAAATGCTCAATCCTGTTTTAGTGGGCCAGGATGTGGTCCGCGATTCAACCGCTGGGGCGGCACAACCGGCACGATGAAGTCTATAGAGATCTCGTGCCGCCCCAACTATAGCGGCAGACGTACACCGTGGGGTTTTAGTCCGTGCGACTCGGGCATAACCCACCCACTCCCCCGGGAGGGTGGCGTACACATAAGGGATTTCCCCACGTTAAAAAAAAAAAAAAGGATGTGGTCCGCGAACGATTTTTAAATAATTAAAACGACCCTAAAGTAGTTACCGTCAGTGCCTCGCAATAAGAAATCGTTATTTTGGCTCCGGTGATAACAGTTTGAGTAGCCTTGCTGTAGATCGAATTTGAGGTCCCTAAAGACTTAAAAGTAAATGCTTACGAAAATAACCTTTATAACTGGGGTGATTTGAATTTGTCTAAGTAAATTAAAAATATTTATAGAAAGTTTACTGCTGCGTAACACATTTTATTGCTGTTTCAAGATTAATTTTGTGTGATAAATGCATTAGATTTTTAGATTATATCTACGAAATAATAATAAGTTCTTAAAATATTACAAACATCGCTTTGAACGGCGTAGGATCGAATTCTTGCATCTAAGTCTGAGCTTTAGGTGAAAGCATAGTATAGCGGTAGGGCTTTTTTAAAGTCCACTTGGATAACTACCACCCCAAGTTGAAAATCTGTCATCAAATAGGTAAACGCACATAATATAAACTAAGCCTTGTAGTAAATGTGAGCCATCCACTATATTTTATGGCCCGCGGCGAATTGGCTGTATTATATCTGGTCGAGAACCGCTGAACTAGACCCATCCAGAGAATGATTATACCGTCAATATCGCTTCACCATAACCGGCTTGAATCGATTTTTGTTAATCTCCATTGTCCGTAAACATCAAAGATTATTCACTTTTGCCTGTGGTTTCGCTTATGTTACTGTATTTGTGTTACATTTGACCTATATTTTGGAAACCGTACTCTTTTATGATTTACCGTATCTACGTTTCTGTACCGTTGACAACCTTGTGCAAAGTTTCATTATAATCGGTTGAGTAATTAAAGCGTAAACTCGTAATAAACAAACTCACATTCTCATTTATCTGCGATACGATTCGGAAGCAGTGCAGATACCAATATTACTGTGAATTATGTACAAATTGGCTTGGAACATTAAAATATATTATCAACTAGCTGTGGCCCGCGGCTTAGCACGCGTTTTTTAAATTGAAAATATTTGTACATTTTGTAAGTACGACACGCACGCCACCTACTGTAACATGTTTCGTGTCCATTCGATATGCGATATTATTTTACGTTGCTATGGTTTCTGAATTACTCGGCTGGAACCACTCGGCGGTAAAAAAAGACAAAATGACCGTCAAATTGGCCAAAAAGACAATATAATTCAAATGACATACATATATATAAATTTTAATTAAATTTATTTTCGGGGTCCAATTTAGTGCACTCCTCACGCACAAATGAACAACATATTTGCTAAATATCATTCGGACTAAGCTGCGAGGAACTGGGTAGCCTAAAATAAAATAACCTATTAGTAAGTCCTTATGAATTGAGTTGTATCTCAGTGGAAGTCTCGTGAAAACCAGTCTAACCGTTTCAGTTTGCGTTTCATTTTCCTCGTCCTTCTTGTTGTAATTTGAGCGTCCGTATTGGCTGTAATTTATTTTGTAAAACAACGTACCTGGAGGTGGTGATGCAGGTTCGTGTTGGTAACCGTGATGGTTAACGTATGCGTGGGCGGGCTGTCTGTAGCCTAGCTCGTAGCGTGGGTAGCCTAGGAACCCGCTCTTGCATATATCGGAGTCCGTGCCTTCACACATCGCACTCTCAGGTACCATTCCGCCACCGTAACCCATCGGTGTTAGTGGGCTGTGGGTAACAATTGTAGATTCGATAATTACGTCTCTTGATAATTTTGTAATATAGGTAATATTATGGTAAGTAATAAAAAATTTAACCAAAAAATTAAAAATAAATACTAGTTTAAAAAAACACAAAAATATACATTTATTTCTAATTTACACTATTCTTAATCCAAATTTATTGAATTTTATTTTCTGTTTTTTAGTTGGATTTTTTTATGAAAGCGTGTTTTTTTAGTTTAACCTTGTTCATTTTTCATTTTCTGGTTAAATTTTTTAATCTTTTTTTTTCGGATTATTGCATTGTCATGGACCTTTGACAGGTGTGCAAAGTTTGAATTAAATCTGATCGTTCAAAGTAGGACAAAATCGAGCTCAAAGGGGTCCGTTACAAACATACATACATACAGGTGAAGCTAATAAAAGCGTGATAAAAATGGCAGAACTGTCGTAGCATGGGTGTTATTTTAAAAAAAGCACTGTATCTTTAACCTTTTTGAGTATTGTTTGAAATATTCAAGACTGTTTAGAATATATATCTTCGTCCGCTCGCTCTAGGTTTTGCGTGTTAAATTTCTAAACCGGTTCTTATATTAAAATTAGGTGAAACAGTGAAATAGACAAATAAGGTAATTGTTGGAGTACAGACCAACCACATGTCCTTGACTTTTACAATGACTAAAGTTAGAAATCTGTGTTTGCCTGTAAGGAACTTAGAAAGCGGTGTTCACTTACAAGAAATTTATAAATTATAAGAAACTCGGATTGCAACGTTAGTTCTGGGAAGTTGGCCCCCCATTTTTCGCGTTAAAATTTGAAAACTCGTATAGAGTATGCCTAACGATTGCACATTTTTGCCAATATCATTTAAATTTTTTTACCCACCTCTATAAAAAATAGAAGAATTAGAATTTGGTTTTTCAAAAAAGTAAAAGATGGGCAGACGCGGTTAAAAGGGAATACAAGTAGATTCAAATGCACCATGCCAAAATTCTCGATGTCGCATTTTTTTCCTATCCCTTATAAGTTGAGTTATCAAAAAAGTAAAGGGCTGGACAAACGCGGGCAAACGAGATACTTAATTACTTCAAGAACCACCTTGAGATTTTTGATTTTTCAAACTTTTTTCTGGACCACGCATTTTAAATCTATCATAATTTTTTTGAAGAGGTGGGCAATTATTGGGCTTACGAATTTTGAAATCCTTACACGAATAAGGTGCCAAGTCCCTAGAGCTTGCAACGTTTACCTGTTAGAAACTTAGAAAATAATGCTTACCTTTAAGAAATTTAGGAAGTAGTGCTTAATTGTAAGTTAGAAATGAATGTTTACCTGTAAGTGTCGACGGTGAGCGTTGGTTGGTATGGCTGGTGCGGTGGATGCGAGGGGTGGGCTGCGTGCGTGCCGGGCGCGGGCGGCGGGGGCGCACTCGGGGCTGCGGCGCTGCGAACGGATCTTCTCCTCTCGCCTCCACTTCGCGCGCCGATTCGAGAACCACACCTTAACGTCGGGTTAGGTTAACACAAACAGCCGCAGCTACCCGCTACTATACACCAGCGGTTCCTAAACTTTAAAGCTACGGAACACTCGGCAATCTCTTCCATTTTACAGTATCCTTTACAGCACAGCACAATTTGAGATACGACCATAAAATATTTTCCAAAGGCAAATATTTATAACATTAGAATAATTAACCAAAATAATCCAATGAGGAAGATAACTAATCTCCGTAACACTTGGTCTACAGACATACTTAATAGGTGCTAAACAAAATAAACATTTCATTAAATCATATGAGAGTCAAAATTTACTGATTAAAGTAACATGGTTTTAACGATTCCAAGTTTTTTCAATATGGGAAATGGCCTTAGAATTGGTCTCGTGACAAACCTCTCCAATGGTTAGCGTACCTGAACGTCTAAAATCAATCTATACAACACTCTTACTCTCTTAAAAGTAACTTAACTCTTAAAAGTAGTGTACTGTGACATGCGTTTCAACATAATTTTAGAAATTTTATAATCCCGTAAACCCTAATTTGCAAGTTAACAAAACCCTTCATCGGTCAGTAATGGATCCAAGTGGGTATCGACTGTTGTATTAATAACTATATATATATAGTAATAACTGAGGCATATAGAATCAAAGACAGCTAAGTGCCACAAGTTCTAAAAATGAACTGAGTATGGAGCCATCTAGTCTTATTGGTTGCAAATCACCATTTAATTCCTACAAAAAATAAAATACAGCTAAAGGCTTTTATGTTTGTTTTAAAATTGATTTTGGGATCAAATACATTTAAGTACAACCAAGTCATCAAATAAGAAGTAAAGTAAGAATAAAATACAGTTAAGGAATTATCGCATTTTTTATCTATTTCTTGAACTTCTCTTTTAGAGCTGATGGCCTTAGGCTGGCAAAATCAATAGCCTATGCCACTCCCTAAAATTGAAACTTTGAATATAAGTAAAACTCCAACTCTGAGAATAGATAAACATTTTTTTCGTTTCCTGCAAATTTGATCTCTATGCACTTAGCTGTTTTTGATTTTATATGCCTCAACTCTATAATTATAATGAGTGCAATATATCAAAACACTACCAACCGCTTGCGACTTTATCTGCTTTTGTATCTTTATAAAGTCCCATATAAGATACATATTTGAAATATTAAACACACATTTTTGTACCTTCTAACTAAATTATGAAGTATCAATTTCCGAAGTCGAAGTTCAAAAATGACGGATTTTCATACAATCTTTCATCCTTCTTTCACTACCTTGGGAGCTGTATTTCCAAAAAGCCTTCCTCATACTCACCTACAATGTAAAAGGACTCCGCATGAAAATGTTTACGGTCCTAGCCTTCAGTAATGTAGACTGTGCATCGATATTTCAGTCAATTATTCCTTCATCACTACATGTTATAAAACAAAGTCCTCTACCACGTCTGTTTGTCTTTCTGTTCGCGATCAGTTCAAAAACTACTGAATCGATTTTCATGCGGTTTTCTCCAATAGATAAAGTAATTCGTGAGGAAGATTTATTAGTTATATAATTTGTCAAGGCTTTTTTATTATCAGGGCGGGACAACGTCTGCCGGGCCCGCTAGTATTAAATACATTATATAAGTATTATATTTGCTCACCTGTATTCTAGCTTCTGGAAGGCCGATTTTAGCGGCCAGTCTTTCTCTAGCGAACACATCGGGGTAGTGAGTTCTCTCAAATTCTGGAACATAATATATATTTTCTTTTTATAATTTTCCAGTCCCTTTATAAATGGTACCTATATAAAGATTAAAGCAAGTAGTAGAGTTCCCTACCAAGTTCGCAATAACAAAAAAAAGAACTTGTAGGAGTTTAGTGTAACTTCTATATCTATACATATAATAAAAGGTTAACGTGGCGAAAGCTGTACGTTAGATATTTAAAAAAAATACTCCGGTGGGGCTTAGAATGAATGACAGAACACATTTTTTAAATTTTTGTCTGTTTGTCATTTGTACAGGATTCACACAAAAACTACTGAGAAAATTTGGTATGGTAATAGTTTATATACCCTTATAACATATAGAATACGTTTTACATATATGTAGCATTCGTATATATGTATATCTTACTTAAAAGAGAACATAAAATAGAAGACATTTACGCAAAACCTACTGAATGGATTTTCACGAAAGTTCGAAGTTCACCAGCTTACAGATGTCGCCACTACTAGGTTGGTCTACTTCGCTTACTTCCATAGCTGAGTATTATAGTATGGTATTTTATTGTGGGGGATAGCAGCTGAGATATATATTATATTCTTACTACAAAAACGGGCAATACGCGCAATTTATAATCATAACTTTATTGTCTCGATACATTAGTGATAATTTAATGTATATCCGCAAAAACTTTAAAAAGCTGAACTTATTAAAAAACCGACATAACTAAAAACAAATTGTTGTGACAAATTGATCATCTCATGTTTTAGGCTCAGTAAGACCAGTATATGCCATAGTTTTTTAGAAATATAGTTTCAGGTTTTACAACAAAGCTGCAAAGAATATTATCGATTTGTCGAATAATAAGTTGAAGCAGCATATAAAGCTGGTTATGATGTTTAAAGGCTACTTGTAGGGCGGATCAATATGTGAACGATTTTGATGTCTGTAACTAACACCTCTCTCTCTGAATTTTTTTTACTCGAACTGGCTACCCTATTGGCACACCTCGGCTTGGGCTGTTACCTGAGAAATCCTCTCTCTGTGCATTCGTCAAGAAGGAACGCAGCTATAATATTTTTCAAATATATACCTATATATTAGATCTTTACCTATGAAATTGCCATTTTGTATGAAAAAATTTAAACGAATTTTCTCATGTATTTTTTGTTTGTATTAAGCGAAGTAATCACCCATGCAATCAATGCATTTTTGCCAACGCAGTGGCAGTTTATTGATGCCCTTCTTAAAGAAATCACTGGACGGGAGGCAACAAATTCTTCAAAGGCATTTTGTACTGCCTCTCGGGTATTGAATTTTTTTCCCGCCAAGGAGTTATCCAAATTCTGGAAAAAGTGGTAGTCTGTAGGCGCAACGTCTGGTGAGTAGGGCGGATGACGGAGAACTTCCAACCCCAGTTCTTGTAACTTGGAGACCGTCTGCTGTGCAGTATGAGGTCGCGCGTTGTCGTGCAGGAGCAGCGGAGACGAGCTATTGACCAATGCTGGTTAGAGATGTGCCAGCTTCTCCATTATTGTGTTCAGTTCTTCACAGTACACATCTGCAGTATTGCTTACCCCGTTTGGTAAGAAGCTGTGATGAATCACACCGGCGCTAGACCACCAAACAGTAACCATCACTTTTCTAGGGGTAAGCTTTCGTTTAGGGCATTGTTTAGGTGCTGAACCAGGATCCAACCAACTTGCTGAGCGCTTTCGGTTATCAAACAGAATCCATTTCTCATCGCAGGTAACAATGCGGTTCTAAATTCTTTCATTTGTGTGTCTGTTGAGCAGTGCAAGGCACGTCTCGACGCGTTCTTCGCGCTGGCGATCATTGAGTTCGTGGGGCACCCATTTTTCAAGCTCTTTTACATTGCCAATTTGACGCAAATGAATCAATATTGTTTTCACGCTAACGTCGAAAGCTGCTGCTAATTCAGCCGTAGATTGTGTATCATCACCTTCCACAATCGCTTTTATTTCGTCAGTGTCGACCAAAGTCTTCGGACGACCGCGAGGTTCATTTTTCAGGTCGACATTTCCAGAACGGAAGTGAGCAAACCAATAATAGGTGGTGCGTTGGTTTCTAGTGTTAGCTCCGTAAACGTCGTTGATGTTGCGTGCCGCTTGTGCCGCGTTGCTGCCACGACGGTACTCATATTCCATAATTACTCGAATTTTCAACGTATCCATGACGACAAAAAAGATTGAAATGCGATGAAAATGTAACACTAATCAATAAACAAATGACTACTTTAACAACATGTCTTTAAAATAAAATTAATTTGAAATTAGAATTTTTAGCCAAACAAAAATTATTTTGATTTGAAATGGGCCAGTACTGCAGAACGGCAATTTCATAGGTAAAGACCTATTATATGATGTTATAGTGCGGTGCTGCGTTTCGGAGAACAAAAACGTTTACAAAGGCCAATTAAATCACCGACGTCGGGCTATAATACATTATACAATCCTATGATTTTATTAATCATTGTTTATAATTGAAATTTCACGCGGACGTATTTGTGCGTACAGCTAGTATATATATATATAAGGAAAATACAGTTCCTTTGAAACTCAATTACATGAAAACTATTGAATGTATCGGTATAGGTTCATGACCATTCGATACACAATTTTAGCAGTCGGTTTTAGGCCACTCATTGTGGATTCTATTGTCTATTTCCAATGTTTTTTAATAAAAAAAATTTAATGCACAACAATATTAGTTCGTATTAACCAGTATTTAATATGATAGATAACGGCCACAATATATTTTTTTATTATAGCCGGATTCATTATTAAGTCGAATACTAAGGCTCTACTCGGCAAGGAGCGGAATTAAATCTAATGACCTAATTTTCAAGGATAACAGCGGTCGAACAATGTAACATAGCCACTCCGGCTATGGCTAGTGGCTATGGGAAAGGAGAGCGTGGTATAACGTTCATATAAAACCAAAAAAGTCTATTAAATCTTTAATCTTCTTGCATTATCTTTATAAATGAGCATATCCAAGTTTTAAAAGAATTATATTAAACGTAACTAATATTATAAATATGAATGTGAGTTTGTTTATTTGGCACCCACATTTTAAGGGGTACAAAAAAGATCATAGGGTACTGTTACAGACAGATGAACTATTACGTCTCCATGTATAAATATGCCTATGTAATGTAAACAAATAATGTTACGAACAGATGAGCTAATAATTCTTTATGAGTAAATATGTCTATGTAATGCGAACAGATAAACTGTTGTATTTCTTATGTACTTATTCTTCTATGTTTAATGTGTCTTTATGTGATATTTAGAAATATCGTTTATGTAAGAATTTGAAAATAACCGCCAATAGGGTTATTATTATTATTTGTGTAATAATTATACGGAAAATATAATATGAATATGTAAATGTATGGCTGAACGTGCCGCAGTAAGGCACGTATAATGTACTAGATGTAAGGACGTAATTGTTGTAGTGATAAACCCGGGCAAAATACGTTTTGTCACCGGCTTACATACGATTATATATTTTGTGAAAGTTAAAATATACAATCCACTGAAGTTGAAGTTATAAAAGTTATTGCTGTTTTATTGAACGAACAATCCTGGAAACACTGACCCCAATAAGTACCCTTCAATTCGAAATAAAGTACCTACAGTTCTCAAGGATTAGGTCCAATCTTTTTTTTTATGTCATAGTTGGCAAACGAACATGTGGGTCACCTGATGTTAAGTGATCAGCACCGTCCATGGACACTAACAACACCAGAGGAGTCGCAAGTGCGTTGCCACCCTTTGGGGGGAAGGGTTAGGAGAGGGAGAGGGAGGAGAGAGGAAAGGGGAGGGGAGGTGGGCCTCCGGCGCTCTCAAGGTTGTTGCAAGCGAAACGGGGACAAAAGCTAGTAACTGTATAGATGGTAAATTGGCATAGTCAAAGTGGTGATTAGTTTTCCGAGTCGGTGATTTGGTTTTATAAAGTGTAATTTACCTCTTTCCAAGCTGTCGATCTGTTCGTTGGTGAAGCTGGTACGATTCCTCTGAAGTTTTCTCTTTAGTCTGAGCCGGGCCGCGTCATCGTCGGCGCCGCTGGATCCTGCATTCGAGTTATCACCAGACCCTGTCTCGTCCGAGTGAAGACCTTCGAGGCCTTCTAATGGTTCGTCACCTGTAAACATGAATATATTATCATCATCAACCTGTAAATACGCACTGCAAGGCCACAGGCCCCGTCCCGAATAAAGACATGGGCATAATCACCACGCCAACCCACAATGTATCGGCAATTACATATTCCTCGTAATCCACAGTTCTATATTTTTCGAAATAAGTAAGTAGGTATAACAAGAATATTTCTCAGGCTCAGGTTTCCTCACGATGTTTCCCTTCGCCGTCAGCCGATAGTGCTACCAATTTTAATTAGTAATGTACGCGAATTCCGAAAAAATTGTTGGTATATGCCGGGGATGGTACCTGCGGACATCGGACTGGTATTCCACCCTTTAAAACACTCGACCACCACGACTAGCTGAAGATAAATATATTAAAAGAATATTAATTATGAAATATACTTTTCAATTATAATTTAAACCAAAGCTAAATTTTCAAATGCGCTTTAAGAATAGTAACATATTAATTAGTTGACAACCCCTCGCTTCGTTGGCATTAAAAAATGGCAGAGGGTTAATCGAACCCAAAAAAAATAGTGCTTGTATACTGAGATTGTTCTTTCCTCGTTACTGGTGAGTGATGTTCTAGCGGTGTAAACCTTGATTGCACCGGTAGTTTGCTGCCTACCCCACTAGGCCATAGTGGCACAGAAAAGCGGCCGAAATAATTAAAATTTTGCGTCCACTTCTCCAGATATAAGTATTAGATGTGAAAGCAAAAATTGTTTTTTTTTAAGATGTAAAATTATCGTCTGATTTTTTAGAGAATTTATCAACGTTTAAAGTCCTTTGATTTTAAATAGTTTCAAATGATTTCAAAGCGTTATCTCAACAGATTTTGTTTATAGAATTCAGCCCACGATTACGAACGTTTTATTATTAATCACTACATATTATAAAAACAAAGACCTTCGCCACATCTGTCTACTGTCTGTCTGTCTGTCTATTCGCGATAAACCCAAAAACAACTGAACCATTTTCATGCGGTTGTCACCAGTAAATAAAGTGATCCATGAGGGACGTTTAGGTGTATAATTTGTCAAGGTTTTTTTTATTATCTGGGCGGGATAACGTCCGAAAGGTCCGCTAATTAATTTATAAAAAGATTTGAAAGTGATGTCACTAGGATTTTTATTCTTTAGTTTCTTTAGTGGATAGCAAATACTTTAACCCTTTAAGTTGTAATTATAAATCAAACACAAGAGTATAAAACTCAAGATGTAGGTACCTAACAAATCAGAGTAGGTAACTTTGTGAAGGATATCTCCTTTGTACCTACTCTTCTTCACTTATCCACGAAACTTCCCCAACCACGAACTGAACAATAATTAATTCCCCAAACAAACGGTCCCCGATAACCGTTGAATTTATACGAGTTGCGGATTTTAATCTTTGCCGTACTTAGTTGTGGGGATTCATGAAATCCGCGCCCGGTTTTGCGGGGGATTGCCGACTTCCTGATTAAAACTTTACCGTGAATTATTGAAGTAATAATTCATTTGGTTGATATCACGAAACGAAAAGGCAGTTCTAAATATATACTTAATTGAAAGTTTTTACAGAAGTCCTACAAATTTAAATTAAAAACAATACCACTTCAGATATATGTACCGTTGTCATATATGCGACAGATATATGCGGCACTAGTAATTCTTGAGCTTTGGTAACCAATATAACTGAATATCTTTTTGCCGGTTTAGCTTATAGTTATTATTGTATTAATAAATATATTGATATAATATATTATAAGTAAATAAGAGTGAGTATGATACTGCCAACATTAGAGGGGTGCGAGAGAGATGTAATGGCTCCTAATAAAGATATTCCATAATAAACATATACTAATTAATAGCGGTTACTGTTTTAAAATGTGAAATTTGAAAAAAATATGAGATGTTTTTGACAACTTACAAGAAATTAATATGTCCGATTTAATGCCAAATTATAATATAGGTTATGAAATACTTATATAAGTAGAACGAAACGAGTTCAAAATGTACAAGATTAGTCATAAAAGCCAGTGTTTTTGTCTGTCTGTCTATTCGTCCGTGTGTCTGTAAATCGAAAAATACTGCATCGATATACATGATTAAAATAAATAAATTATAATCACTTATATTCTCTGGCCATATTTAACTATGTTATTATATTAATTTAGACCTATGTGGAGCACGATGTTACGTTAAAAGTACAAAAAAGATAACAGAAAATTACTGCATATTATTGATCTTAGCGTGATGATATATAGCCTATATATAGCCTTGCTCGATAAATGAGCTCTCTAACACTGAAATAATTTTTCAAACCTGACCAGTAGTTCCTAAGATTACCCCTCCACAAGGACAAACTTTACCTCTTTATAATATTAGAATAGATATAATGCATGACACAATTGTTTGGGACAAAATTAATAATAAAAAGCCTTTTAAAATCAAGCACACACATAATATTAAATCACAAGACTATGGACGTGTGTTATTTAGTCACATAAACTTAAGTTTAAATAGAAACTCGATATAAATTACAAGTGTCAAAATCTCACAGTCGGTGTATCAAGTTCCGGCGGGAGGCGCGAGGGGTATCAGGGTGTCACGGGGGGGACTGTAACGGGGGCGTTCATGCAGAAAGTGACGATAACGCGGCCGGCCTACCACGTAACCCTGCCACTGATATCGCTATCATTTAAAAATGTACGGCCAATAATGGAGTGCTTCTGACAAGGTGCACTTTATTCCCGTTATTTTAGTGTTAAAAGATTACCGATACTATCAATAGTCATAATACTTTTAAAGACAATCTTTATAAATACAGGCGTGCAATCAAATTAAGCGTGAAGTTAGCCTAGAGCTCGAAGAAGTATATGGGTTACTGAAATTCTGAACACTGAACTAATTTATTTTTTTATATTGCTAGCTAGTAAGCTAGTATGTTCATAGTCATTTAATATAGATGATCATCTACAAATAGACCTAAGGAATATGTTTCTTATTCAAAACCACTACATCAAATGCTCCATTGTTAAGTTTGTTTTTATACGTCATAAAATTTTAAAACAACTTTATATATAACTATAGTGTGTGCATGTGTGGTAATGTTTGATAAGCAGAATCTTACTTTCTCAGATATAAATGCAAAATTAGGGCCACATAATAGAAATTAATTATGCTGTAGTAGAAATCAAACACGAACTCTTGAATTCATTCAGAAACTGGTTAAAAAAAACAGATAAATTGGGTATATCAATTAAATTACGTTTTATATGAATGTCGATAAACCCCGATAAATAACATAGTTGACCTTGTCAATGTAGCGTAGTGAAAAAAAATCTTTGTACTCATTTTCGTACCTTCGTAGCATTTGTCGTTGTAGCAAATAGGTACTACGTCAGTTTCGTATTATGCGATTTTAAAAGGGTCAATAAGTTATTGATTTTTTATTGTTTGATTTTAAAAAGGTTCAATAAGTTTTTTTATTTGTTCGAAAACAATTATGAGAAGAATTTTAATTGCAGATAAACGAAATTCAAAATATATCTATGTAGGAGAATTTCGTTTACAACTATGACTATATAGATTATAAGTAATTTTTGTCAAAAATTAATTTATAATTTTTTTTTTACTTTTAAAAATTACAGTGTAAACTATATGTATAGCTAGGAAGCACATAAATATCGATCGGTAGATACATATATAAATTTGTATTATAATAAGTTATATTTTAAATAGTTTTCTTTTAATTTTAATTTTTAAGAAACCTTGTCGGGGTTTTGGCGGGATCTTGGACTGTCATGTAGAGGATTTTATTTTTTATTCATAATCTTGAAAATCGGTAAAATAGGTGGTGTTTTATGTAAAATAGTTTGTTTATTGTGCATAAGTGAAGTGAATGGAAAATAATACCACGGACCATGAATTCTGAGATGCCACAAAAACTCCATAGAAAGTTCTAACAAGATGGCCACCATCTTGTTAATTCATTGAAATTTTATCAAGAAACTTGTAATATCTATACTCATTTGACAATGGCAGTAATAGTCTACTAGAAGACTGGTTGCGAAAAATGGAATGAAAGAAAAACTTATAATAATGTTAACTACTCGACAATGGCAGTAATAATCTAAAAGATTGGTTGCCTAAAATAAAGTAAAAAAAAAATAAAATTAATATTATTCAATTATGCAGCGATCTATTCTAGTATTTATAGTACATATTCTAAAAGATTGGTTGCCAAAAGTAAAAAAAAAAAAAAAGAAACCTTGTCGAGTTTACGTAGTAGGGGTGGTTTTGGTGACCCAACCCTCGGAAGCGTCGAGTGTTTTTACAGTCAACGCGACTAGAAAATACTGCAAAAGAGTTGGTTTAATCCACGTGCATACTAAAAAGATATATCTTCTTAAAATCTCATCGTAGTCGTAAAATTTTAGAGCAAAAATGTACTTAGTTATTTTTATTTTTAATCACTTTGAACCCATATTTTCGTTTATGTTTAAAGTGTTTTGAAATGTTATCTTCTTATAAATCATATTATACATTTTGGGACTAACAATATATGATATTTAAATCCAATAAATAATTACGCTGTTACGAGTAGAGTATAAGCAAATAAGTATAGATTAATAATTGTACCAAGGAATCAGTCGGGCTTCAAATATTTTATTTCGTTTTTTGTGGCTTAGATCATGGATAACTTTTATAATCATTTAATTACTAAAGGCTCTTTGTTTAACCAATCCTGTAACACAATTATGACGTGGATATTTTAGTATTCAAATGGACCAATCAGATAAGACTTTGAATACGAAACTACAATGACACCAAACAGCTTCTTATGGAATTTCAATGCAATACAAATATTTTGTAAATTCTAGATATTACTAGTTGATACTTGTGATTTAATTCTTTAATAATAGTACTATTCTTTATAGGATATATATGGATTATGGTGTTGTTTTTTAACTGATTTGGACAATAAATACTTACCTCTTATAACTGTTTAAGTGATTTTAAATTATTTTTTTCATTACTGATTCGCCTCTAGGGACAAGTTCAATGATATATATACCTTGGATAAAACTCTAAAATGTCTAGAATATATCTGTTGAAAACTCGGTAAAAATAGGTTAAGCCCTTTTGGGAAATAATACAAATAAAAAACAGATATTGTAGTATTATCTATATATGTAGATTAGAATTTTCTTTTTGTTTTATTCTTGTCCTATCATCGTGTTATTAGTAAAAGAACTCTGGGCTTATTTTCCATACAGTCGATAAGCCGATGCCTGGATTATAAAACCCTAGTCATATATCACCGTCCTTATCTCTACGATCGCAATAAAATTAAAAAGATATGTCAAAATAATGTCTGTATAAAATGTGACGGAAAAATATTGTATCTTTTATTATGGTTAATTTTGGACCTCTGAACGAACACTAATAATATCAAATATACGAGTAAATCCATCGACAGTAGTTAGTAACACATATACTAAAATAGTATTACCTCTAAACAACATTAGAATATTTTATAAGTTAAAACAAGTATCCTATTCAAATAGAGACCAAATTCCATCGTAAATGCACAGAGTCGACGGCAAAAAGTAATTTGTTCTATCAGAAAATCATCTGTCAAGCGCGAGTACATTAATGTTTCATGAAGGTGCGTAGATCCGTATCAGATAATAGAGGCGGCCGTATCTCTATTTACTGTCACTCACTTTCTGTATGACGCGAGATGTTACGCGAAATAATGTTCCCGTCACGGTTCTATCAACTCATCTCGAGTTCATTAACTGGATAAGAGAAAGTATTTGGTTTTTTTTTGGCAGTGTGGTGTTAAAAATACTCTATGACAGTTTTGTGACATATGAAAGACGTATTACGTGTGTTGATTTCGAGATTTGAGGTCAGCAAAAAAATCATTATTATTCCTTGTAAACAACTAAAGCCTAAAGGAAATATATAATACATTGTTGTTCATGTTGACCTTAAAAAATAGTACAAACTCTAGCTTTTTATAGATAGAAAAAAACGGGCTAACCACTCTAATTTTCATTTGAAAAGTAATTAAGATCTTTAGCTACTTAATTAAAGAATTAATGTATAAAATTCTTAAATCTGTCTAATCATGAACTTATCAATAATCGTAATAACAGTATCTTGCATTAAAAAAAAATCTTTATTAGTATGAAAAAAAAACCTGGACTAATTTATCCCGGTATATGTAAAATATAAGTTTACTCGATGAAAGTAATTGTGGGTGTGAAATGTTGTTAGAATACATACTTTTTGAGGTGCAACTTCTAATGCGACTGCCAACAAGGTTGCGTTAAACGTTTAACGCTACCATGGAGGGGGAATAAAAAGAGACAGAGCGAGAAAAATAAACAAACATTTCGTATCTTACTTTAGTTATCATTATCCCATCGAAATGTTATAGATTTGGATATTTCTCCACTCGAAAATGATAATTAAAAGATGTGATCAATTGTGAATTGTAAGCAAGGTTAATAAAATTTGTCTTTAAGAAACAATATTATTTCACTAAAAAATAAAACTTCTACCCCTTGCTATTTTTATTTCCACATTACGAAGTTTCACTTCTTCCGCGCGGCACTATTTTTTTCCTTATATAATTGTTATTAGAACCAATCAATTATTCCTATATATTCGCTTATTTAAATATCTTCTTCAAACTTTTAATTCAGAAACTTATATTTTTCGTATTATTTAAAGATAATCGCCTTTTTATAAATATAAATAAATAGATTTTGGTAGATATATATATATATATATGAAAATAGTAAACTAACACTGATTGATAACAAACACGCGCGAATCCGCGGCCAGAGCTAGTCTTTCCTATATTATTTTATATAGTTTTATAATACGATTAGTATTATAATAGAATGCCGTAAATAGTTAAAAATGAATTATCATAAATCACTATCCTAGGTAATATTAGATCATTAGTTTGACTGTACTTATCTGGAATCAGAAATGTAATCATAAATACACCTACTTTCTATTCCCCGCTATTTCAGAGGAATATCCAAGATGGCGGCCGAGCCATAAACAAAACGCGCTCGGTGTTGCCTTATCGCAAAAATGTCCTCAGTATGACATGTACCTATTTCATCCGACGCCGATTCCCCTGTGTCTTTCCTTCGTGCGGGGAGTCGTTTTGTTCCACGAAATATCTTGATAATGTAGTAGGTATTTTTAGAAATATTACTTCACACATAGTATCGTTGTAGGAGCGATAAAATGTTAAAACGATTGGTTTTGGCTGTCATACATAGATCAAGATTTTTCAACATATCAAGTATTACAATATCTCAAATATTCATACCTAATTTAAATGAGGTTTTATTAGGTATATCATAAAATATCAATTGTACCCGCTTAATAGTGAGTAAGTATTTAACTATTGCACATTACACTTATATTTTAATTATTGTTGCCAATTCGCATTTTATTTTACAAAGTCAAATTAGTGATTTCTTTATGATACTCGATTTGAAATTTCTATATTATTTTATTTATTGTCATTTTATAAATAATGGCATATTAGAGTCACATGTTTATTTATGAACAGGTTAAATTGATTTTATATTTCATCTTTAGTTAGAATGTAGCTTGCTTGTACTTTCATTAGATTTCCAATAATATAAATATTGAAATAAAAAGGACGATGTTTATATTTCTTATTTGTCATAAACCATTTTAGTAACCTTGTCAGTCTTTTTGGCCGCTTTGAGTATAGCAGTAAGTTTAACCTTGCGAGTAATATCGCAAAAAGTTTATTACAAAAAAAAGTTAACATCTTAACTGTAGGAATCTAAAATTGGCACTTTTATTTATCCTTAACTTGTATCAATGCAATACAACGAATGCTATTCGTATATATACTACCTACATTTATGGTCTGCGCAAATATACTTAGAGCGGTGGAATCATTTGACGGCGACTGTTCATCTATTTCCATGTTAAGAAAATCATTTTATAATATACCACGATATATCTATTAAATACGCATTAAAGTATCAGAACAATTTATCTGTATCATTCAAGGGTAGATTTTGAAAGAGAAAAGAAATCTTAAGTATTAAGGATTTAAATTATATTTAAGTGGTTATGAATTCTTAAAGGCGGATTGTGAGTTTAGTCACGTGCCGGCCATTTTGTAGGAAAACGGCGGGAAAAGGGCTCGTTGTGACGCTCGAGTGCGCTCAGGTGTTACGTTGGTACGTAAGATACGATAATACGCCAACGATTCGTATCGTTAATGCAAAATAAATATATTACAGATGGAAATGTAAGTTGTTATTTAATATGATAGCTATCAGGCGTTGTAATGTTACGTTTCTGGTGAAATATATTTCTATACAATGTTTTCTTTGTTCTAGCTAGATTGACGGGTATTTATTATATAGTACGGCAATTTTCTACTTTTTTGTAAGTTTTTTTTACTTATATTTTATATTTCCTACAGAGTATTGTTGATATTTTTTATATTCTATCAATTTCGGAATGACACATAATCTATGTTTACAAGATTCCATTAAAATGGCTTAAGCATTAGTAACATTTATTGTTAGATGTGTTTATTAAATAAATATAAAAAATAACATTTCGGTTGGTGAATGAGATATTTATATTAAAAGTCCCATTAAAATCGCTCCAGCCATTTTAAAGATAAATCTAGATATATCTACAAACAGGCAGACAGAAGAACCTTTTAAACGTCAATTTTCCGATAACTGCCCTTTGTAATAAACGTATTGGATTCAGAAAAGTATTATATACAGACAGAAGTACAATTTATATTTTAATTATTATATTAATATTTGAACATAATCTCACTAAATGCCACATGACTATGGTCGAAGTTAGTGATTCTGAGAATTAAATTAATCTTCAATTATAACTACTACCTTAGTACATTGTTTCTAAGTGACATACTTTATTGTCGCATGTGATAAATGAGAAGATAACCAACAGCTATATCGTGTAAGTACCTGTTTAATACAATATTTTCTTTGACGTTGATTTTTTTTATGTCAAAAGCAGGCATACGAACAGGTGGTTCACCTGATGTTAAGTGATCTCCACCGTCCATAGACATTAGCAACATCAGGGGAGTCGCAAGTGCGTTGCCAACCTGTGTATGGAAGGGGGAAAGGAGGTGGGCCTCCGGCGCTCTCACTGACCAAACCAAACGCAACAATGCAAGCACTGTCACTTCACGTCGGTGTTCTGTGACAGGGTGGTAGTACCCCGGGCGAGCCGACCCATTCATGCTGAAACTAGTAATAGCTACAGCGTGGCTCTACCACCTTCAGATTTTAATTGTTGATTTAGTGTTGAAAATGAAACCACATCTACGACGTCGTCTCCCAGAACTAAGCACTTACTATGATTTACTACGATAAATAATTACAACCTCCTGTGAGGAAGGCCTCATTAATTCTCATCAAAAATAGTTCGGAAACACCAATCTGCTTTTTACAAAGGAGGAATCTTTGAAATTGTGGTAAAATAATTTTTTCAAAGTTTTTTTTATGCTTTATTGGCTATGTTGACCACAATTTCATCTGATGTTGAACGATGATTTCGTTTAAGATGATAAATACGCTAAACTTAGAGACTGGCTCTTATGTACAGCTAATGGTGTTCCATTGTAGGTGCTTGGCGTCAGGTTTTTGACAGAGTGTGGCAACTAGCCAGGCGGATTTAGAGAAAGTTCCTACCACTACGGCGCTATGGTTTGATTACGATACTTTTCTGCACCGAAAACTATGACTTAGTCGCAGTAATTCGAACCTACGTCGTTAAACGCGGTTTCCGAACACACTATTAGCTGAGCCATCGTCGTTTCGAAAGGTAAAGTGAAAACTATACTTTGTCTGGCCATAAATACTGTTACTATTAAAAATAAACAAAATATTACATTTGGATTTGGAATCTGTTATTTTTATATGATTATTCATTGAGTTTTCTCATTTTGGCGCCAAAACATTGTACAATATTTTGTGATATTAAAATGGAGTGGGGTGATAAGGTAGGTATGGAGCCAAATGCATGGGTTATGATTTATGGTCAGTTTTAGAGAATACGGCTTGCTCTAAACGCCATGATAATTTGGAGTCCCTAAAACAATCCGATTGGCAGTGAAGAATTTCCCCATATTTTACCATGAAAAGAGTGCGTGCTTCTATTGATAACTGGCCTCAACGTTTAAAGGACTGTATTGCAGCCAATGGAGACAACTTCGAGTAAGCTTTTTATATTTTAAATTGTTTTATATTTATGTATTAAACTAACACACTGTAAAAGTAATAAATGTTATTTGCAATAGAAAAATATTTTTTATCTTTGATTTAGTATTTAGGGCAAGATTAGGTACAACACATACCGGCTTCTTTTTGTCATTTATTTTGGAGGCCATGTTAATTTTCAAAAATTATATGTGGTTTTTTTTTTCAAAACCACTGTGCGACGCGGTAACTGTTCAAGAAAGATAGATTACATTGGATAACTTTCACCTATTAAAAATATTTAAAAAAAGTGTAAAAGTTACAATATTTACAAAAAATTTTATGCCAATTGTTGAATACTTTCAAAATTCCCTTCCGCACACATCACGACACATCACTGGTGTCTGGCTGGTCTTTTAAAATATAAACATTCCATTTTTTTGTAGAAGCGCTTTGTATGAAAAAAATACAATCCAGTGGATTTCTCGGTACTTGTATTGCTCAGGTGAAATATTATCAAAACTACAGAAAAACGAAACAAAATGTTTTATTGGGCAAGGTATTCGATGTAATTATAGGCATGAATCGTGTAGGCATATACACACAGGCGCTAGGACATACAATAACATGTTGTGTTTACGCGACATGGGAGGAGCATCGGGGCGGAACTAACGCGGCCGAGGCGCCCCGCCCCGCCCAACTCCACTCGCTGCCTTTTTTATTTATTATTTCGCGTCTACGAGCTGTTATACTTGCGGTTTCTCTTATTGTAATATCCGCTTGTGGATTGTATGAAGTTATTAACTTGAAATCACAACGTTATATGCATTTATTCAGACATAACCAATTCGAATATCCTACCGCCGTACCGGTCTATGAGTATCTAAATTATATATGCATTACATACATATATATACATAACTATGATTCATCTACCGCGTTTAGTTTGGGATTTATGAAGAATTTTTAAAATAGCATATCTTTTAGATTTGTTTTTTAGAGTTTGTTAAGTGGTGTGACACTTTGAAGGTTTTTGCGGCATTTTTTCTTAAATTTACGTTCGTTTATATATCTATAGCTTACTAGTGGGCGCCCAGCGGTCGACATTCGACCATAGTTCATTGATTTTTTTAAGTTTGAATTTTATTAGGGTTAATATCATTGTTGAATGTAGAATGAGAAAGGGTAATTGGAACGTAAGAGTAAAATAATACATACAGTTGAGCATAGCAACCTCCTTCACAACCTTTTTTGAAATCCTATATTGACAGATGTCAAAATGTCTTTTTTATTTACACGTGTGTATATGTTGTGTAAAATTGAAGCAGTAGAGTGAGTAATGCATATTTTAATTAATTTAATGTACGTCTAATGCATTTTATATAAAATAAATAGCTTTCTGAACTTCTCCTCCATATAAATTTTAACTATGCCAAATTTCACGTTCATCCGTTCGCCCAATTCCGTTAAAAAGGGATACAAAGTTTAGGCTTCACGTATTAATATATATGAATGATTCTGTCTTATATATTACTTACTAAATTAAAACTATAACAAGGCCAAATCTGCACATTAAATATTGTTGAAAATTATAATTTATACACTTAAAATTATAACACTTTGTTATCGATATAGAAGCCAAAAATAATCCTTTTACAATTTTTGGCTGTCTGTCTGTCCCTGTGAACACGTATCAATCTGAAAGTACTGAACCAATTTTGACGAAACTTGACTCAGTGATAACTAATATTATGAAGTTACTACACCTAGTGTACTTTTCGTCCCATAAATCGCAAGGGGTTCTCCAGGATAACGGACGAAAGTCAAAAATATGTAATTAATGAAATTCTTAACGGATTTTGGTAAATTTTCTTTTTTATATAACAGACAGATTAGCTGAAAATTTAAGCTATAGTTCATCTCTGCCTCATTTCATTTTAGCCTGTTAACTTAAGTTTTCCATCGTTTCGTCTCGGCTCGCCCAGGGTAGTACCACCCTCTCATAGAAAACCGACGTGAAGTAACAGTGCTTGTATTGTTGCGTTTCGTTCGGTCAGTGAGAGCGCCGGAGGACCACCTCCCTTCCCCTCTCCTCTCCCCCATCACTCCCTTTCCCCCAAACATAGCCTGGCAACGCACTTTCGACTCCTCAGGTGTTGTTAGTGTCTATGGACGGTGGTGATCACTTAATATCAGGTGACCCACAAGATCGTTTGCCAGATACGACATAAAAAAAATTATAATTAAGAAATGCTTGTGAAATTATGGATTTTCCTCATATTAACCATGAAGACATTGTGGTTAGTGAGTAGTGGATGTATTAAATTGAGGCTTGAATAATGATTCATGACTTTATCAAATGTTGTAGAAAGATTGTGAAATAATATATGCTTTTTCAATTTTTTTTCAATATTTGAATCGGCTTTATACTAAGTATTTATAATTAATAAAATATCTGGAATCGGGTTTTGGAGGTTCAGCCTTTAACATAATATTCCGTTAATTTAGGGTATTATTTAAATTGTTAACGTTAAAAAGTATTATATTTTGCAGTAGAGTATATAAATTTGCAATAATCACTACATATTATAAAACAGTCCTCTGCTAAGTTTGTCTGTCTGTCTATTCGCGATAAACTCAAAAACTACTGAACGGATTTTCATGCGGTTTTCACCAGTACATAAAGAAGGTTTAAGTATGTAATCTATTGAGGTTTTTTTATTATCAGGGCGGGATAGCGTCTGCCGGGTCCGTTAGTTTTGTAATGAAGATCCGTAAATAGAATAATATATGTCTGCCGTTATGTGCGCATCATTCTAAAACTACTCGATAGATTTTTTTTTGTTTCACTTGGTCCTTCTCTAATAGAATATCGCAGTAACTTCATTTATTATAACATTTTAAAGAACTACTATTTTTATAACTACTAAGCGTCCTGCGATGTGGTTTTTATAAGTACTACGCGTCATGCGATGTGGTTTTTATAAGTACTACGCTTCCTGCGATGTGGTTTTTATAAGTACTACACGTCATGCGATGTGGTTTTTATAAGTACTACGCTTCCTGCGATGTGTTTTTATAAGTACTTCCGCGTCCTGCGATGTGGTTTTTATAAGTACTACGCGTCCTGCGATGTGGTTTTTATAAGTACTACGCGTCTTGCGATGTGGTTTATATAAGTACTACGCGTCATGCGATGTGGTTTTTATAAGTACTACGCGTCCTGCGATGTGGTTTTTATAAGTACTACGCGTCCTGCGATGTGGTTTTTATAAGTACTACGCGTTCTGCGATGTGGTTTTTATAAGTACTACGCGTCATGCGATGTGGTTTTTATAAGTACTACGCGTCCTGCGATGTGGTTTTTATAAGTATTACGCGTCCTGCGATGTGGTTTTTATAAGTACTACGCGTTCTGCGATGTGGTTTTTCTGGCCCTGGAGAAGTGGGGCAACCGGGTATGATTCTTACATTTTTTCCTCTGTGTATAAAATATATTGTTAAGACAATAAACGACACTTACTAATTGGTGGGTATCAGTTAGTAGTCATCAGTTAGTAAAATATAAATTTAGTGGCTTTTAAAAATCAATTTTCTATTAAAGTATATCTCAGAAAATTTAACTAACTTTCGAAGCCAGCGCTACTGTTCTATTGGATAATTGAATAATATAGTTACGGATATATTCTATACACTATCCATATCATATTAACTAATCATTACTTTAGTTTAATATACAATTTGGTTAATTATATGACGACGCGGACGAAATCGCGAGTGTTAGCTAGTTTTGTGATTTTAATAGCACTTTGTGTATTAAATCTTAGTTATTATTCACAAGTGATGAATACAAAAAAAATGGTATCTATATTAATTCTGTCACAAAATACTCCCAGAATAGTTCTAAAAAGGCACTACTTTGTGATTACACAGAATGAATGATGTACAACACATTTTACAATATCGAATTTATTCAATCGGTAATAGCAATAAAATAATATTTAATAGTGTGTACTTAATTAAGGAATAAAACAAGAGCAATTAGTATAACTTATCACTATCTATTAGTCTTAATTCACTAACTAACTAACACTACTAGTACTAACTTCTATTGTGAAGTAAAAGATGTCACGTACACGGACATATTTGTCCGTTATACGTGTTTACCCTTTACCGAAAATGTTTATTAAGCTGTGTATATCCACAAATTAACACATGTATAATTACACGTAAACGCTGTGAACACTGAGGGGACGTTTCGAAACCGCCCTTTACGGAGCATTTTCATGTTTTATAATCCTGTTTCATGCGTTATTGGCCTCCGGTAAACCCTTTGTGAGGGACGTTCGCTCGAACACAGCGCGCGCTTTTATCTATCGTTTAATTAGATATGGGGTAAAGTGTACCATTCGGTGTGTCGAATATAAGCAATATTAGAATGTACAGTGGAATTAGATACGTAATATTTCTAAAATAAATGTCATTGCTTTATATTCTTGTTAGTAACTATCACTACATATAAAACAAAGTCCTCAGTCACGTCTGTCTGTCTGTTCGCGATAAAAATCAAATACTACTGAACGGATTTTCACGCGGTTTGCGCCAGTCGATAACGTGATTCATGAGAAAGATTTGTGTATATAATTTGTCTAGGTTTACTTTTAGTTTTAATTACTAAATAAAAAAAGAATAAAGAGAATCGGCTAAGAAACAAAAGATGGAGACATTCTTAACTATTTTACAACTGCCGATTTATATGTAGATTATAATTAGTTCGTATAAATTTATATTCTAGTTATTGCGTAACTGCATCACATATGGCTGTGAAACCTGGGTTTTGACGAAACGTCATAGGGACAAACTAACAAACTGTCAGAGAGGTATGGAAAGGAGCATGTTAGGTATAAAACAAATAGATAAAGTTAGAAGTACAGATATCAGGCATAGAACAAAACTAACAGATATCCTGACACGCATCGACCAACTAAAATGGAGGTGGACTGGACATATGCTGTAATAAAGAAAAGTAGAGCAAACAAGTAACGATCTGGTATCCAAAGGATGGCGCTAGAAGTAGAGGTCGCCAACGAAAAAGATGGGAAGATGATTTCAAAATTACCTTAGGAACCCTTTGGACAAGCGTGGCGGTAGACAGAAGGCAATGGAAAGAGTTGGAGGACGCCTTTGCTATTAGGCACACCCAATTACGTTATATATTATAGTTTTGCCTTTGTAATACTGTAAGAAAAATTTCGGGAAATAAAGGCTTTATTATTATTATAATGCGTAACTGTAAGTCCTCGGTTTTGAACGTTTTTGCAGTAATTATTGTGGTCACGTAATTCTGTTATTTACCGATTTCAAATAAAGGAGGTTCTGTATTCAACTATGTATTTCTATGTATGCGATTTGGTTGGAGTTTTCGTTATTAAATACTTATTTTTGGTCATGTTTTATTATTTCTAAAATTAATACCTATTGGTTAAGTTGTATTTGAATTAGTACAAACCAACAGATAGACAGAGTTTTTTTAATGATCGATAAAAAAATCAAATGATGTTTGTCTGTACCACACACTCTGTTGTTTTCCAAAACGGAACTTGATGAATTTTTTTGGCACTTATTCACCCGGAGGAGTCTTAGCTATAGTCTGATACCATAGCTAAGCCTTTATAGATTTCGTTTTTTTTAAATCTCAACCATTTTTTCTTTTCGACTTTCTTAATTACCGCTCCATGCCATACTGCTAGCCACTACTATGCCATTCTCGCTTATCGTACCTTTTTATGTATATTTTGTATGGTAATTCCTCTGTTTGTAACGGTCATAGCGTTATAATGGGTAGCCTATAACTTTCCTCAGTAAATAGGCTATAAAATCAATAGAGAATTTTTTTAAATCTTACTAATAAATTCTAGCGATTACACCGCGTACAATTAGACAACCTTTCGAATATAATAATATTATAGGTAAATTAAATACGTCACCGTAATTCGTAGCACGTATTGTACAAGTGAAAGGGTTATACGTAATGAAGGCGGATTTAATTGCTGTTTTCCTCGCGTGTATGCCTACGTCCCGGATTGGGGTCCCGGGCCTTTCATCCCGTTCCCGGATTACCAACGCAACGCGCTTATGTACTAATCACTCGTGTGTGACGCGTTGCGGCTTCGATCTCTCTTACTTGTGTCTCATGTACTATATTTATATGGGTGTTAGATGCAGAGAAATTAGTTTAATGTATTTATGAAAGCTAGCAGCCGCCCGCAACTTCGTCTGCGCTTGTGTCTTTAAGGATTATATAAGATATAGATTTTTAATAATAATAAACTTTATATTGCACACCTTAAATAATATACAAAATTAAATATCAGTTTACAATGTACGTGTATAGTTAGGCGGCTTTATCGCTTTGATCGGTTTCTTACAGGCAAACCTTAGGAGGCATTTAATTTTCGAAATACTCAGTGGAAATATTAAAATATACATAAAAATATATTATCGTGTAGGTATTACAAGTTTCTTGTGATAATTTCAGTCTTCTAACAAGACGATGGATCCCTTGTTAGAACTTTACAGGGAGCATCTGAGAATTCATGAAATGTGGTATTAGTTCTCATCCACTTCACTGGTGCACAATAACCGAAGTAGTCCGGTGAAGCTGTTAAGACCTTGCTAGGTCAATGGCATAGTCAGTTCGAAAAAAAAAACAATAACGGAACTATATTACGTAAAATGACATCACTATTACAAAATTTTATAGGTGGTAGAGCCAAGTTGAAGCTATTACTGGTTGCAGCATAAATGGGTCGGCTCGCCCGGGTTCGTACCACCCTCTCATAGAAAACCGATTTGATGTAATACTGCTTGCATTGTTCCGTTTCGTGCACTTCCCTTCTCCCTTCCCCGTCCCCTTTCTCCCAAAACACAGGCTGGCAACGCACTTGCGATTCTCCTGATGTTGCAAGTGTCTATGGGCGGTGGTGATCACTTAATATCAGGTGACTCAGCTGTTCGCTTGCATCCTATGATATAAAAAGAACTATTACCAAATATAGAGTCAAATAACATAAAATATGGATAAAATATGAAAGCCGCTATATGACAAAATATAATTCCGTCAAAAACGGCCAGGTATTGATTTAATTTGAAAGAACCGTGTAACATGACTTGTGCACTTTCTATATAACTGAAGTATGCCAATTTTTGTAGTTCTACGTTCAAAAATGACAGATTTTTATACAAATGTTTCCACCTATTTCTCCATACTGGGGGGAGAGAGAATTCCAGATCTTCCTTAGTGCTTATATACAGTTTAAAAGAAATCTACGTGCAAATTTTGACGGATCAAATGTCAGAAATTAGTTTAAAGTAATTGAGATTAATTTTAGTAATGTAAACTAATTTAATTTGATTAAACTCAGTTTGGGCGGCGCTTTAATATTTCAGTCACGTTTTTAAGTATAAAGATTTATTTATAAAGGTCATATGTCAAGAACAGTGCTGCGATGGAGGTATAATGGAGTTTTTCAATACTTCATCAGTTGACATGGGTTCGATTCTAGAGGAGGGGACACTCGCATCTCGATGAAAACCTGGTAGCATAATACCAGGAACCTATAGGTATGCTCCGTCAGTTGCAGATGAGAGCCAGGTCTTTGAGGCTTAACGTATTTAAAATCTTTGGTCGGGTCGTCGTTTAAGATCATATGGGCTATCCCATCACTACTTAGTGAGAGACCAGAGTTAAATGAAAGAGAAGCAGGTATACAAACGTCGATTCGTTTATATGTATATCTTGTGTATAGGATTTTGACAAATTCTCACACGATCTTTTTTTTATGTCATAGGAGGTAAACGAATAGGTGTATCACCTGATGTTAAGTGATCACCGCCGTCCATAGACACTAGTAACATCAAGGAGTTGCCAGTACGCTGCCAGCCTGTGTTGGGGAAGTGGGGAGGGGAGGCGGACCTCCAGCGCTCTCACTGACCGAACGAAACGCAACAATGCAAGCACTGTTACTTCACGTCGGTGAGAGGGTGGCACTACCCCGGGTGAGCCGACCCATCCATGCTAAAACCAGTAATGGCTCACTCAAGTGTTTTTGATTGGGATTTTTATGCTACACATGTTATTATAATTCGTCGCTAGATGGCACATCCACTTTTAGATGTAGCATATCCACCATACGATGGTGCTAGGGCTTTTACTAAGTCCGCCTGGATAGCTAACACCCTTCAGTTGAATATTTATCACCTAGCACCTGCACATGTATTCCAACAGTTGTACTTGGGAGCCATTACCATTACAATTAGTGTATTTACTATTTTATAGATCATTCCGCCATTTAAAATCAGGTTAGATTGTTGTCAAATGCTAAATTTATAAAGTTTTTTTTATCAAACTGACTACGCCGGAGACCCATCTCTTCTTCCCTCCTCCCCTTAATACAGGCTGGCAATACACTTGCGACTCCCTTGGTGTTGTTAGTGTCTATGGATGGTTGTAATCACTTACCCTCAGGTGACCCGTCTGTTCGTTTGCCTCCTAGAATATAAAAAAAGAAGTACTACCCTGTTGGTCTGACGGACCTTCACAGCTTTACCTGACTACATAATAAACACACGAAAGGGTCAATTTTGTAATCTTTGAAAGATACTGACCACAATTTTACATTTTTTACATGCCACTAGGAGACTACGGAAATTAATCACTTCATATTTGAACCATCGAAATGCCAATCAATATAGCAGATTATGTAGTAGTGTGTTTGGGTATATAAGGACGTATGTACAGAGTGTGGAGGCTTTGAAAGCGGCGCGGCGCGAACCGGCCGGCGTTGAACGACGCGGCGAGGCGCAGCCCTTTGATCTACTCGTCTACAGATACGAGGCATGTACCTAAACGCCCGACACCCTTCTATTTCGGTATCGTCTTATGGTTCGAATCTGGTTTAAGTTTATCGATATTTACGTGAACATTATGAAACTAGCAGCCATTTCCTCTGAGTTTGTTATTCTAACGGCTTATACAGCGCACATAAGAATATCTCTCAGATACTTTTTTCTCATCCTCTCTGTCTGTTTAAACATTCCTGACATCTATCGTAATACTGTAGTCAGTTTAAACCATATCAGATACATATCTTATGTGTTCATATATCATATATCCTGGGAAACTTTAAATGATATGTACAAAAGAGCAATTGGGATCAAAATTAAATGGCCAATGTAACTAAAGTATTCAATTACATTCAATTAATACTATATTTATCAAACCTATTTTTTTTAAATATATAAAAAAATATGCAAATAACAAGTATGGTCATTGTAGATTATCCTAAGGAGATAGATATACCATCATAGCCTTTTCAGTAGGCATTTTTGAACTCTCCGATTCTCTAGTACATTGTTTTGATGCCTCTCATAAGAATTAGAAAAACCGCCATTACAAATATCTAAGTGTGTTTAATATATAGTATTTATAAGATAACAATGATTACTGTAAATTATTCTGAGGAGATAGATACCATAGAAGACTTTTCAGTGTGAATTTTTGAGCTCTGTAATTCTCTAGTTTTTTTTTTATGTCATAAGTGGCAAACGAACAGTTGGGTCACCTGCTGTTAAGTGATCACCACCGTCCATGGACACTAACAACACCAGAGGAATCGCAAGTGCGTTGCCACCCTTTGGGGGGAAGGGATTAGGGGAGGGAGAGCGAGAGGAGGAGAGGGGAAGTGGGCCTCCGGCGCTCTCACTGACCGAACGAAACGCAAAAATGCAAGCACTGTTACTTCACGTCGATGAGAGGGTGGTACTACCCCGGGTGAGCCGACCCATTCATGCTGAAACCAGTAATAGTTTCAGCGTGGCTCTACCACCATTAACTAGTAGATTATTTTGATGCAAGAAGAATAAGAATTAGCGTTACCAAGCGTCCTAAAACTCCTTACGACTTCATCAGAATACATAAACTAATTTGAATCTGCCGACATCAGTTTCATCGACTCGAAGCAAACGATTCGATCACTATAATTTAAGGACGCACTTAAATATGTTATTTGGTGTAAAAGCGACATTATTTCCCCCAAAATGAAGGCGACAATTCACTATAATAACTCACGCACCCAATAAATAAATATTCAACATGGATACCATATATCTCACTAATTTACTACTACTACTGAACCCCATAATAACCATTTATCCACGGACCCTGCGAATAAATATCCAAAGACATTTTTCTCCGGCTTATCTTGGGAGAGCAGACGTTTTGCCGTCTCTCTCTGTATCCAGTGATATTATATAGCAACGTCTCTCTCTAGTGGCGCTTTATCGTAAGACAGTCGGCCCATCTCGCTTTATACAGTACGTTTTATTTAGTTTTCGCCCCCCATAATGGATTTATTCTTCCCGTCCTTTGACCTTGTCTGTTTGTCTCGCGGATTGAGGTTCGTTATGGTTTTGACCCGGAACTTGTGACGGTTTTGTAGGTTATTCCGAATAAATAATTTATCGAGTGAATCATGGCCGGAAAATAAGTTTTTTATATGTCCTATATGTTAATTCTGTGAATGATGTTTTTTTGACTTACGTAGCAAAATTATTCCGGAGTGCGACATACCTAAGTGTGCTGCTATGACAGGTTTTATATTTAACCCCTGGACTACCCAAAATCACAACGGTTTTAGCTCTATAAAAATAAAAAAAATAAAAGTAGACATTATAATGTAAATAGGTTAACAGTCTGTTAGCAGCACAAGTTAAAAAATACCGTCTTTATGACAAAATTTTATAAACCGGAATAGTAACAAATTATATAATGTAGAATTATAATTTTAAAAAATGGCTGGATATTTAAAAATATGATCCACCATTTTGGGATTTAGGTCTTCTGGAATCAGCAATCGAGGGGTTAATGTATGGCAGGGCCGTTAGAGTAACGAAAAATAAAAGCATCGATCGACGCTATGCAAAGTTTACGTTCTTAACTATTTAAACTAAATTTATATTATTGTTAAGCTCTTTTTACACATTTATTAAGCAGTTGTAATTTATAGCGGTCCGCCTTTAATTCATAGCGTGTCAGAGTGGCCCCTAGTTCCAAACAGTTTGTCACAGCATCCCTAATGTACGGTGTTCGCGATCGAGTCAGACACAATACCCGTGTCCTCTTTTTCGAAAAATGTAACGTGTATCTAAATTAATTAAGACGTATTACGAAAGATAAAGGAATTAAATACAGATTTGTTATTAATATTTACAATTATAATATCAAATTATTAATTTAAGTCCGTAAAAGCAGCTAAACCGTTTTGATCAAATGTGGCCAGTAATTATTATGTCTGTTAAAGCCACTCAAAGGTAAACACGCGGTTAATGGTTAACAGTTACAAAGTATAACCTCTGGCGGTACTGTTTTTCTGACATAACGCGCTTTGTAAATAGACAAGACCGGGAGTTGTTTATTTGTCACTTAGTTTTATCTGTGGATTCATCAGTATACTTTATAATGATATATTATATATTGAATTAGAGGTTATATACCTTATACCTTATATACCTATATATTATTCAATTATGCAACAATCTAGTATTTATAGTACATAGTATTTCTATTATGTTATGAATTTTGATCATAAAATTATTAGGGCCATAACCATACTGAATCGTTTTCTAAAATACAAAAATATATCTAAATGACACTTAAAGGGCTTGTAGGTACTAATAAAATAATAAAATTCTGAGAGCCTCTAACCTCTAAATTTATTGGTTGTCGAGAAAAAAAATAGGTGAAAAATTAAAGTTTAGCTTCATAAAATCCATGGCAAAAAATGTATTTTGACATTTTTTATAAGTTATTTAGCGCTCGCGACATCGTGTTCTTGAAAATGGTTATGTAATGGGAACTACAAATTGTAACTTGATTAATCGTGAACTGTCGACCTGAAAGCTTTAGTGTAATTCTCAAATTTTTTTAAACAGTTCTATTTTCGAACCATCGGAGAGTCAAACTGTTTATTTCTAAATGCTTATTTGTCATATTTCATTACAATCTTGTTTTTTTTTTTGTAAGAAAATTGTTGTAGGTGTTCAGGAATATGCAATAAAATACATTTCAATCATTTTTAGATATGTCTGTCTGTTTGTTTGAACACGCATCACTGCTAAAGTACTGCGTTCATGATAAAACATTTTCAAGAAAATCATAATACATATCTTCCGAGCAGGCACGTATCCAAACGCAGTTTTAATGACGATGCGACTTGAGTACGAGAGGAAAGTAGATACTAACTAGACTGAATACATTCGGATGACTTAATTAGTCAATGTTTTTTACATCAGGTTCTACGTGGACAAAGTCACGGGCACAGCTAGTCTACAATATTTGTATACTATTTATTTAAAAAATTGATAAATAATTATATCATCTGTTGTGTTATTGTTCAAGATGTTATGCTATCAAATCTGTCAGTCTACGGACCATTGGACAAAATGTCGTGTCGCCCAGTGAGCCGTGTCCAAAGATTTGTCGGCACTTTCATGCTTAATGCCTTTAGAAATGGTATACTATTATATAGATCGAGCTAAATAAAAAAGAATTTAATTATAAGTACAATTGTTTTAACGCAAAACGAATTTGTAATCAAACTGTTAAGGTCTAATATTTTAAAAGTTCTTAAATACATTTAAGAATGAATGCTTGATTTCTTAATGTTTACCGAAAAAAAGTCTTATTATACAGATTTATAAAAAAATAAGAAAACATAGTTTGTACGAAGTAGTAGTAAGTAAAAAAAAGGAAGTAGTATTCATATTTTTTATGAAGGTTTCCGCTTTACAAAATTAAGAAATACTTAATTAATAAGTTAGGGGCAATGTTTCATTTTTGAGATATCATCGGTGTTATTACAAAAACAAAAATGAATACGAGTTTTACTAAGCACTGTCGGAAATTTAAAACGTCATTGAACCTACACTTAAAATTCTTTATTACAAAAGCGTGTTTTAGCGGTGTTTATCTAAACATCTAGTTTAAGAGTTTTATGCATGCAACTCTGAATTACATTCGTTCAATTCAATCTAATCATTCAAAAACGTTCCATTACATACAAATATTTCGTTCGTTAAGAAAATTTACTTGTTTTATGTTAAATTGGTTATCATTATTGTGACATTTTAGATAAAATAAAATAATGTAATTATTGAAATAAGCAATTTATAAGATTAGTATATTACGTTAATGTGTGTGAGATCAAATAATAGTGTCATGTCTGATTCATAAATTGTCAAAAGTGAATAGTGTCATATAGTAGTAGGTAGATATCATTTACCTGTGAACCTCTAAAATTGTGTAATTTATTTAATTTTTCCAAACTAATTATACCCACGAAAATCATAATTTAATACAAAATATCTTTCGCTAGCAAATAAAAATACAATTAATCACAACAATAAAATAAGAACTGTCAACTTAGACAAGTGTTAGAGAATATTTAGAATTTAAACAATGACCGTCTGTAAACAAGGGTAAGCACACATTTAGGTTCAAACTTTTTTTAAGTATGAGTTCAATGCGTATTTAACTTTTTTTGTAATAACACGGTACGTATTTAAGGGTTAAACGTAGGTCTTTTGTTTTCTGTAGTCAGTGTTAGTTCCGAGATGCTTCCATTTGGTGCGCTGTTAGTAAATGTGTTTACAGAAATGAAACATGTTTTATCGGAGTTTCTTAGAGTTAATAAAACAGTGACCGTACTAAATGAAAATTTAATTTAATAATTAGACGTATCCGCGTCTGTTCGTTTCTGTATTTAGTTATCTAAACAACGCTACGAATTTTGCTATTAATAATACGTACAAATTATATTTATAAAAATTAATTAAAAGTCGATGTCTTTTTTATATTATAGAGGGCAAACAAACAGGCGGGTCACCTGATGGTAAGTGATCACCGCCGTCCGTAGACACTAGCAAAACCAGGCGAGTCGCAAGTGCATTGCCGGCCTTTTAAAGAAGAGTACGCTCGTTTCTTAAGGGATGTTTTGTAATCGAGAGGTAAAAATATTTTTTTTGGGGGTTATATTACTAACGCTACCTGAACCTTATGAGATACGTTAAAATATTTGTACTACGGAATTGTATATCCTGAGTTATATTATATTATATATTGCTTATATTCTGTCTCCTGATGACAACTCTATATAACAATTAAAATAATAGGTTATATGCAAAGCTATTTTTGTTAATATACTATTAGATCTTATCTAATGAAATATATTAGTTATGTTGGACATTTAATCTAGATCAAACAATCATTACAAAGAATATCTTAGAAGGTGTCACAGACTACGCGTCACAAAAAAGTTATTCTTGTAATGAGAATTGCGAACCTTCTTTCGAATTTTATGAATTTTACCAGTGTTAAATCATCAAAAATGAATCGGTTAGTACGTATAGAGGTTCTGAAATCCTAAATCTATACTAATATTATAAAGAGGTATAGTTTGTAAGTTTGTGACGTTGTAAGGGGTAATCTCAGGAACTACTGGTCCGATTTGAAAAAATCTTTCTGTGTTGTATAGCTCATTTATCGAGGAAGGTTATAGGGTATATATAATCACGCTAAGACCAATAGGTGAGGAGCACCGAAGAATAATGTTTCAAAATCGGGATTTTTTACTTCTTGAGACCTTTCACTGTTGTTAGCGTTAGCCCAAAGTAGTTATTCCACGTGGACGAAGTCGCGGGCAGAGGCTAGTAATATTATAAATACGAATGTAGTGAATGTAACCGATCATCACAAAATCTTGTTTAGATATTCGCAGATATCCAAAAAAGGAAATCTACATTAGCGTGATCAAATACATTACAGCGTATGAGGAAAATCTAGTGCTTCAATATTTATACGATGACGTTACTACATTGCATTCTTACGTAGCTGTAACGAGTATCTGGTAAACTATAGAGTATGAGATAATATTTGTAAAAGGTTTTTAATAATAAATAGGTATATATAACTTTATACAATGAAGGCAAAATTGTATATAGATTAAAAATCCAATACTCGGAAGGTATGTTGCATTTACGTCGGCGTGTTAGGAAAAAATTTCAAAACCACCTAATTGGATACAGGATACAGACCACTACAAAGGGGGATGTTTGAGATAAAAATGAAAATTAAATCTTCCAAGCGGATGGGCAGAGTAATGTTTTTGACGGTACCGTAGGCAGGGACCGCCCCCTACAGCCTCCCACCCGGAGGGGGGAAAACCCGCAAATCGACTATCAAAAGGCTGGTGAAAAAAGTTTTGTTGCGTTGTTTGGCAGACAGTGTGACCGACTGTTTCGGGCTGTTTTCGACGGTGCTTTTGTTTTTATTAATTTGTGGTTTCGCATAGCCAGCCATAACTATACTTTATAAATATGTATTGAATTTCGTTGTGTATTAATTTAATTCATAGGCGATTGCGTTCGATTTCAATTTACTGCCTATATTTTTGTTAGCTAAAACTCTGCAATTTATCAAATTTGAAATCGAATATATGGAAAAGGTGCAGTCAACTACATTTTATAAGTGATTAAAAACGAACGTGCAACTTTTCTATATTTTCCTTATACTTCTTGCTATTGTTTAGCCTTTATAAGAATGCGAGAAATATAACACCTATATCGCTTTTAAGGTTTTAAATTATTATCTGACAAAAACTAGTCGAAATGAAGACTGATATAGATTTTAAGATATTCGTTTGGTTATTTATGCAAACTAAATTATGTCTGCACAATACGAAATACGTACTAATATGCAAATAAAAATCGGACAGACAGAGTTGTTTGTCGTACGGTTTTTTTTTCTCGAACTGACTACGCTATTGACCTAGTAATATCTTAACACCTTCACCGGACTACTAAGGCGAGCGCTTAAGGCGCTCAGCCGATTTTTATTTGGGCAACTAGCTCAAGGGTGCACGGCTCACCTCGGCTTGGCTGTTGCCTGATACATGCAATTCGCGACCTATCTGAGCTATCCTAAGTTCAGCTACATATTCATACATATATGAGTTATTGAAACATATATGTGTACCAAGCATACATGCCTCAATAGCTCTTATGTGTATTTTGTATCGGATTTTTTTTTACATTGAAAGCGGTGAAGATATTGTAGTTTAGTACCTTTTTCTTCTCATTTTGTCAACCGATTTTCTTTTTTGTTTGTTTAGTTGCTACTGATGAGCTTTAGTGTTATAAAAATATCCTTGTCATTAACGAATCGACACCTTTAATTATAAGTCTATTAATCTATAATATCTTTTCTTATACAAATTTCTTCTGTACGTGTGTATGTCACTGAACTCCTCCTAAACGGCTGGACCGATTTTGATGAGATTTTGTGTGCGTGTTCCAGTGGAACCAAGAATGGTTTAGATACACAATTGGAACCGGTAGGTGGCGCTGCGGTTGAATTTTAGATTCATTTTTGTTTTTAAAAATCAAGGTCACAACGTCCGCCCGCTCCGCTAGTCTTTATATAATCTTTGAAAAAAAAAGTAATATTGAAATTTAAAGAATGAATGCTCTATGTTCGAATTTCGACAATTAGACGGCCAGTATTTAATATAGACCAACCTTTCTTCATTGGCGCCATGTCCCCTCCGTTGCAGTTAATCGTTTGCGGACCGGGGCTCAAACTGTGCAGCTGGTAAGGCGGAGTCCGTGCGTCTATTTGCGTTGGCCACGGAGCTCTAGGCCACGCTGGTCCAGACCCTGGGGTTCCTAGCAGTCTTAACCGTTCGTATACTGGTGTTGAACAGTCTGAGGATGGTTGTTGATTGCTCGTTTTCTCCTTCTGCGCTGCTAGATTGCGAAGTACGCGGTTGATCGATGAGACCTGGAGACAAATGTATTATTTGTTTACAATACATGATTACAGGGTATTATGAGGTGTTCGCTACGGTACCAAGACTCAAAATCTCTCATCACCCAGTTCACCCCTGGACTGTCCAAACCCGTAACGGTGTTATTACAAAAAAGTGAAGTACGTATTGAACCCTGGCTTTAAAAAGGTCTCATATCAAATGCACCGCGGTCGCTGAGTGTTCGCCATCTTGCTCTTTTGTCTCGCTTTGGTTACGTTAGGTTAGACTTGTGAAAAAGGATAACGCGAACTTGCCTCCGGCGAGCGCGGTACATTTATTAGAAAACTTTTTTAAACCAAGTATTTCATACGTATTTAACTTTTTTGTAATAACACAGTGAAGGTTTGTTTTTAGCTCCATACAAACCAATGACAATACTTATGAGGCACAGCCCAACAGACCGTTAGCAGCAAAGTTTTAAAATACATCGGATTTATTATAAAATTTGAAAACATGAACAATAACAAATTTTGTAATGTAAAATTTATGTATAATATGTTTTTTTTTTATTTCGAACCGATAGAGTATTAATGTCGTTAAATTAAAAAAAAAGGACATGATCCACCATTTTGAGATCTGGGTCTTAAAAAATCAGCCGAGGGGTTAACGCTATTGTTCAACTAATCACGTTCAAGAACACGTAATACTTTCTGAGGAATAACTCGTTCTTCGCTTTGGCTAATTCAACATAATAAGATATCAGTAAGCGTATCAAAGTTTATGTATTCCTTGAATTGTACATATGTTTTGGCCTCGTAAACTTCGTAAATTTAAAAAAGTTTTTAGGTTATAATTTATTTCATTGGTTTGGCAGTACATTCCGTTGGTGAATAACATATTGCTGCGTTATTTTCGTAAAACATGTGAAACAATGATGGCCCTGTAGGCTGTTCCTCCAGTTAATCGAGTATTTCGGAAAAGGAAGCCATCGTGATGAAGGTGATAAAGTATGGTGGTAGGATTATGTCTAATGCCCGCCTAGTTAATTATCAACGTCAGTAACCTGTACCTAAAAGCCCGTCCTCTTGTCGCTTTTGGTGAATGAACACATCATGTTGAAATCATAGGTAGGGTTTTTTAGTCTTTCATTACAATCTCATCTAATATAAATTACTATGTGATCTATGATATTAACACGCTAAACCTGGGAGGGAACTGACTCACAAGTATATAGATACCGGAACACAGCTATGTGTCGTTGGCGAGAGGTTTTTAACTTGACGGTGGTAGTTAGCCACGTGGGCGTAACAAAAGTATACCCCCATGACATGCTTTCAACACATTTTTGTAGTTCACCGAAAGCTCTGACGCATATATAACAATTGGAACTCATACCCAAATACGCTAATATTAATTAGAATATTATATTCAGTAAATCGTGTGTAAAAGTGCACAGTTAATCTTTCGAAATAAACTTACTCTCGAAAAGGTATCAATGAGATTGTTATTAAAAAAAATGAAGTAATATCATCGGAATGAAAACGATGACATGATACGGCCGATGTTTACGATAAAGGTCGCGTTGACGTTATGCGATCAGACGGGCGTGCAGTGAATTATTAACATTATACAGACCCTTCGAACGACACGAGTACCTGTGCCTTAAGATACCTTCTAAAATGCGATTTCTATGCGTTAATACCTTAAAAAGTAAGCAAATATAATTGAGTACCATTTATTACTATCTCGAATTTGATTTGTTGATATATTTTTTTGGCCGATAACCGAAATTATTTAATACGTTATTCACAATGTATTTATCAAAGATTTTAAAATAAGCGAAGTAAGATCTGTGATGGATTTGCCAAACATTTCCCAATATATTTTTGGGTCGATGATTGAAATAAATGGACATATTATATTAAACCTATTTATTAAAGATTTTAAAACAAATAAGGTAAGATTTGTTATGGATTTATCAAACTAGTTTAGCAACATAGCTTAAACTGATGTGTCTAGAAGTGTACACGAGTTTCTATGTTGCGTAGGTGATAGCTAAAAAAAGTTTTTTTGAAAATAGACACCCCACTGTAGATTTAAAAAAACTAGTGGGCGCCTAGTGGTCGACATTCGACCATAGTTCATTGATTTTTTTAAGTTTGAATTTTATTAGGGTTAATATCATTGTTGAATGTAGAATGAAAAAACGTAATTGGAACGTAAGAGTAAAATAATATCTACATACAGTCGAGCATAGCAACCTCCTTCACAACCTTTTTTGAAGTTCTTTATTGACAGATGTCAAAATGACTTTTTTATTTACATGTGTGTATATGTTGTGTAAAATTGAAGCATTAGTGTGAGTAATGCATATTTTAATTAATTTAATGTACTTCTAATGCATTTTATATAAAATAAATAGGTTTCAACGGGATTGCGGCGAGAGGGCCGCGAAAGAGTTAGCGGTCGCGACGCGAGAGACGTAATGCGTGTTCTCGGAGAACAACGCAGCGAAGTTAGCGTACGCGGTCGCAACGTCCACGTTCGGACCCTGCTGAAGCAGGTAATCGCGGAACCTGGCAGCATGTTCTAAATCGGCCATCCCGTCTAGACGTCAACACGTCTGGGATCCCGTCTAAAATGTCAGACGATGGATTTTCTTTAAAATAACGAGCTAAACTAACATAATCAGCCACCCTGACCGACGGAGGGGTGAAATCTGAATTGAAACCTAACTGTAATACGACCGGGCGGTGATCTGAATCAAGTTCGTGTACGACTTGTATGAGTCGTACCCGAAGCGTGATATTTTTTAAGAGAGCTATGTCTAAGACTGACGGGCGACAGTTGTCTTGATAGTGTGTGGGTTCCGGAGGGGCTATGACGTCAAATGCGAGGACCCTACCTAGTTTGTCGAGTATCCTCCCGTTACGAGAGGTTCTCGGACTATTCCAGATAACGTTCCCGCAGTTGAGGTCCCCCGCTATAATAACTGAATCTCCTAAGTTGAGCAGCGCTCGTAAATCTGTTTGTAACAACTCTTTGTTCGGCGAGAGGTACGCGGACACTAATACAATGGACGGATGACCGGTCATACCTAACGTACATACTGATACTTCCATATTGGTTAGAACGGGCGGATCTATCGGCATGCAATATAACGAACGCCTATAGTAAATTAAGGTGCCGCCCCCGCGGGTGACACGGTCATTTCTAACTATGTTGTAGTTCGCGATTCTGGGATTGCGCATTTTCGGTTTTAAAAGCGTCTCCTGGACGAGGAGAACGTCAATCTGTCTATCGCGTAAAAAGGCAGCTACTAAATCGCGCTGTGTCCTAAGAGATCTCGCGTTAAAAAACGAAAGAGATAGACCGCGCGGTTTTATCCTATTCATAGCCGTGAATTTTAATTAATTGAGTTTAAATTCTGGGAACGAACGATACGGTGTAAGCTCGCAGCAATACTCGGGTATTGCGCGAGCACGTTGAGCTTGCCCAAATCCTCCTCGGCCTGGAGGGCCGCGTTGAAGTTTAAAACTTCTTGTAGATCGTGCTCCCGGAATAGCTGGAAAAGCCAGCTCTCTCCGGTGAGCCCCATAGAGAAGGCGGGCGCGGCGCGTGTCGGCCGTGCCTGCGGGATAGGAGCCTGAGGCTTAGGAGCCTGAGGCCGGGGAGCCCAGGGGGCCAGAGGGGCCCGCCCGGGTTGTGGTGCGCGCGGCACAGAGGGTGGCGCGCGCGGAGTGGACGCGGGCGCTGCCGGGGCGCGAGAGGCACCCGGCAGGCCAGGGAAGGCCTCCACGGACATGAGAGGCGGAGGCGAAGGGCGGGCGGCGCGCACAGGTGCCCTAGGCGCCTGTCGCGCCTGGCGAGGGCGTTGTGTTCGCGGTGCGCGGGGACAGCCGCGATAGTTCGCGGGGTGGCCCGCGTTACCGCACAACACGCAGCTGGGAGGTTCTGGGGTGTCGGGAGTGCGCACGCACTCCTTAGTGGCATGATCCCCTAGGCACTTAACGCACCTGGGGCGGAGATGGCAATTCCTCGCCGAGTGGCCATAACTTTGGCAGTTATGACACTGCGACGGGGTATGAGTTTTTCTTGGCGGCTCCGCGGTGATGCCGCTGAGACCACAGACTGAGGTGAGGCTAAAGATAGCCTTACCCTCTAAGGTACGGTCAAGGAGGACTAGAACCATGTTGTAAGGGGCGCGGGTGCGTGGGTGGTACATCCTATGTACCTCCCGAATCGGCAGATTTTTCTCCTTAAGGGAGGCGTTGACGTCGTCGACTGAGATCTCAGCCGGGACGCGACGAAGTACTACGCGAAGGAGTCGTTCCTCCTCTAATGCGAAAGTGAAAAAAGCTAACTTCGATTCCCTAAGGAACTTAGTTAGCGCACGGTGGTCGCTTATGGTGGGACACTTAACTTGAATGCCCGCCGGAGTGCTAAGGGCGGACGTGTAATTAATTTTCAAAACTTTGAGCTTATTCGAGATAGAGGTCCACTGGGACTTATCTTGAATCGTTACAGGGGGAGGTGGGCGGGGCTTCTTAGCCGCTACGGAACCCGATGCGTCTGTCTGAGAGAGCGAGACAGAGGAAGAATTGGGCTTGCTCGCCCGCGGTCTTACGTTTGCCGGTATAGCCGGCACCCGAACGCCATCTATATTGGCGCATTTCTCGACCGGGCGTGCGGAGCCCTGGTCGGAGTCTGAAGAACGCGATCCGCGGCGTTTTTGATAGGTGACGGTTTTAAAACCGTCGTCTACGTGCGCAGAAGGCGCGGAGTGCGCTGAGGGCGCGGGGGTTGCGATTATTTCGGAGGTCGCGGTCGCGGGCAGCTCGTCGGACGCCGCCACGTCGAGCTCCATATCGGAGCCGGCCTCCGAGCTGGAGCTCGGTATGGGGATTTGTGAAATCCCCCTATCTACGTCGTTCAAACGGGATTGCGGCGAGAGGGCCGCGAAAGAGTTAGCGGTCGCGACGCGAGAGACGTAATGCGTGTTCTCGGAGAACAACGCAGCAAAGTTAGCGTACGCGGTCGCGACGTCCACGTTCGGACCCTGCTGAAGCAGGTAATCGCGGAACCTGGCAGCATGTTCTAAATCGGCCATCCCGGTGGCCTGAGGGGGGAGGGGGGGCCGCGAAACAACCTCCCTGCCTGAGGGGCAGGGGGGCACGCCAGACGTAAGTTATGGGACTATATCGAGTCCGGATTAAGAAAGTTGTTTAAATTGAAACAAAAGACGAAAATAATACAATAATAAAGACAACAAATAAATAATTAAATAAATAATTGAAAAGTAAATAAATATATAAAGAAATGACTGAAGGATTAAAGAAATACGTAAATAAATAGATAAATAACTAAGTAAACAATTAAGTATACCAAGAAATAAATAGAGCAATAAATAAATACAAAGGAAAGGTCTCACTCAATTTCAGTAAAAATAACGCAGGTGTGGTGCGCAACTGTGAAGCACAGGTGCGAAGTGCAGGTGTGCAAATGACGAAAACCGAGCACGCCCGAAGTAGTAACGAACGTCACTAACTCGCGAGTATCGAGATCGCTCTACGCTCGATCTCGATACTCGCGAGTTAGTGACGTTCGTTACTACTTCGGGCGTGCTCGGTTTTCGTCATTTGCACACCTGCACTTCGCACCTGTGCTTCACAGTTGCGCACCACACCTGCGTTATTTTTACTGAAATTGAGTGAGACCTTTCCTTTGTATTTATTTATTGCTCGCTTCACGTATTAATATATAGATATTCCTTCCCTATTATTCCCGATGGGACATGTTATGGACAGTATATTCTCTTTGTATTGTCTAACTGTACTTTAAAATGATTTGAGTGAAGCTTAAGTAAGCAAAACAAGATAGGTCCTTATAGGTTCATTTTCGAGGGCAGCTGCCGGACACATACTTTTATATTTTAGGTAATTTTCAAATAGAAAATTTAGTTAGGCAAGAGAAATTTAGGAAATGTCTCACTTCCAATTAATCTTTCTAAATAAAATTATTCTCCATAAAGTGTTAATTGAATTATTGTTAAAAAAAAGAAATATTATATTTTATGGTTTTTTGTACGATGTGTTCCTTCAACAACACCCAAGTTCGTTATTGGAGTCGAACCTACGTTTTTGACCTAAAGAACTCTGACCATTTTAGAAGTAATCTGTACGTATAAATAAAATTGATTTACCTTTCTGTGTTGGAGCTATTCTCAGAAACGGCTGAACCGATATTCATCAGAATCTTATTGGTAGGTAGAAAACTTATCAGAGGCATTTTACAAAGGCTATTTATTATTACGCTTTTATTTAACATTTTTTTTTATGTCATCGGTGGCAAACGAACAGGTGGGTCACCTGCTGTTAAGTGATCACCATCGTCCATGGACACTAACAACACCAGAGGAGTCGCAAGTGCGTTGCCACCCTTGGGGGGAAGGGTTAGGGGAGGGAGAGGAAGAGGAGAGAGGAGCGGGGAGGGGAGGTGGGCCTCCGGCGCTCTCACTGACCGAACGAAACGCAACAATGCAAGTACTGTTACTTCACGTCGGTTTTCTATGAGAGGGTGGTACTACCCCGGACGAGCCGACCCATTCATGCTGAAACCAGTAGTAGTAGGGTTAAGCAGTAATGATATAGTTTATCAGAGGTAAATTAAAGTCAACCACTACCTAATACTAAATATAAAATCGTTAAAGACATTATCGATCGAAATATTACCAGTATTACCACCATGGTAATATTACCAATATTACCAGTGAAGAAAAAGGATAATAAAGGTAACATCTTAAACGATGTATATAAAAAATCGCAATAATTTTCATGTACTATCGAAGGTTCTATGTCTGAAGAAACTTCGCTCCCTCTGGCTTCCAATAGGCCACCCGTAACTGTGTAAGGTAGAGCAAAAACGTCGTTGGCTTGCGTACCAACTGTCACACAGCCGTATGACGGGCAAGCGGACGTACGACGTAACTTAGACGTAGGGCAGGAAGGCGAGGTAAGACGATAGATGGTAACTTGATATCAGTCCGCGCGGTGGTCTCCGCACCGCGGTGACTGGCATATGACGGAATGCCCGATGGACCGAGAAAGCGCGCCACGTTCGAAGAATATTATTATTTTGTGTTTGTTTTTTTTTATTATTATCATCTATGATCTGCGGTTGACAGTATTTATTTTTTATTTCTGATCTGTGGTTTTTGTTAAATCTAGTTTGCATTTGAAATGTATTTTGACCTATTTAAAAAATTATATTTTTTTATTGGTTAGACTAGGTACGATTATAACAATTTTCGTCTAACTGACTGTAATTTTATTAGTATACGAGTTAGATGAAAGAAAGGTATTTTATATAATAAAGTAAATATTTCTTTAGATGTAAATAATACAATTTTGTACTTAATCACAATTGTTACGTAATATGAGCAAATTAGAAAATAAACTGGGTATCTCGTCAAACACACGATAGAAGTGAAACATTCGTATTACAGGGAAATATTTTAATTAAAAAAGTACAACCAAAATCCAACGTAACGCGGTATCCCCAGGCGGTCATCTATACAAGTATTGACCGCACCCGATGTCGCTTAACTTCTGTGATCGGACGAGAACCTGTGTTTTCAACATTCTACCTAACACAGTGTTTACCCCCATCATTTTTCGTCATACAAAAGGTGGCCGATCAGAATGTCAAAACCTTGTAAAAAAGGGTTAACTTGAAAAAATTAAACCTAACACACTCCAGGGTGGTTGTAACAATACTTGGAATCGTTAGTGACATGTTTGAAAACTATATCATGCAAGAAATAGAAACATACTACTGCAGTAGAATCTTCTTTTGGAAAAGTTCCTCATAGACAAGTCTGTATATAAACAATTTTCAAAAAACTACCATAATTATTTTATTAAAGCCTATAACTATAAATTGACAAGTTTCTAACTACTAGTGGGCGCCCAGTCGTCGACATTCGACCATAGTTCATTGATTTTTTAAGTTTGAATTTTATTAGGGTTAATATCATTGTTGAATGTAGAATGAAAAAGGGTAATTGAAACGTGTAAGAGTAAAATAATACATACAGTCTAGCATAGCAACCTCCTTCACAACCTTTTTTACGTCCTTTATTGACAGATGTCAAAATGTCTTTTTTATTTACCTGTGTGTATATGTTGTGTAAAATTGAAGCAGTAGTGTGAGTAATGCATATTTTAATTAATTTATATAAAATAAAATTTTATATAAATAAATAGCTTTCTGCACTTCTCCTCCATATAAATTTTAACTATGCCAAATTTCACGTTCATCCATTCGCCCAATTCCGTTAAAAAGAGATACAAAGTTTAGGCTTCACGTATTAATTAATTAATATATATGTGTATATATATATGTGTGTGTATATGATAAAGCACGATCTAATTTCTTATTAAATAATGTGGCTTAAGAGTGTTAGTAACTGTTTATTTAACTATAAACTTAAACAGGGACATTATATAAACCTTTTATATAATATGTAATAATGTGCATGCAACACTTCAAGGGAAAGATTTTTGGAGTGAGAAGTGAATCGTATCAAATTGGGATCACCCCTCACTCCCTTTATATTGCTAAATCCAAGATATATCTGTGCGAAACCAATAAAATTGAAGGAAAATCTTAAATAGGGAGATGTTTCGAGGTAGATTCTCCACTTAGCTACTCATGTGGGCATACAAAAAGCCTACTATGGTCTCATCACAATGTTTCTCTTAATGATAAAACCGACATCTATATAGGTGCATGTAATGTATGCATGAGAGTTCAAGCTATACTCATTGGAGGTAGGCCATGAACCATGCAGTTACTAAGAAGCCCAAATCGCCAACGTTTTGCATTAAGAAAAAACGTGACGTGTGTGTGTGAAAAGACGTCTCGGTTGCAAAGACCAACGCGCGGCTATAGGAGGATTAATTTAAAGCTCCGACTAAGGGCATAATTGTAGTCACAACAGACTGATCCACATCTGACTGGGTTGTGTCAAACGTATGTACTCGGTCTCCAAGACCATCGCGCGGATATAGCATGGTTAATGTAAAGTTGCAGCTAATGGAAAAATTGTAGTCACAGTAAATTGATCTATACCTGACTGGGACGCAATTACCATACACATGATGATAAATAATGAAGCCGTGGTGTTCTAATGGTTTGAACGATGGAATAACAATCCGATGTCCGCAGGTTCGAACTCCGGCATGTACCAACGAATTTTTCGGAGTTCGGAGTACATTTACTAATTTAAATTGGTGCCACTATCAGCTGACGGTGAAGGAAAATATAGAGAGGAAACCTGAAGTTGAGAAATGGAGAATGGTGGTATTTGGGAAAACATAGAACATATTTTTGGCCGCTCTCAATATACTCGTAAGTTTGGACTCGCGTATAATAAAGTCAAGAGTTTAATCCAAAACAGCGTTAGCAGATTATTATAGGGACCTAAAATTGATGTTTATTTATCCTTAAGTTATCTTGATATGTGTAATTACGTTTCGAAATAAGCTAAATTCAATATTAATATTTCATATTACATACATACATCCATCATTTTTAAAGGTGGTAGAGGTACGCTGTAGCTATTGCTAGTTTCAGCATGAATAGGTCGGCTCGCTCGGGGTAGTACCACCCTCTCACAGAACACCAACGTGAAGTAACAGTGCTTGCATTGTTGCGTTTCGTGCGGTCAGTGATAGCACCGGAGGCCCACCTCCTTTCCCCCTTTCCCTTCCCCTTTCTCCTTTTCCTACCCCTCCCCCATATACAGGCTGGCAACGCATTTGCGACTCCCCTGGTGTTGCTAGTGTCTATGGACGGTGGAGATCACATAAAATCAGGTGACCCACCTGTTCGTTTGCCTCCTTTTGACATAAAAAAATATATATAACATGTTTTTTTATATATATTGAAAAATAATATACCTATATTTGAGGAACAGCTCAAATTGGATTTAGATCATTTTGAAATACTAGTGGGGACATTCGACCATAGTTTATTGGTTTTTTAAAGTTTGAATTTTATTAGGGTTAATATAATTGTTGAATGTAGAATGAAAAAGGGTAATTGGAACGTAAGAGTAAAATAATACATATAGTCGAGCATAGCAACCTCCTTCACAACCTTTTTTACGTCCTTTATTGACAGATGTCAAAATGTCTTTTTTATTTACATGTGTGTATATGTTGTGTAAAGTTGAAGCAGTAGTGTTAGTAATGCATATTTTAATTAATTTAATGTACTTCTAATGCATTTTATATAACATAAATAGCTTTCTGCACTTCTCCTCCATATAAACTTTAAGTATGCTAAGTTTCACGTTCAACCGTTCACGCAATTCCTTTAAAAAGGGGTACAAAGTTTAGTCTTCACGTATTAATATATATATGATAATGAATCATATAATATAATATGTGTTTATATCTAAATTTGTCTTCTTTGTAGTATTTATATTCACAGCGGTCAAAAAGTTTGGCGAGGGCTGTCCAATACTTATAGGCTTTTAGACAAATAAATAGACATACATTTAAAATACATTGGAATCCAATTTCTTCAATCGGAAAATTCTAACGAGATATTAAATTAAAAGTCAGATAGTCGAGTTTCGAAATATCATATTTAAAAAAATATATACAGAGTACCGTTAAAGGGTTCAACTTTCTAGATAAATGAAATGGAAGTTTTTAACAAGACGTCCGTAAACGCGCCAGAGGGAGCCAATGAGTCGCGCCAATTAATGTTTAGTTGTTCATTAATTGCTATTAAAAAGTGTTTGCGTTTCATTTGTTACAATTTTAATTATTGACCTATTTTAAAGACTTTGATTATTTTTTTTAAATGAACTTGATAACTTGCAATCCTAGGATAACCCAAATGTTATCCTCGCCACAAATTTCGGCAGTTATATTCCAAAGTATTTTTTATGAGAAGGAAGGAATTTATAGGTTTATCCCTTACATAGACAAAGAGCTATACCCGTTAGTCCGTCTATGCCCTTATTTCTCCTAAACTACATATCTAATTTTAATAAAGTACCCACTATAATTTGGAAAAAAAATCCGGAAAGTGTATACATATGTATAAAGGATCCGTGCTATTCTAAAAGAAATTGATAAAAGTCCACGTGTATACGTAAGTAACTCTTTTAATAGAGTCGTAAAAAATATTATATGAATACTTATATTGGTAACATACGCTAAACTTTGTACATTAAAGTAACGTACTACGGAATGGTATATTTTGAAGAGGCCTACAGAAAAGTTCGCAGAGATATATGTCTATTTCAGAAAAATAACCGATTGCAACCCTTTTTGTCTTTTACATTTATTTAAAAATAATGAGTTATTTGCTAAACATTTTTGATTAACAGTATTAATTCGCATCTAAAGATATTAATTAGCATATCACTAATAACAGATTATAAATTATACACAGGAGAATAAATATTGCTTTTGTGATGGGACTTACGAAGCTTTGGTGCATTGTAAATATTAAAGTCTGAAATATTGAAAAAATAGTACTCGTCTTCGCTTGGGCAGTTATACCATTACATTAATATATTAAACTCGAGAGAAACCGGTGTGGTTCGCTAGTGTAGCTACACAACCGCTCACAAACGGGATTAAAATCCCATCCAATTTGGAAACCTCACTAGAACGCTTTATTAAAATAAATAGAATTTTATATTGTTTAATTGATGCCGTTATCTATTTTTGCATTTTAAAATGTAACACGGGTTTTAGCAGCCAATTATTGGTGTCGTTTTTAATTCAGTAACGCAAAATAATCCTTACTAACTACTACTACTAACATATGTATGTATATAAATGCGAATATGATATAGTTCGTTTGTTACGCATTCACACTAACATATTACATATGTATGTATATAAATGCGAATATGATTATAATTTCATAATAATCGGTTGAGTAGTTAATTTTAATTTATAATTCGGTAACGAAAATAATCCTTACTAACTACTACTACTGACATATGTAGGTGTATAAATGCGAATATGATTTAGTTCGTTTTATACGCATTCACACTAACATATGTATCTATATAAATGCGAAAATGATTATAATTTCATAATAATCGGTTGAGTAGTTAAATTGAATTTTTAATTCGGTAACGCAGAATAATCCTTACTAGCTACTACTACTAACATATGTATGTATATAAATGCGAATATGATATAGTTCGTTTGTTACGCATTTCAATACTTGCAATTTTTGAATTAACTACTGAACCGATTATTTTGAAATTTTGCATATATTATACATTATCACAGTACACTGGAATTATTTGTAATTTTGGATACATAATAGCATGGTATTAGATCAATGCACCAAAGTATTGTTGTCTTAACTGATAGTAAGAGTGCTCTTCAGTATTTGGCTTGATGTGCGTCTGGTCACAGAGCTTTTTCGATAGCCTATGCAATTCTTTGAAAGATCTTAAAAGTTCATAGCTCTTGTAAGTGTTTAAAATTGCAATTGGTTCCACTTCATGTAGGATTAGAAGGAAATGAGAAAGCCGATGTGATACCAAAGTTAGCTTTAGCAGAACGTTCAGAGATAAGAATTCTTTCACATAATTTAGAAGCGTTATATAAATTTAAGATAAGGGGTCATAGTATGTGGAAAGATTATTTTAATTTGACTTCAAGGGCTTCTGTACCGTACTATACAATGTCAGCCTCTACCTATACCGTGCTTTACAGAAGCGAATATCAACGAATGTTTCTTATTTTTTCTTTTAGGTCTGAGATAGGTCTTTTAGGTCACATCCATCAAAAAATTTTAATTTCTTATGAAAATTATTAATTCATAATTTTGCAACGAGTGTGATAAGGTTCACATCTTTAATTTTTGATAGAGCGCAACAACAAAATCAAATTCAGAGGATGCGTTTTATTAAAGAATATAATATCAATATCGAGAATGTGGGTGTTTATCACAGCATTCAGGCAGAACCTACATTAGGCTATTCCAAAATATTTTTTTTTTTTTTTCGAACTGACTACGCTATTGACCAAGCAAGGTCTTAACTGCTTCACCGGACTACTAAGGCGAGCGCTTAAGGCACTCAGCCGATTTTATTTTGACAACTAGCTCAAGGGTGCGCGGCACATCTCGGCTTTGGCTGTTGCCTGATACATGCAATTCGCGACCTATGTGAGCTAACCTAAGCTAAGCTAACTATTCATACATATATGAGTTGTTGAAACATATATGTGTACCAAGCATACATACCTCAACAACCCTTATATATATTTCGTATCGGATAATATTCTAAACTATTTCAGTTTGATAAGGGAAAAAATAAAACCCTTCCACTTGCATGTGTAAGCGTGTATGCGTGCACGTGTGTGGAGGTGATATGTGTAATGTTGTCGCAGTGATGTAAGATTTTGTGTCACTGTATCGCGCGAGCAGTGCACTCAAGGGCTCCACGCCGAGGGAACGGACCTAGATATTTCGAACTTACTACGCTATTGACCTAGCAAGGTCGTAACAGCTTCACCGGACTATCTATTCCAAAAGGCTGTGTAGTTTATTTAACTTTAGTAATTAGTCAGTTTGTGTTTTTAGATTTGAGAGCTTTAGTTGTGTGTAGATATAAGGTACGATAGGACTGACATATCAGAAATGATAAAACTCCCTAAATAAAATAAAGAGGAAAAAATCATTGACACAGATACATAAAAGGATATAGTGTACATTTTATACAGAAAAAGTACCGTTCTTTACAGGTATGTCAAGTCTATATTGACACGAGCAAAGCGGCGACCAATTGCTAATACATTATAATTTATTCGGAGTAATTTCAATGAAAATAAATCACTAACTCTTTCTATCAACTTGAAATTATCATATAAACATGAGAGAATTACAATATGTATGTGTATTTATGAAAGAGACGTCCGTATGAAGTGTGGCCATGTGTGAAAACAGTCCACGGTGTGTCCGTAAAAAATATAAATACGAACTGAACGCAACGTTGAAATCTGTAAACAGTCCCTTAATTCGAATCATACACGTCGATTGATTTGTTTCCGCGCTTATACTCCACAAATAAAACGCAATTAGTAAATAACCCTTTTATTTATTTATATTATGTTCGTATGAAGCAATGCACCCAGACAATGTCCGGTCGACAAAGGTTCGTTTGGGATCTTAAATGCGGTTTTTATGGTCTATTCATTGCGAATTAATTTTTTTCATAATTCAATTCGCCTTCCGTTGACGGTAGCCGAATGATTTCGGATAAATGTCATATTATAGGATTACATTTAAAAAAAATGCTTCATTCATTTAACAATAGTAGGTACTGTACATATTTTTAATACACCTGTTTCATCGCGTCGAACGACGTCGGTTCAAGTTGTTGCGTACAAGCCGGTGTTTACGGTACAATTGAAACCATAGCACGGTGGTAAGATTTTTTCTAAGCCCGCCTGGTCAGTTATCACCTCCAAGTTGATAATTTGCATCTTACGGGTGAAAATGTAACAAACAAATAAACAAACTCACATTCGCATCTATACATATAATAAAAAAAAAGCTGCAGGTGTCTGGGAATAAGTAGTAAAAGACAATTCAATCATTTTTAGAAATGTCTGCCTGTTTGTTTGATTATACATCACCGCTAACGTATGTTCACGATGAAATCTCACCAAGAAAATAACTCATATCCTCGAGTAACATTTAGTTTTCATTTTTTTTTATTGTAACACGGTAAAGTGACTGCACGGTGCCTGATGTTAAGCACAATACAATCCAAAAACAATGGCGACCACCGAGAGATACGCCCTCCTCCGGCGGTCGTCGTTTTCATGCTGGCCTGCGTAAATGTCTCTTCAAGTTATTAAAAGATTTCATTAAAATCGGTTCACTCTATCAACAGTTATTGTAATTTTAATGAGGACGCGACTTAAGTACGAGAGAATAGTAAATAAGTGAATGGGCTTAATACATTCAGGTAATTTGTTACTCACCGTTTTTATATTAGGTTCGACGCGGACGCCGTCGCAGACACGGCTAGTTTATAATATTAACAAGAATAAAACTATCGTTGGGTTTTTATATTTTTAGATATTCATCTTTGATCGTAATCTATCCATCTTTTAGTAGTATGTGCATGGATACATGGAGATCAATTTTTAATTAAACCGTTTTTTTTATACTTTGTAGGTTTTTGCGTACGACCGCAATCTCATCTGATATTCAATGACGACGTAGTCAAAGATCGTAAACGCGCAAACCTAAAGGGGACTCTCATGCGTAGCTGCCGGAACACACCAACAGGTGATTGGCGACCGACTTGTAGGTGGTAGATTTTACTGGTTTCAGCATGAATGGGTCGGTCCGCCCGGGGTTCTCTTTTATTGTACCACGGCAAAATGACTGCACTATGCCTGATGGTAAGCACAGTACAATCCAAAAACAATGGCGACCACCGAGTGACACACTATCCATCGCCGGTCGCCGCTGTCATGCTGGCCTACAAAAAGCTGGATATGCACAGGCTGATCCCGAAACGCAACGCGCAGAAGCGAATCACTATTACGGGCTTTTTCTCCATATACATGGTGGTTGCGACCCAGTCAGGCTGTAAAACCCTACCATCCCGCTTTCACCATTGCCTTGTTTGTTATTCAGCAGGGTGCACCACGTGCAGGTGAGGTTGGCTTTCTTACACCCAAAACTACCACTAAGACTATCTCACACCAAACTGACGTGATGTAACAGTGCTTGCATTGTTGCGTTTCGTTCGCTCAGTGAGAGCGCCAGAAGACCACCTCCCTTCCCCTCACCCCTCCTTCCTGCCCCCTTCCCAATACAGGCTGGCATCGCACTTGCGACTCCCTTGGTGTTGCTAATGTTTATGGACTGCGGTGATCACATAATATCAGGTGACCCACATATTCGTTTGCCTCCTATGATATAAGGAAAAAGACTTACAAATTAAGGGTGGTAGCCATGCGGGCTTTTAAAAAACCATGCTATTGTTTCAACATAATGTTTTCCTTCATCGGAACCTCCGACTCTCATCGACGACGATCCTTCTTCTTCTTACCCTTATCCCACATAAGTAGGGTCGGTACAACATGTTTGTCATGTTGTGGTATATGATTTGACTTAATTTTTACGATCAGCCGCCTGCCTGACAGCAACCCTCCTTGGGATTATTTTGTTTTACCATTGTATTTATGATTATTATTATATAGTTACGAAGTCTGATGAGATCTTTTAGCCCCACAACTTTTCTGTAGGCTTTAGCTTTGTTAGGCTATTTATAATATCTGCTTGAGCGGCAGTATATCATTTATAGTATCGACGATCCATTTTTTTTTAAATAAATTATCATTACGTAATAAGAAGTTTCCGAGTTAAAATATTTACAAAGTTTAAATATAAACGCTCGACGAACGATCACCGATACAGCACACGTTTTGAATACAAAATAAATTACATTATGAGTTCGAACACCGCGTGTACCTAACGCGGCTCGGTAAAAGTATGAAAGGTGCCCCCTAAATACCGGGTGAGGTGAAGCGCGAAAATTATCTTATATTTGTTCAGACGCCGTGAACGCGGGGCGAGAACACTTTTCAATAAGCTTAGAGAGCGATTTTTTTTTTATATTTAGCGAGGAGGTCCCATCTTGTAAAGCACGCTGTGTTGAACGGAACGCGCAAATATAGGGGCTATGGTATTGATCGATTCTGTTCCTATCATATTTATTGGAGTTATTAAAGTGATTTCATTGTTTTTGATGTTTGTTTTTATAAAGATTGTTGTGCAATTTTAATTATATTATTAGACACTAGCTGTGCCGGCGACTTCGTCCACGTGGAATGTGATGTACAAAATACTTTTCTCTCATATTTAAGTCGCGGCGCTATTAAAATTACAATAACTTTTGATAGAGTGGACCGATTTTAATGAAACAAAGACTATGTTACTCCGGAGGACATGCTTTATGGTTTTCTTATATAAAGTTTTATTGTGAAACCAGTACTTTAATAGTAATGCGTGTTTATAAAACAGACAGACAGGCATTTATTTCTAAAAATGATTGAAATCTATTCTATTACTTATCCTTAGACACCTGCAACAATTTTTTTAACGAAAATCGAAAAATTAGAGACACGTGAAGTTTTCTTTCTTATTATACATATGTATAGATTATGTTAATAAGTACTTAGTTGTGTCTGTATTTGTAGATTTCTTTTTATTGCCTGTTAAATATAGAAATATTTTATAAATGCCACAGATTTCCTATTTCACTTTTATTTTTATTGTCGGACTAAATGTATATTTGATTTTGATAGAAACAGTAGCGGGCTCGACGGACGTTGTCCCGCCCTGATAATAAAGAAAGCCTTTACAAATTACCTATATACCTAAATCTTACTCATGAGTCACTTTATCTACTGGTGAAAACTGCATGAAAATCCGTTCAGTAGTTTTCGAGTGTATCGCAAACAAACAGACAGACGTAGCAGAGGACTTTATTTTATAATATGTGGCTTGACCAATACTGAACAATTTTTGTTTATGAGAATTATACGTTATACCTTCGCTGATAACCTATAAAATATCAATGATAATTTCATATTTTGCAAAATTGTATATCTTTTATATTTTCAATAGATTTTAATAACCTTGAGAGTATTTGTCGTTTCTATTTTCAGGAATTATAAATTATTATTAATATAAAAAATAAAATCACCAGGATATAATAATTGATGTATAATAAAATTACGCAGACCCGTGGGCCCAATTAATTTACTATGAAGTAATCATTTTATAATATACCGTAAGATTTCCGAATGTATTTATCATCATCCCCATTAGGTTATAAGAGACCTACTGCAGGGCCGGGAGGAAGATATAGGCATAATTATAATGATATCTCATAGTGGCCATTACAAACTTTGAAAAATTCACAGTTCTATATTGTCTCATTAACATATTCTGTCTACCACGAAAAACGGCGATCTTGATGTACATTAAATGCACAATGTAACTACACTATTTACTTGGTCAATAAATAGTACTTTATTTATTAAAAATCGTCGAATTTGTCGTAAACCACCAATTGTTGAACAATAAGCAGAAAAGATAAAATTTATTACTCTGTTGATTATTGAGTATAGTTATTCGTTGAAAATAAACGTAAGCCATTGCGGACTTCTCTGTAGGCACATTTGCACATAACTTGTATAATTCCGTAGTACTACTCTGTTATTATATCATTACGTAGTATAAAACAAAGTCCCCCACCGCGTCTGTCTGTCTGTCTGTTCGCGATAAACTTAAAAACAACTGAACCGATTTTCATGCCACCAGTGGATACAGTGATTCCTGAGGAAAGTTTTAGTATATAATTTTCTTATAGTCAGGATGGGACAGCGTCTGCCGGGACCGCTAGTACCTTACAAACTTAAAGCAACGTTTGATAACTCCTTCCTATGACTTTATTAGAATACATCAACTTTTCTAGAACTAAACGAACGCACAAACAGAAACGATAAGTGACGTTGTTATATAATATCTCATAATTTATATAATCTAATATATAAGCTGAAGAGTTTGTTTGTTTGTATAGTTGAACGCGCTAACCTCAGGAACTACTAGTCCGATTTGAAAAATTATTTCGTCGTTAGATAGCCAATCTATTGAGGAAGGCTGTATATCATCCTGCTAATACCAGTAGGAGCGATGCACCAATGAAGAATATTTCAAAATCGGGCTGTTTTTTCCTTTTAGCTACTTGTTAGCGTTAGTATTATATACGTTGCCATGGTAACGTGGTAACTTTCTAACGCAAACGTTTTAAAAGTTTATTTTGTGTTTCCATTCAAAATGTTTATTTTACGTTTGTTTTGTTTCCAATTTTTTATTTGTAATCTATTACGTATTATAAAATGTGTGTATATACAATTAAAATAACAACTTTTTTTAATGGAAATGGCTAAAAATAACAAAAAAAAAAAATTTTTAAGTGTTTGTAGGTATTTTATGTTAATGTACACACCTCATAATTTTACATTTCTTTAATATATTTTATAAAAGCGCGTGCGGGGCCGCGGGTGATAGCTAGTTAGTTATATATCGGAACCGAATTTTAAAGCCCTTCCATAGGAATTTTCACTTTAATAAATTAGTAGATTACGCAAGCGAAGTCGCGGACACAGCTGGTATACATTATACAATAAATACTAATATATATGCTTCGGATGTAAAAATTAACAAACTTAATGTTTAATGACACTTCGAAAGAGAAGGATCTTCAATGTATTTTAATTTTGTTGTTCCTATATAGTTTAAACCCATTTAGACTTACACGTTAGACTTACAACGTCTTATCGCCAAAGAGTTTTATCTTAGAGATCGTTTAGTTCGCTCGGAATTTTAATGTTAGCTATATAAAAAACCAGTGCATTACCGGTAGTATTGTTAAGCACAGGAGGGACGAGTACAAAAGGCAACCTGCTGGTTCTATTGTGTGCGAAAGGCGGCACTTTGCGACTCAATATTTTGGGTGACTTCCACTCTTCGCGGATGTTTTCAACGTTTCGCTTAGCTGGCGAACAAATGCGCACCTCACTGTGCTCCGCGCGTTCATTATGATTCTATTCTTTTGTTTTTATGCACTTTTTTTTTGCACTCGAGAAATTGGATTTTTTTCTGTGATGACTGTATTATAAAATAATATAAAAAAGGATATTCGATATACACGTTACATACCATATTCTTACTAATATTATAAAGTAGTTTTTCTAGATAAAAGCTTTTTTTGTAGATAAAATAATTAAATTTTTTTCTTTTTTTTTTACTCTGTATTTTTCTATAACCGTGACAACTTGTATAATTAATTGCTCGACCGATCATCGTGAAATTTTGCAAACACGTTGTCAATGGCATAATAGATAACATTAACTTTATAAAGTAAATATAATTATTTGGACTCTCATTATGAGATAACTCCAACTAATATTTGATTAATGTTATTTGTTTTAAATTACATGCTTGTAATTAAATTCACACAAAAAATTTTCTTAAGTCATTTACTAAAAGATTTCTGCTAGAACAGTGTTGAAATGTAAAGAAAATGTCGCAAAACACTAAGTAACATATTTAAATTGTTAATTAATAATGTAGCTAAAACGAATTTAATTATTTATTAGTATTCATGTCATTGTTCAAAATTTAATCAATTGTGAGTTTCTGTTTGTGAATACCAAAATCAATTCTATTAAATCTATTTAATTCTAACAATAAAAACACATTTCTCACAAAAGAAAGGAGAAAGATCGAACGAAAATAAATTAAAGGAATACCTTAAGCAATAAACGATTCAATCAACAAAAGAATATTTATACGAAATAAGGAAATATTTCACACAATTAAAATAAAGGCAACCGCACACCGCCCAGTCCGAAAGTGAACTTTGCCTACAGCTTTGTTATGAAAAAATCCCGCCCAAATATCCAACGTGACAACGCGAGTCAAAACTGCATTTAATACGGACTATTCCCACGATATGTGATTTAAATTTAATTGTCGATTCACTATTGTGTACAATCAAAGAAATGGGTCAATATAAGGAGCTCATAAGATCAATTGTTTGACTGGGACTTATAGGCAGTTTGTCAATACGTTGGCGCATTGTAGCGTCGCGGGGGGCGTCGTGTTAGCCCTCAATGCTTTAACTTAGGTGCTTCAGCCCTTACAATCGTTCATTCGAAATCGTTTGAGTGAAACGATATGCAAGGATTTATTAGCCGCGTTCTCATACGTTGGGGATTGTTGTGTATTTTAATTATTACATTTGTTGATAATTCTATTTATAAATTAACTTTGTTCCTTTGTTAACTGCTTGTCAACCGACTTCTTAGAACAAATCTATTTTTAACGTAGAATGTTCGCCATTTTTCAGAAATTGCATGAATAGTTTGACGTTTATTTTACTGGGATACTATGCATACGTTTGGGAACGTTGTACGGTCTTACGTGTAATTTTGTTTTCTACAAATGGATTTTAACATTTTGGCGGATTTTTGTTATGACAGCGTCTAAAATATTAATGCATCATTATTATGTATGTATCGACTAACAGTTATAGTAAAAGATTTTATTGTCAACATTTAACGAAGTTGGTTCGTTTTAAAAAAGTACTTCATTTTTTAAAACGAAGGATCATCAGCAAAGTTGTCATTAAATAATAATTGTACGTGTGTTTATTACATAATTAAAGATGCTTAATAATCATTTCTTACGTATTTTTTGTTGTAATTAATTTGTATTGTTAAGTGTAAATTAATCTAACATTTTAAGCAACGCTACTATATGTAACGCGCTAGATTGGACGTAAATTTGTAAAGATAAACCAATCTATTATAATTAGTAAGTATTTTTAGTAGAAGGTCTAAGGTGTGTTCTGAAATATAATGTAATTAGATCTTTTCCAGTTATAGTTCTGTATTTGAATAATGAAATCGTTTTTAAAATTCTTGCCTTCAAAGAGTCGCCGTAACTCTTTGCAGTCGCTTTTATCTTTTGCCTTCCAACGCTGTTTTTAAATAGAGATAAGTATGGATCATTAGCTTCTATCTTATGGTATTAGCGTATACATAACTTATATACGCTAGTATACGCAGCGTATACATTGTTCGAGCAATATATAATATGGGACCTCGCGAATCATTAAAAACAAAATTCCAGGAATTCGGTATCTTAACTTTGCCCTCCTATAAATACATTCTTGATAAAACTTTGAAAAACTGAATTTAATAAAAGGCCGGCATAATCTAAATACTAGAAATTGTAATAAACTGGTCGTCCCATGTTTCAGACTTAGCAAAACCAGTAATAGTTTTTTAGGTAATAGTATTGGTTCTACAAGAAAGTCCCAAAGCATGTTACCGATTTACCGGACTTTAGTTTACCGGGTTTTAGTTTCAAAAGGATATTTATTATAGAGTGGATCAGTATGTGAACGATAGTGATGTCTGGAATTGACTCCTCTCTGTGCATCCACTAAAAGCTATTGTATGATGTATTGGAAATATGTATATGTTAAAAAAATGTATCCGATCGAGTTTCTTGCCGGTTCTTCTCGATGACCGGGTTGTTTTCCGAACCGGTGGTAGTCTTTGTCGTTCATACGTGCCTTATTAAGGCCTAAATTGAATAAAATATTTTTGATTAGATTTGATTTGATATATTTCAGATCGAAATTTTTAATACCAGTCTGAGTTTCTTAGTGACCTTTTCTTTGCGTTTGATACCTTACACCATTGGTAGAAAAAAAACACATAAGGATTCTATCATTAATAATTAATCCTCGATTCGTATTGACTTGCGTGATTCTTATTCGAAGCATCGAATAAAAAAACACCCAGAATCATTCTCCGTTTTTACTTCACGATTTTTTTCTGTATTTTATTGTTATAACCTAAGCGAATTTTCGCGTAACATTCACAACGCGGGATTTTCCGCAAGATCTGTTGCCAGAATAATAAGATCCCAGCGGAAAGTGTATGATAGTCCACGACGAACGGGCTGGCGTTAAATTGATTTATTTTATTTATGTGTATATTATATTTCTTGTATGGGGGTCGTCGTCTTCATGCATTAACGCGTGGATGGTAAGAAATAATAGGGTCTGACGCGCGACGGAATGATTTTTACGGCAATAAAATGTGTGTACAATCGGAAATAATTCTTTTATATAGATTTTGGGGATTTGATTTGACAGCTCCTCTAACGCAGTAGACATAAGTCTAACTGTTGAGCCGAGAATACGTGGTTTGGATTTCCTGACTGAATTTATCTGATGAATATTTGGGTGTACAATTATTTATAGACTAACTTTACCCTCGGTTTCGTTCGCGTTATCGTATATTTGACCTATTCTTCAGGAACACTACATTTGTTTGGATGCCCTTTTCGCATTTACAACATTGGTTATAATAGCACCAGTGACAGAGAAGTTGAGGAGTAATAGGTTAAGTTTTGAGTATGAAAGTGGAAGGATATAGGAGTAGAGGGAGACCGAATATAGTGTAAATGGCTTGTGTGAATTTGTGTGAAAATTGATATATGTGCGAATTCTAAAGTGATATCTGACAGGGGGACAGTGGAAGAAGAAAACATGTTCTGCTAACGCTAATTAAGCGGATTTTTTTTTATGTCATCGGTTGCAAACGAACATGTGGGTCACCTTATGTTAAGTGATTACCACCGTCCATGGACACTAACAACACCAGAGGAATCGCAAGTGCGTTGCCACCCTTTGGGGAAGGGTTAGGGGAGGGAGAGGGAGAGGAGAGGTGGGCCTCCAGCGCTCTCACTGACCGAATGAAACGCAACAATGCAAGCACTGTTACTTCACGTCGGTTTCTATGAGAGGGTGGTACTACCCCGGACGAGCCGACCTATTCATGCTGAAACCAGTAATAGTTTCAGCGTGGCTCTACCACCATAATAAGGATAGGAAGATAATAATAAGGATAAGAAGATGATATTGAATATTAGTTCCGATAAAAAAAAGGATTAATGTCGACGCCTTGTAGATCAATAGTATTAAATACGACACAACAATCGAATTAATATTAGCCTTGATATTAAAGACCAAATTAAGTAAATAAATAAAAAAAGTAAAAAAATCAAATAAATTAAAAATTTAGATATAAGAAAAAAAAATGTAACGATCAAGTACACGTTTGAACGAAATGTGGTACAACAATGAAGTGAAAACATTCGAAGGGTCAATATAATTAAATGTGTGATCTTTGAGAGTCAACCAGACGGCAAAAATCAATTGTGTTTCGTACGCGAACCGCTCAATGTTCGCCAATCATTATAATAATACATACGAAGGTGTTATTATTATTATTCTCATAATAATAATCGTTTATTATAACAATGTAAACGGGGACGAACGCTTCACTGATTCAGAGTGACAACTTTTCAACGGTTTCATTTTTTTTATTCTACATATTTTTACTATTCTTTGATTCGTGTTACTATTGTGTTAGTGTAAAAAGTTGGTTAACTTAATACAGTACTTCGATACTTTAACTAAAGTATACTTATATGAAATCATACAAACAAGATGTAACCACAAATATTCTAAGTATCTATGAAGTTTTGGTTCTTTTGTATTGGCTTTTCTTATGTCATAGCTGGCAAACGAACAGTTGGGTCATCTAATGTTAAGTGATCACCACCGTCCATAGACACTAATAACAACAGGGGAGTCGAAAGTGTGTTGCCAGTCTGTTTTTTTTTAGGGAAAAGGGAGGGAGGAGGAGGTGGCCTCCGGCGCTGTCACTGACCGAACGAAACGCAACAATGCAAGCACTGTAACTTCACGTCGGTTTCTATGAGAGGGCTCTACCACCTACCAAAGTTTTTTAAAAGTTGGTCTAAGATAGTAAACGCGCCAATAGATTACAAAAATTAAAGATAGATAAAGGGAAAATTTGGTATCATTTTATTCGTTGGACAATTCATATGAAGCTGAAGCATGTAGCTAGTTTATAATAAATTCTATTGAAAACCGCGACCTATTAACGACTATAATTATACCCATCTGACACTATAATTGTCAGATTAAATCTACCATCTGATTCGACGGAACACCTCATTTATATTCATCAGAAAGTCGGTTGTATCTCTCTGCGTTGTTAGTGCGGACCCTCCGATAGCAAAAACTATATAACGACACCATTTAATAGACAAAAGCGACAGAACATCGGACGCCGCATAAAATTATAATAAATATCAATAGACAGAGACGGGTAACAGGAGCGAGTGGGATAGATATAGCGGTCATCTGTATGCATCTTTATGCATAGGGCTGCCACGAGATTTTCTCGCGTTTGTTTTATATTTCCCTTGTGCCTGTCAGTCATGTCTCGTTTATGTAGGGGTGCGGGATATTCAGACTGAAGTTTCGGTATCGTAAATACATATTTATGGTGTGGTTTTGACGATAGAATGTTAGGGCACTGTCCCAGTTTACCATACAGCTATATTTTATGTATGAGATATGAAGTGATTTTTAAAAACTTTAATACAAGTAACATAACAAAATCTCTATTATTGTATGATAATTATTTAAAAAAAATTCTTAGAATTAACAAAAGACTAAATATATAGATAATAACATAAACAATGCCATCTATAAATTCACACAGGTCCCATGTGAATTGGTTTGATAGAATTATTAGAAAAAAACTAACTGTTACCTATGACTTCATCCGTTTGAACTTTACCGAAAATATGCATTAATAAAAGAGTGCTAAGTTACACCTTATAACATAAGCTATCTGCCAGTGAAAGTACCGGCAAAATCGGTTCAACTAGCTAGCCAGAACAAACAAATAAACAGACAAAAATAATAAAAAATAACAAAAATAATATTCAAAAAAATGTTAGTAGCGTATTGTATACTTTTATATCCACTTAGTAAAGATCTATTATTTTAACATTATAAAGAGACATTTAAATTGTATTTATTTGTTTAGACATATAGATGTATGGTGATAACCTTTTTAAATTTGTGTGACACCGTCTTAAAAAGATATATATGAAAGGGTTTCGGTTGCTTATTATTCATGTGAAACATATAGAGAAGACTGTAAACTTGGTTGTTGGCGTGGCGAGACGTGGCGACGCGATTCCATGACACGAACTTTGCACTATTTATGAAATACTCAAAAACATTTGCAACCCTATTTATATAAATATAAGATTCAAATTGTTTTGTTGGTCGTTCTACGGCCCTTTGCTAGTTGCCGCCAAAAATAAATCGAAGTTTCACATCTGCCAGGCGTCCCGTGACGGCTTAATTTTGTTAAATGTCATCATTAACCTGTATGTTACTAAGGGTTGGCAGAAAAAACTTGATTGTTTCCTACCGAATATTAAATTTTATTTGAAAGCCGTTTCGACAGCCCTGCAGTTGCTGCGTTACTACATTCGTAAATAGCGAAGGTGACAATGTACTGACACGTCATTTAGACGTCGAACAGGGGCTATTGGATGTCGTCCGACACGGTGTGCACCACGCTGTGGGGTATACAGGGATATTTGGGGTAGTCCCGGGTACTTCACGCATCGCATTGTCCATAATAAGTCATAACTCATGTTAACTAGATGAGGGGTGGTAATGATTGTGATTTTTGATTTACATCGAGAACTATTATTATAGGTCGGGTGACGATCTCGCGTTGTCGACATTTTTTTTTTACGAATAAAATAAAATTACTGTAAAATGTATTAAATTGGCTGAACATTCTGTTTATTTCCTTTTAAGTGAAAAATTAACTACATTGAGAGATTTTTGGTAGGGGAAAAATTATGGACTCACGTCACCGATGATCTTGACATGCTCGTGAGTTACGCTCGTCAGACTGGCGATGCGTGGTATAGCGGCATATGTAGATTTAATATTAATATTCTGTATTGAGCTTCTGCAGTCAATCATATTTTTGATTAATTAATAATCTGTACTAAAATGTTTTTTTTTTTAACTAACTAATTTTTTTATTTAATTTGAAATCAATTATAGGATGTATTGTTAGAATTTAATTATTTGTAAATTGAAACTATTAACATAAGTCTGATTTACACATCTATCGGAACTCCGAACAATAATTATATACATTTTTATACAGTTTAACTAGCCAACCCGTGCCCACTTCGTTGAGCGGTAATAGGCATTATCAAGCTACAACTTTTCTCTAAAACTCAATCATATATATCTCATAATTAAGGCAGCGTTCGTAAGAAACGTTTTCGTTCGACCATTTTTCTCCGACTAACCTCACAAACTTTACTTCTTTATAATATTGTATAGATTATAAATAATATAATTAGTTAATAGCTTCGGCCCGCGACTTCGCACGCGTGGAATAGTTATTTTAGGCTAAGACGCAGCGGAAGCTCTCAAAAGGAAAAAATATCCCGATTTTAAAACATTTTTCATTGTTGTTTCGCTCCTATTAGTCTTAGCGTGATGGTATATAGCCTATGACACTCATAAATAACGTGGCTTTATATTGGTAAATTTTCATAATCAGTTTAGTAGTTCCTGAGATTACCCCTTAGAACGCCACAACGTCACAAACTCACAACGTCACAAACTTTACCTCTTTATAATATTAGTATAGATATATAAGCTGCACAATTTCAATACCAAATGTCAATAGTAGATGCACACAGGGCCCCATAGTGGGCTAGTCTGACACTCCGACGCAAGCCGCGCAAACACAATACGATCGGTGACGCTTACTAGCATGTCATGACGCGACATTATAAATGTATCTCTTGTCATAAATACCGCTTAACACACCTAAAGAAGTTATCACTTCAAAAAAATTTTACATAGCGGATTTCGTAGATAACCTATATGATACAATACACGTAAACAACGGTACAGAATACTCCGACCATTAATACAGATTATTCCAGATTGCTTAATGAATGGTTCACATTTGGCTGCGCTCGGCTGATCGCAGATCGCCGCGAATTGCCACGAATTACCGCGAATAGTAACGTATACCAGCGGACGGACGGCCACGCACATTCGCAATTATTCCTAATAACAAATATCGCTTGCTTTGTGGTTATACCTTTTGGCGGTTTCGATTGTTTGAGGCTTGTTAAAGAGTCGTTTAAGTTATATACAAATAGTGCCCGCGACTTCGTCCGCGTTGTGCTTTATGTAAAAAAACAGTGATTAATAAAGTCACCTGAATGTTTTTTCTCTCGAACTGACTACGTTATTGGCCTTTTTGGAGGCCTCTACAGCTTCACCGGACTACTACGGTGAGCGCTTAAGGCACTCAGCCGATTTTATTTTTAGATAACATGCTCAAGGGTGCACGGCACACCTCGACTTGGGCTGTTACCTGAGAAATCCCGGATCTGACCTAGCTAAACTATTTTAAGCTATTCACACATATATTCACTTGTGAATCATACAATCGAAATTACATGATTCACAAATGCATACGTGTATATCGGAATGAATCATCTGAATGTATTAAGTCCATTTACTTATCTATTTTTCTCTCACACCTAAGTCACTAAAATTGCAATAACCTTTGATAAATCGAATCGATTTTAATGGAACCAAGACTAAATGTAATCTTTTAGATTATTACTGCCATTGTCGAGTAGTTATTGTTACTAGTGGGCGCCCAGAGGTCGACATTCGACCATAGTTCATTGATTTTTTTAAGTTTGAATTTTATTAGGGTTAATATCATTGTTGAATGTAGAATGAAAAAGGGTAATTGGAACGTAAGAGTAAAATAATACATACAGTCGAGCATTGCAACCTCTTTCGCAACCTTTTTTGAAGTTCTTTATTGACAGATGTCAAAATGTCTTTTTTATTTACATGTGTGTATATGTTGTGTAAAATTGAAGCATTAGTGTGAGTAATGCATATTTTAATTGAATTAATGTAATGTACTTCTAATGCATTTTATATAAAATAAATAGCTTTCTGCACTTCTTCTCCATATAAACTTTGATTATGCCAAGTTTCACGTTCATCCGTTCGCGCATTTCTCTTAAAAAGGGATACAAACTTTGGGCTTCACGTATTAATATATAGATTATAAGTTAGTGTCGTGCGATCGAATGTCAATGTTAATGTTCCAACAAAATGGCGGCTCCCTTATTACAACTTTCCAGGGAATTTTTATGGCATCTCAGAATTCATACTCCGTGGTATTATTTTCCATTCACTTCACTTATGCACAATAAACAAACCATATTACATAAAACACCACCAATTTTACACAATATAGAGCCAAGTAACACAAGATTATGAATGAAATATAAAATCCACTACGTGACAGACTAAAATCCCGCCTAAAACTCCCATAAAAATAACCTTCGTAGTCCTATCAATGGTATTAATTAAAATAACAAGCAGTTTCCATGGTAACGCAGTTGAAGAAAAGGGTTCAAGGTCTCAGTAAGTACTTCATTTGCATCTGCCACGTTTGTCTGTCTGTAAGCTCAAAGATTTTCATGGGGTTTTCATCAGTAGATAAAGTGATTCATAAGTTTAGTTATATAATTTGTCAAGTTTTGTTTTATTATTAGACCGAGATAACGTCCGCCGGGCCCGCTAGTAAACTATATAAGAACCTTGTACTTACATATTTTATTTATATAAAGTATGAATTGTGATCTCATCTGCAATTGAATAATACTTTATTTTAAATAATTACTTCTTTGATTGTCCCGAAAATAAATTAAAACTATATCAATTGCGTTAACATTCGCCTCACATATTTAAAAAGAGTTACATTTGAAGGTACAATCTAAAGAATTATTATCAATAAAACCTATAAGAAGATTTTGGCGGGATCCTGGTCTGTCATGTAGTGGATTTTATTTTTTATTCATAATCTTGTGTTACTTGACTCTATATTGTGTAAAATTGGTGGTGTTTTATGTAATGTAGTTTGTTTATTGTGCATAAGTGAAATGAATGGAAAATAATACCACGGACCATGAATTCTGAGATGCCACAAAAACTCCATGCAAAAGTTCTAACAAGATGGCCACCATCTTGTTAGTTCATTGAAGTTATGTATAACAAGAAACTTGTAATATCGATACTCACTTGACAATGGCAGTAATAGTCTACTAGAAGACTGGTTGCCAAAAATGGAATGGAAGAAGAACTTGTAATACTATTAACTACTCGACAATGGCAGTAATAATCTAAAAGATTGATTGCCAAAAATAAAGTTAAAGAAAAAAAACCTATAAGAAATTGTATTGTAACCTTCAGATTTCTCCTGCGTTACTTGTGAATGTTTTCAGCTCAAAGGAATGTCTTGGAAAGTTCATTGACCCACTTATATACCTATGTGTATAAACTTTATTGAAAAATTATCACTATTGATAATAGAATCAGTGATCAAACTTTTATTTTTTAAATTTATATCCGCGGAACAAGTGTAGTCGTTTAGCTAAAACCTTGTTTAGCGATGCTGGGGTGTATAGTAGACCCTCGTAGTATGCCCCCGCTCTACCATTCAAATAAATGCGCATATGTTGGAAGTTTTACGCATTTTTAATTTTAATCCGCACCCCGCTGTTAACGCCATGTCGATATGAGAGAAAAAAGCTTGCTTAGATTAGGTTTTTTTTTATCTCCAACTGGGTTTTTATTTTATTGTTCTAGTCTGAGGCCATATTTTTATATGATGGTAAGTGATGAAGAGTTTGTAGGTACCGACGATGTATTGGCGATTATGAAATACGAGAAATCCACTTTTCCATATTTTCCCACGTACAAGATACCATAAGGACATTTCTCAGATTCAGATTTCCTCACGATGTTCTCGTTCAACGATATCTCATTGAGCTACCAATTTAATTTAGTAAATGTATGGGAATTCCGAAAACTCCATGGTTCAAACTTGAGGACATCGGATTGATATTCACCGGTTGAATTACTTTACTATCATGTCTGTGTTTTTTTCCTCATCTGATATTAAGTGACGGTATAGTCTAAGACCGTAAACCCGCTAAACCTACTCAAATACAGTTGCCGTAACACATCAACAGGTGCTTGGTGACGTATTTACTACTTTAGGGTGTAGCTAACCAGAAAAAGAAAAAGAAAAAGCGCTATGACCTTTTCCTTCGCTGAAAGCTCCAATTTAGCTGCTAGGTATCGAACCTATGTTCATCGTGTACGAACACGTTATCAAAAGAGCCACCACTGCTTCAGTTGTATCAAATCAATTTCATTTTTTTTTCTTTTTTATGTTAAAAGGAGGCAAACGAACAGATGCGTCACCTGATGTTAAGTGACCACCACCGTCCATATACAACAGCAACACCAGGGGAGCCGCGAGCGCGTTGTCAAACTGTGTATGGGGATGGGAAAGAGGTAAGGGAGGTGGGCCTCCGGTGCTCTCAGTGACCGAACGAAACGCAACAATGCAAGCACTGTTACTTCACGTCGGTGTTCTGTGAGAGGTAGTATCCCGGGCGAGCCGACCCATTCATGCTGAAACTAGTAATAGCTACAGCGTGGCTCTACCACCTTCTAAAATTCTTCATTTAATTTATAACATAACTAGCGGGCTCTACAGATGTTGTTCCACCCTGATAATAAAAGAAAAACATTGACAAATGATATACCTAAACCTTCCTCATGAATCACTTTATCTACAGGTGAAAACCGTATGAAAATCCGTTTGGTGATTTTTGAGTTTATTGCGAAAAGACAGGCAGACGTGGCAGAGGAATTTGTTTTATAATATACTAGCTTCACCCTGTGACTTTGTCGGCGTGCAATAGTTACTTTGGGCTAACGCTAAGACGCAGTGAAAGCTCTCAAAAGGAAAAACGATTTTGAAACATTCCGCATTAGTGCTCCACCCCTATTAGTTTTAGCGACATGATATATAGACTATAGTTTTCCTCGATAAATGAGCTATCGAACACCGAAAGGATTTTTCATATCGGACCACTAGTTCCTGAGATTAGCGCGTTCAATCAAAGAAACAAATTCTTCAGCATTATAATATAGAGTAGCTGTGCCCGCGACTTCGTCCGCGTGAAAGTTTATGTAAAAAACAGTGATTAATAAAGTTATCTGAATGTATTAAGTCCAATTACCTATCTATCTACTTTTCGCTCGTACTTACGCCACGTCGCCATTAAACTTACAATAACTTTTCATAGAGTGGACCGATTTTAATAAAAAAGACTAAGTTATTCTCGAAGATATGCTTTATAAATTCTTCTTGGTGTGGTTTTATTGTGAACTTTGTACTTTAGCAGTGGTGCGTGTTCTTTTTTTTTATGTCATAGGTGGCAAACGAACAGGTGAGTCACCTGATGTTATGTGATCACCACCGTCCATGAACACTAACAACACCAGAGGAGTCGCAAGTGCGTTGTCACCCTTTGGGGGGAAAGGTTAGGGGAGGGAGACGGAGAGGGAGAGTGGAGAGGAGGTGGGCGTCCGGCGCTCTCACTGACCGAACGAAACGCAACAATGCAAGCACTGTTACTTCACGTCGGTTTTTTATGAGAGGGTGGTACTACCCCGGGCGAGCCGAGCCATTCATACTGAAACTAGTGGTAGTTTCAGCGTGGCTCTATCACATCTGTTTATACAAATAGACAAACAGACATTTCTAAAGATGATTGAAATGTATTTTATTACACATGCAACATTTTTTTTCACGAAAATCAAAAAAAGTACAGACACTTTACATTTACATTATTATTATATGTATAGATTGTGATATATCTATCACTAGTGTATGTGTACACTAGTGTGATAATGATTATGTTTATACTAGTATTGTATATAAAATTTTGTGTATTTGTGCCTGAGGTATGAATATGAAGAAACAAAATGTATGTACAGCATGATATTTGCGTAATTGAAACACGAGTTGAAGAGTGTATGGAGTGCGGGAGGTTCAAGGCATTCTTAGTGCGTTCACAGGCGAGCGGACATCAAACGCGCAAACTCCCAGCTATCGCGGCAGTCATCCTCAGATGTTTGGGCTTTCTTTGATAACCGACATTAGCGTCTTTGGGCGAAATTTAATTTGTTTTCACTCGTCGTAACATTGTAACAAAGGTTTGTTGTTTAAATTACGTAAAGTAAATGAAATCCAACAAACGGATTTGGTTAATGGAATCACGGATTTTTATTAAATTAGGGCTAGATTACATTAGTGTTTACCACTCAATACACAATGTAATGTTTTATACTTGGAGAGTGATGTCTAAGAAATCACCTTAATTAAAGAATATTGTCCCAAGGCTTTATTTCTAGTAGGTATGCTTCCGTATTGTTCGCAATATTATCTTTCAATAACAATCATGCATATATTGTTTGTGTTTGTGTAATTTTTTTTTTCAATTTCTTTGAAATAAGTTCCAAGTCGTTATGTATTGTTGGAGAGCTAAGAAACCGGTTATTTTTTTAGATAATCAGCAAGTCAAGTTTCATAACGTTTTTTTAAGGCATTTTTGTGGAAAAATATCTAAAAAAGATATTGAACTGGGACGTTTTTCATTTAGAATTTTTAAATTTCGACAGGTAACTGTTGCTTTAATATTGATAAATAACCAGTGTTTAATCAGTGCTATAAATAGATCACTATAAATCAGAACAAAACTGAGATTTAAATTGATACGTTTTTTTAATTAAATTTTTGTTGCTTCATTTTTGACTTATTTTAAAATAGCTACAAACATGATAACTGATAAATGGTTTACTTTTGCATATGGGGGTTAAAATTATCACAAATAGTCATCCCTATCACCTCGTAACGGGAATACCGAATCGCCAATAACCGCGTATAAAAAAACAATAACTATTCATGTACCGTGTTTTATATTCTTGAATATGAGGAAAATAATGTCTAATACAAAGAAGAAAAAAAAATCCGCAAAGTTTTTCTCATATATATTTAAAGTGACATAATAAAAACATAAATGAGAAGAGAATGCTTAACAAAGTGTCCCTTGTTTAAAATTTCAAAAACATATCAGTCACTCGTTTGAGAAAACTACAGTAAATTTCTGTAAGCCATAAAATATATTTTTAATTTACTTTGAGTAAATAACAACAGCTCTAATGGAATTAGCATTTGGAAACTGCTGTACAGCATACATTTTTGCCTAAATAATTACAGTTAAGTTGAAAACAGTGGAAAAAATTATCTAAAAGGTATCGTAAAAAAATGGCACAAACTTATGATATAACCTATAAATAACTAGTGTTTGTCCGTGGCTCCGCTCGTGTGACTGTAAATTTGAACCTACCCTTCGAGAACAGTAGGTACTCTTTTCTAGATGAAATGTAGGTACCCTATGTCGTTTTTTGTACCCCTGTATATGCAATGTTAGTATATGCACAATTTCATGTTGATCGGTTGAGTAGTTAGAGCGTGAAAGCGTAACAAATGAATAAACTAACTCACATCCATATTTATAACATTAGTTTAGGATTAAAGCTCATTCGGTGGCGGCCTTCACGCTCGCCGGCTCCCTGCCTTGGGAGCTGGAGGCAGGAGTTCTCGCCTCCGTGTACGAGTTTACGGCGGCGAGGAAACGAAGGGGGGAGCCTCCGGCTCCCAGGGAGGTAGAGGCGGAGAGACGGCGTCTCAGGGGGGGACGCCGTCGAAAGGTGGCAGCAGGACCTGGCGGACGAGCGATTCGGGCGGTTCACAGTGGACGCCGTCCGCTCGGTCCTGCGGGAGTGGATAGCAAGGGAGTGGGGCTCCCTGACGTTCCGACTGGTGCAAGTACTCACCGGACACGGTTGTTTCGGGTGGTACCTGCACCGGATCGCACGCAGGGAGCCGACGGCCGCCTGCCACGAGTGCGGCGCTGAGGAAGATACCGCGCAGCACACGCTGTCTGAGTGTGCTGCGTGGGGGGAGCAGCGCCGCATCCTGGCGGCGGCCGTGGGAACGGACTTATCGCTGCCGAGCGTGGTTTCGGCCATGCTCGGCAGCGAACAGGCTTGGCGAGCGATGGCCTCCTTCTGCGAGGAGGTCATCTCGCAGAAGGAGGAGGCGGAGAGGGCCCGCGAGGCAGACCCTCAAAGTGGCCGTCTCCGCCAAAGGAGGACAGGCAGGAGGAGAAGGCGCTTCGCCCAACTCCTCCTGCCACCGTAGCCGGACCTGAGGGGATGGGCCGGGGGGCCCATCTCCTCATTGCACAGGTCCGGCGGACGAGGGGGGGCAGCCGGTGTGTACCCGGTCTGTCCCTCTATAGGTAGGAGCCCGGCGGTCACCTTCCGCCGGGCGGACCGTGGGGGCGGCTCTACAAGGGTGATTAGCTTGAACGATCCCTTGCCGCCCCCACAAAACGGTCTGTCGGTACACCGTGGGGTTTTAGTCCGTGCGACTCAGACATAACCCACCCTCTCCCACGGGAGGGGGGCGTATCCATAAGGGATTTCCCCACGTTGAAAAAAAAAAAAGGATTAAAGCTAATTGATTTCGAAGAAATATTCATAACTACCTGTGTCTGCGACTTTGTTCGCGTGGAAGTTAATGCAAAAAACAGTGTTTTTTTACTCTCTTCGTTACATTACATAGTATAAAACAAAGTCCTCTGCTGCGTCTGTCTATCTGTCTGTTCGTGTCTCAAAAACTACTTACCGGATTTTCATGTAGATTCATGAGGAAGGTATGTAATTTTTCAAGGTTTTCTTTTATTATCAGGGCAGGACAACGTCCCCCGGGTTCGCTAGTAGATATTATACGTTATACATAATATAGTATCCTTGTTTTTGTAAGAGATTGAGAAATTACAATAACTTTTGATAAACTTTACTGATTTTAATGAATCAAAGACTAAATGTTACTCGAGGAAATTATTTATGATTTTCCGCGCTGAGGTTTTACTGTGAATACCAGTTCTATAGTAGTGATACGTGTTCAAACAAACAGACAGACATACATTTCTAAAGATGGTTGAAATGTATTTTATTACTGTACACACGCACATCAATTTTTTTCACAAAAGTCTAATAAAATCAGACACATTATATTCTTATTAGAGTAAGTACAATGAGTAGGTAGGTAAAATAAGACTGGATTATAACTTTTGGAAATAAGCGTGTTTAGAAGTTTGAAAACAGAAATGTTTAATAAAGCATTCCTGGTGACGACACTACGAGTTTAGCGTGATGATTTATGTACGTATGATCACTTAATACAATAAAAATCACAAGCGACGCCCCAGCAGTTTAATTTAACAAACACCCCAATATGTTGCGTACAAGTTGTTTGTAACATTATCTTATCTAATATCTACGATGTTATCCCCATTTAATATTGGTCCGGATCAAGCGAGCTTCGGTACGGTCAGCACAAAAGACGTACGTATACGCTTAGTTCAATAATTTGTTTTGATTGCTGATTTCCTACTATTATTTTCAGAGTTCCGTTGGTTGTTGCCTCATGTAGCAAAATTGTTGCCGATATATAATAAATGCACAATAAAATAATCAGTTCACTTTCTAGTCTTATTATCTTGAAACAGCTGTAGTTAAATGGAAATTAAAAATCAAGAGTAATTGTGTTATAATTTTTGTTCTTTTATAAAATACTCGATGTTCCCGCAGATCCGCACATATTTGTTGTTGTAGCATTTTGTTGTAATAAACCGTTCAATTATAGCAAAATGGCATAGAATTATGAAACCGCTTACACTTACAAACTCGCAGGTTTGTTACTCTATGGCAAAATGGATATAGTGTTCGGTTAAAAGACACAGAAGTTGATGTGGTGTAAGGTCAGTTAATGCCACTTGAGAACGCAATGGGTAACAGAAATATATTTTCCATAATACGATACTTATGTATTCGCAGCCTTCATGATTATATGACAAACGAGTTTATTAATTTAAGATAATACCGCTATCCATGTTGTTCCGTAGTTTTGTTATCTGTAATAATGTATATGTTAGCACAAATCTTTTTGTTTTTATATTACTTTATCGTTTAAAAGGAATGTATCTGTCCACTAGTTTTCGTGAACGTATCTTTAAAAACGTTCGCAAGTGCTGCCCTCTAAGGCAACAAAGTTAACTTTGAATCTAGCAACATACAAAACCGCTCTGAGTTATCTGCGCTAATAAACATTGCAAAACCGGTACAGATATCTAACAAATCATTAAAAGAAACCAAGTGCCAATGTAGACTTTGTGTCCTACTATTAAAAAACCAGCGATCTAAGCCACGAACCAAACCGGGGTACCCCGAAGTAGAGGATCTCCTAGTGCGGGTGAGTGGTGGTTACAGTCCTCCTAAATTCATTTCCTATACACATGTTTATAGACATACATCACTATATATTATGAAACAAAGTCGTCTACCACGTTTGTCTGTCTGTTTGTCTTGTCTTGTCTCGATAAACCCATAAACAACGGAACGGATTTTCATGCGGTGTTCCCCAATAGATAAAGTAATTCATGAGGAAAGTTTAGATATATAATTTGTCAAGGTTTTTTTTATTATCAGGGCGGGACAAGGCCGCCTGGCCCGCTAGTAATATAATGAAGAAAGAACTATCCAAAGGATGTTTCATCCTGTGATATAGAATAAGTTTTGACCATATTCATATTAAGGATAGAGAAGCGATTAATCCTACAATGTAGCTGTTTGAATTTACCACTGCTTGTAGACAAAGATCTCTTAATGTTTCAGTATACATGCACTATGTATTTGTTTGATTGAAAAAAAATACTGAGCAGGTTTATTGTTAAATTTATGTCCTTCCTAATTATTAACAATAAACAAAAGCAGACCTGAATAATTTCTTAGATAGGTTTCATTGAACATAACGCTCTTAGTTATTTATTTACCCAGCACTTATTTTAATTTGTAAGACAGTCAGTACTACGTAACTGTACACACTACGATGGGAACGCGGTGGGATTTGGTTCTAATATACGCAATTTGCTTCGTCGGTTATCTACACAATGTTACGTCTGAACAGTTGGCATATATATCTCCACTAGCCTTTGCTCGCGGCTTCGCTCGCGCTAATCCATATTTGATTTACGCAATACATTCATTCTGGTTGAATGTATGCAGATTTCATGATAATTGGTTGAATAGTTAAGGTTTAAAAACGTAACACACAAGTGAGAATAATATTTTTCAATGTAACTTTTAAATATCAGATAGCACCAATGTTTTCTTTTGCAGTTACTAACAACTTTATACGTGTGTATATACCTAGTTATCTTTTTATCGTTTCTGCAGTGTATACATATTGTATCTGCTAAAACCGCATGAAAAACCGTTTAGTACTTTTTGAGTTTATCGCGAACAGACAAACAGTTAGACGTGGTATAGGACTTTATTTTATAATAGTTACTACGGGACTTCTTATAGTATAATTATAGTTTATGAGTATTCTCATCTATACATATAATAAGAATGTAAATCTAATGTCTGTACTTTTTCATTTTTCAATTTTCGTAAAAAAAAGTAATGTACTAGGCTTACAATAAACCCTCAGCAAGAAAACCGTAAAGCATCGGTAGTAACTTAGTGTTTGTTTCATTAAAATCGGTCCACTCTATCAAAAGTTATTGTAGTTTTAATGACGATAAAGCGTAAGTACGCGAATAATGTAGACTAGTAAAGGGACGTAATATATTCATTATTAATCACTGTTTCTTTACATAAGCTTTCACGCAGACGAAGTCGTGGGCACAGCTAGTATATAATAATTTAATACATGTAAGCCGACGTAAATATAATATAATTTATGTAGATGCAATGTTTTTAGTTGCATCTCATGAGTTTGTCTTTACGTAAATACATAAGTTCAATTATTCAAAGAACACAATTAACTTCTTATGCAGCACTTATTTCTTGTAATGCTTTTTTGTGTGTATTTTAAAAATATTAAACACTTTAATAACACACTCAATAACGCTAAACATGTCGTCAATAATAATAAGTGAGGGATAATATAAAAATTGCATAGGCAGGCTTAGCGCGCACGTGGCGGCCGAGCGATGCTTATCTCGCTTCGCTCGTCACCCTAAAACGGCGCAATGGCGACGAGTTGCCGCGCATTCACGGAATTGGCGTTTTGCATTGTTACGCCGCGAGTATAAAGTTTTTTAGGAAGTTGAATTTCTCCAGATTATAAAAAAAACAAAGAATCAGTGGAATTACAGTGTTATTTTCACTACATATTATAAATTAAAAATCTTCTGTCACGTCTGTCTGTCTGTTTTAGTAATAATTAGGTCAAAATTAAGCACCTTTTTTTAAAAATCGGTTTATAACGAGTATCGAGTGCAGAGTATCCTCCATAAATATTGCTAATGTCTACTTAGATATAATGATAAATACTTATTCTGCCTGTATATTGATTAGATACAAACACAGACAAGTATTTTATGTCTTCCAAGTTTTGCGTTTTGTATTCTGTACTTACTGTATATTGTTGTTGGTAATTGTTAATATTAAACAACGCAGACAAACCCGGGGGTATCAGGTACTTGGATGTTTCTTTATAGTCATGTAAATCAATCAGATTACATTCTATTTTTTACGCTTATACGAAAACAATCATAAATGTTCAGGTGTACATATATAAGGGTAGTTAGCAATCAATGTAAGAGGTATTATTAATCAGTCCACGTGTATCGCAGCGGGGAGGCGCGGGAAAATTTTCATATAGGATATAAACCCTATAATTTACTCGTCGAGGACTTATACGTTAAAGTGGAAGGGTAACTGGTAATGAAAAATCAATGATGAGTTTCTAGAAGTATAAGATATTATAACGATTGTTTTAATTAACTACAATAAATGATTTAATTCATATTAGACTATGGTATATTATTTTCTTTATTTTTGCCATTTATGATTTTCTTGTTTGCATTATCTGCAATTTTTTCTCGACGATGCCGCTGATTAGTTAGGAAAAAATGCTCTGTGGCAATCAACTCGCTAGAGTTTGAATAAAAATATCTAATAAATTACACACTTGTTCATACATTCATAATTTATTAATATCATAAGGTATCATTACATAGTATAAAACAAAGTCCCCTACCGCGTCTGTCTGTCTGTCTGTTCGCGATAAACTCAAAAACTACCGAACGGATTTTCATACGGTTTTCACCAATGGATAGAGTGATTCACGAGGAACGTTTTGGTATATAATTTGTCTAGGTTTTTTTATAATCAGGGCGGGACAACGTCTGCCAGGCCCACTAGTTTTGTATATTTCTTGTACAACTTAATATTGCAAATAATGTCTGGATTTGTGTATTGTTTTTAGCTCTTTAAATTATGAGTGATCATACTTTATTTAACAATTTTAAGTCGAAGTATTTTTTATTTGTTGTATTAAAAAATATATTGTAAGTAAATAACATACAGTAAATTATAATAGTAACAATTCACATTAGTTTTTATTCCCCGAAGGCATTTTTGCAAGTGACACCAAAATTAAACACACGTCACAGTGGACAAGACAATCGTCGGTTCTATATTTACTCTTCCTATTACACACTCAACATCAATGTAAGCCTTAAATCCTTCAAATTGTGGTATTCATTTCCCTCCAACACTTCTTACTTTTAAGTAACATTTACTAATAGCGAATAAAAGGAAAATCTACCCAAAATCTATTCACTAGAATCTGTTTTTGTTTATCCATTATCGTGACTTATGAAGAGTAGTATCGACAATTAAAAACAAACCTTGAACGGTTGAAATAAAGAACTTTTTGTAATGTATTGAGCTTTGTAGGGTGAACGGTACTATCGGCGACCACATGCATGTCACGTGCATGCCACGCGTCATCTACGATAATCTTCTTTACCGGACTCCTTTGTTACAATTTGTTGCTGAGCTGATATACCCCCGGCTTTCCCTCGCGAGATCGAAACTTCAGATACGATCCGTAATGATATTTTAAATCAGTGTTTTCTATAAGCTATTTATTTGTTAGATAAACATTTTATAGGAAAATAGGAGCACTTCAACACATTCGCCTCTTCTATGATTTTCATTACAATATTTGCATGCCGTAATACTTTTACTCGAGAATGTACGACATGGTTCCTACGCTTCGATTAAGAAATAAAAAATATAAATATGCCTGATAACCAAAACATGGGTTAAAATATAACGGGTAATATACGTAAATACTGTTAAAAATAAAAATGCTATTCTTCAAATTAAAGTCAAAATTTGGGAACTAACTAAAAATTAACTTTTTTGGATTAAAAATATTATATTATAAGAAGCAACCGAAACTAATTGAATTGGTAATTTTACTGAAATTGTGCCTTTTCTCGTAGAATAGTGTAAGTTTCATAATATAGAGCCTTTGTTCGATACTTTATGTTAAATAAATATTGATTAAGAATATAGGATCCGTATTATGCTATTGATAAATACATTATTTTGTGAAAATTCATAGTAAAAGTCATAATATATATTTACTACTTTACCTGGAACTCAAACCGTATCTGTTCTGTGTAATTCCGACAACTAACATTTCTTTTTTTTCTTGTTGTAGTCTTAACTTTGTAAATAAGCTCAAAACGAAAGTAGAAATGGAGTAAGTATAGATTTAAATAATATGAACTGGAAGTGATGCCTCTCTTTGTGCATCTACCAAAAACGAATGTAACTTTATATGTCGTTACGTTTTAATAATCAAAAATATGTTATGTATTATGAAAAGATGACTGGGTTGTTTTCCGAACCGCTGATAGTTTTGATGTTCATAAGTGCCTTCTCAGGGCCTAAATTGAACAAAGAGTATTTTGACTTTGATTTAAAGAGAAACAAAATATTTTAATAAGTCAATAATTCTTAAATCTAATTGTCTTTGTTGTATTTTTATTTGCATAGTATTTAAGGCTATCAAAATATCAATATATCAACGACATACGAATAACTGATGCTCCGAAAAAGTTTTACACAGCTAAAATCAATCTAAAAAAAAAATCCCCATAACGAGTGACGGTAATGTCGTTAAAGTGACAAGAAAATATCGCGACACAATGAAATAAAGTTGTCATCCCCAGTTAAAGGGCCGGGGAGCGTGCTAAATGCATTAATTTGGCCTGGATTTAGTGGCCCGGAAGTGATTTGCTACGGGAGCGCATGTTACAGTGCGATATGACCCTGTGCCGACAATTGACCCTCTTACCGCACTCGTTAAATATAATATAAACTTTCGTTACTTAATTATAAGTTTTGAATTTGTATGACAGACTGAAATTGTTTGAAGTGGAATGAATAGTTAATAGGGATTTGAAACTTTTTGTTACATGTATTAACAGTTAAATCCTTCTGATACTTATGACGGGCTTGTTAGTACGGGGTATTTTATTTTTTACTTATTATCTTGATAAAAATAAAGATTTTCTACTGAATTATGGCATTGACTACGTTTCTAAAGAGAGACTTTGGGCATAGGACCAAAATTCTTTGATTAATTCATAGATGATTTATACGATAGTGTGAATGAAAGGATTATTTGATAATGAAGTTTTTTTTTTAGAGCTAAACAATCTAATTATTCATTACTTTGACTGATCACGATGGAAGTCGGTACATCTAAGTATCTTTTAATGAGAATATTTCTATGCCATGTATTTTATTATTAATTGATATCCGCAGCTTCGACAGCGTTGTTCTATGCAATCAGAACACACCGCTTGTCCCATTTCTCCACTGTGAGAAAATACACAGCTGAACGCGTAATATTTATAAAAATTGTAATTTATTAAAAAATATCTTAACTCTATATTATATGTAGGTGGTAGAGCCACGCTAAAGCTACTACTGGTTTCAGCATGAATGGGTCGGCTCGCCCGGGGTAGTACTACTCTCTTACATAAACTCGGACGTGAAGTAACAGTACTTGCATTGTTGCGTTTTGTTCGGTCAATGAGAGCGACAGATACCCAACTCCCCTCCCCCCTCCCCACTTCCACACTCCTCCTTCTCTCAAACACAGGTTGGCAACGCACTTACGACTCTTCTGGTGTTGCAAGTGTCTATGGACGGTGGTGATCACTTAACATCAGGCGACCCAACTGTTCGTTTCCCTCCTATGGTATATAAAAAAAAATATGTAAATATTGTATCTTTTTCGGATGAGGACCATATATCTAAGAAGTGAAAGTGAAAAAAAATTGATCGTTAACTATCCAGTAATTTTATTCAGGTATATAAAGATCATTCATTAGTTATTTCGTTTTATATTGTAATTTAACGTGGAAGAAGTCGCGGCTGATCCCTAGTATTTTATAACTTTCTTAGTGTATTTCTTCTACTAGAATCGGTATATCCATAACTTGATTTTTACACCGAAATGATTCTGTTAATGCATATATGATAACGGGTAATAAAAAGAATGACTTATTGCAATTGAGAACGTGTAGAAAAGACATTGATCTAATTTCCTTCTTGGAAGTAATTTTGTCTGTCACTTTCGAGCATCGTCTCATAACTGGGTTATGCGTTTAATGTATTGACATCTCTTGCTTGTAATGCTATCTCAGCGAATTGTTTTTATACTGTATTCATGTTTGTAAAATTAATTCATATTTTATTATGTGGCCAGTTGAATTGTGCTAATAGTCGGTCAATCAATCAGTCAACTGGTGCGTCTAATGTTTTCCAAGTATCTACTGCTCAGTGGTAAAAGTAAAAAAACTGTTATATTACATACTATATTTGAACTATATCAGGTTATTAGTTAAAGGACATCGTCTAATTAACCATATTCTTTATTAAAGTGAAGCATGTGGTTAATAATTAATACAAATATATAATATTAGCAAATTTCAAATAAATAAATCTTTTTTTTTTCTATGTCATAGGAAGCAAACGGATCAGGTGGGTCATCTGATGTTAAGTGATCACCACCGTCCTTAGACACTTGCAACACCAGGGGAGTTGCAAGTGCGTTGCCAGCCTGTGTTAGAGTGGGAGGAAGGGAAATGGAAGGGGAGAGGAGGAAGGGGAAGAGAGGTGGGCCTCCGATGCTCTCACTGACCGAACGAAACGCAGCAATACAAGAATAATTACTTCACGTCGGTTTTCTGTGAGAAGGTGATACTACCCCGGGCGAGCCGACCCATTCATCTTGAAACCAGTAATATCTTCAGCGTGGCTCTACCACCTACCAAAAACCTTTATTGTACAACCTAACACCCACGAATTTATCTGCGTCGTTTACTATGTAAAAGTCTACTTTATGTACATACTAGTCTCTGCCCGCGACTTCGTCCGCGTGGAATAGTTACTTTGGGCTAGCGCTAACACGCAGCGGAAATACTCAAAATAAAAAAAAACCATTTTGAAATATTATATATTAGTGTTCCGCTCCTATTGGCGTTAGCGTGATGACCTATAACCTATTGCCTTCCTCGATAAATGAGCTAACACTGAAATAATTCAAATCGGACCAGTAGTTCCTGAGATTAGCACGTTCAACCAAACAAACTTTTAAAGCTTTATAATATTAGTGTAGATAAACAACATAAGCACCACGTCGCTTACACTTCTTCAGGGTAACAAAACACACATGACTGAGCGCATAATGTATACTAAATTCGTGGCTTCTTAAAACTTTAGTAACTCCATCTATATATATGATAAGAATGTAAATCAAACGAGTCTGTAATTATTAGATTTTCGTGAAAAATATTGTTGCAGGTGTCTTGGAATAAGTGATAAAATACATTTCAATCATTTTTAGAAATGTCTGTCTGTCTGTTTGTATGAACACGCATCACTGCTAAAGTACTGGATTCACAATAAAACTACACCAAGAAAATCATAAAGTCTTCGTGAATAACATAGTCTTTGTTTCATTATAATCGGGCCATGATATCAAAAGTTATTGTAATTTTAATGACGACGCGGCGTAACTACGTAAGAAATGTAGATAAGTATATGGAATTAATACATACAGATGTCTTTATTACTCACTATTTTTTTTTTCGAACTGACTACGGTTTTGACCAAGCAAGGCTTCACCGTACTACTAAGGCGAGCGCTTAAGGCACTCAGCCGATTTTATTTTGACAACTAGTTCAAGGATGCACGGCACACCTCGGCTTTGGCTGTTGCCTGATACATGCAATTCGCGACCTATCTGAGCTAACCTAAGCTAAGCTAACTATTCATACATATATGAGTTGTTGAAACATATATGTGTATCAAGCATACATACCTCAACAACTCTTACATATATTTCGTATCGGATAATATTCTAAACTATTTCAGTTTGATAAAGGGAAAAAATAAAAATAAAACCCTTCCACTTGCATGTGTAAGCGTGTGTGCGTGCACGTGTGTGGAGGTGATATGTGTAATGTTGTCGCAGTGATGTAAGATTTTATGTCACTGTATCGCGCACGTTATTAATCACTGTTGTTTACATAATGTTCCACGCGGAAGAAATCGCGGGTACAGCTGGTATATTAAATAAATCTATCGTCATAATTTGTGACATAAGAACCAAGAGTCTAAGAAGTAAAACTAAAAAATAATTGACCAAATAATGAATATTTAAGTCAGGCGTGCATAACGGCAGACCTTTATCAGTTTATATAGGATAGAAGAAAATATTTTGCATGAAGTTGATTATATAACAGATCTAGGTATAGTTTTTGATAAAAAACTAAAATTTGATAAACACATAAATAATATCATTAAGAAATCTTTTAAAATACTAGGTTTTGTTTTGAGGAATTGCAAGAACTTTAAGAATTGCAGCACTAAAATACACCTATATAAATCATTAGTAAGACCTAATTTAGAATATTGCAGTCTAATCTGGAATCCACATTATGATATTTATATAAAGAACATAGAACGTGTACAGAAAAGATTTTTATGGCATCTTTGTTACAATTGCAATGTAGACAATAAAATTACAAAATATAATGACCGTCTTAACCACTTCAAACTATCCTCCTTAAATAATCGAAGAATGATGTTGGAACTTATGTTTTTATTTAATATATTTCATGACAAAATTGACTGTCCACAAATTACTAATCACTTCAAATTTAATATTCCTACTAAGCTTCCGAGATCTAATAAATACGTTCCATTTTATATTTCTCATTCATGTACTAATTTAGGCTTTTACTCTCCGGTCAACAGAATATCTAGGTCATATAACTCACTCCATAAAACATGCGACATTTTCTCAACTAAACGAAATCATTTCAAAACAACGATAGAGACATATCAGTCTCTTCACAAAACACAGTTATAATTTTTTTTTCAGTATTTCCTATATTTCTCTTTCTGTTTCAATCTTCTCGTTTTTGTATTATCATGTAAATTTTTTTTATATGTAAAATAGTTTAATCTTTTGTTTTATTAATATTTAATTTATTGTTGGAGCATGCCGCGGTTGTCTGTAAATATGACTACATTTATAATGTGTTACAATAGTCCTACTTTTTATATACTAACTAATGTATTGTCATGTTGACGATCCTAATATAAATAAATATACATACTAACGGGCCGGGCGTATGTTCTTCTGCCCGTTATAATAAAAAAAGTGTGTGCGTGTACTTACGTACACGCGTTAGATGTTATACTTCTTTGGCGTAACAGGATAAAAATCTTTTCAAAAATTTTAGTTTTCACCTTATTCTACGTTGGTAGAAAAAACGACACTAACAATAGAAAAAAATATTTAATACATTGTAAGTTTTAATACAAAGAAACAAAATGTTGACTATAGCTAACTTCAGGGTATCGGTTTTTCGTAACGTTATGCGCATGCATCGTAAAAATTTACTCTCATCATGTTCCCTAACACGCCAAAAGAAGTATAACTTAAAAAAAAAATCATCTAAAATTCAACCGCAACGCCACCGATACCACATACCATCCAATTGTGATTCTTGGATCCACTGTAACACGTACACAAAATTTCATCAGAATCGGTCCAGCCGTTTAGCAGGAGTTCAGTGACATACATACAGAAAAATGTATATATAAAGAAGATCTATAAATTTACATATATCTACATTTAAACATTTTTAATCCGTTTGCCCGACCATTGAATCACTTGATTTTGATGTATGTAATCAGATAAATATGTAATCAGAAGGTGGTGCTATATTTTAGGGTTATTAAGTTGTATTGTAATTTAAGGTAGACGAAACCGTGGACAGTTGTTAGTATATAATTATATAAATAATCTACTCTATAGGTTCTATTTGATTTCAATATTATTAAATGTACAGTATGTTAAATGTATTACAAAACTTTTGCAATAAAATGTAACTTTAAAACGTAATATTTTAAATGACATTTGTATAAATTTCACCTTTCTCATCAATGTTAATGCGGAGAGACGTAAACCATTTTGGAGGAGACGTCATTGCTTACAAACATAATATATTCAACCTTCAAGCCTCCCTAAACCCACGTAAACAAACCCATTTTCCAATAAATTCTAGTACGTCACACAATCTCCTACATATATTTTATAAATATCATTTTACCTGTATATATTGCCATAGAATCACCCTTAACGGTACCCTAACTGATAACTTAAAGACTTCATCCCCAGTACAGGAATTTTTACGGCAACAAAAGCCTTCATATTTTCTTTATTCATGTCGTGTCAAAATCGCCCGGTTTTCCCCTTTTTAGAAGGTGAAAATAGAAATATATCTCCAACTCTTTCGTTCTCATTAAAAACTCACAGCTCCGTCTCGTTCGGCACTCCCTCTGTTTCGGTTTTTATGTTTTTCTCGATATTACCGAGAGTACTTAAAGCATTCATTTTTTTCTTGGATAAAAAAATCGTCAACCGACAGGGTGATTGTGCGAAATTCTTAATTAATTTATGTTAAGTATTTTGCAGGGAGACATTTGCAATAAAGGGTGCCTCGATAGGCTGTAGTCGTAAAAATTCGCAGTTATTCCTGTATATTAATATTATTATGATATCTTTTGCGCTTCGTTTGGTTTAATAGCATTTTTATTCACTTGAGAATGTTAAAGAGTTGAATGTATGTATTTGTGTTTTTATAGTTAATACTAGCTCTACACGCGGCTTCACGTGCATTTTTATACAGTAATTAATTTGGTTTTATAATTTTCTTGTTACACATATTTTATGATTTTTTACATTCTATCAATTTTGAAATGAACCGTATTTCTATATGCCTAGATTTCTAATTCCACATGTGTACAATAAAGTTGCTAAAATCGAGGACGACTACAACTTCATACGTTGCTCACGCTATCATGCGTAAACTGTCACCAAACGATGGTTTCATAGCATTTCCTATGAACAGACGGAAAATTTACTTAAACTACTCTATTAGTATTTCGAGAATTATATATACCTATCGTACGAGCGTAGACATGTACACTCACTTTTACACATACACTCTTCGTAACTACACACACCTTCTTTCACACTGTAACATTTTTTTACTTATTATATGATCTTTGTTCCTTCTTTGTCTTAACTTTAATTCTTAAAATGTAAATTAAATTCCTCTAGATATTATAATTATTATAGATATTTGTATATTATATAGTATCGCATATAACAGTTGTATGTAATTCATAAGATAAAGATAGTGTCTCGGAGGTTTGTTTTACTACCAAAATCAAGCTGATACTCGAAAGATGGGTTTTATTTTCCAAAAAATCAAAATCGGTATCATCATCTCCTTAGCCTTATCCCATCTAAGAAGCATCTGCACAACATTTCATTTTCAACTTTCCCCTATCATATTTCATCTCAATATTCACACATTTTATTCACATATCAGTTTTCACACAAATTCACACAAACCGTTCTCACTTTTTTCGATCTTCCTCTACTTAAGGCGCTTACGAATGTTACAACTACGACGGGTTCGGAAAACAACCCAGTCATCGAGAAGAATGTTCTTTTGTAGGAACTACGTACTTTATCTAGAGTTAATTGTAGGCTGTCTTTTTTCATATATTTTGCTTACATGTACTAGTAATCAACTCCAATATCTATATCATTTTCATATTTAAAGGTCGCTCAAGATTTTTTTAAATTTTCTAAGCTTAGCATCGAAAAGTCGAAAGTTACCTTTTCGAATGACGTCTAATCTAAACAAGGACATCAACGACTTTATTTTTTATCTCGAAGTTGACATACTAGAGAATAAAAATAAGGCAAGAGAGATACAAAAAAATGGAGACGATTTACACTATTAAAATATAATTGACAAAACAATTCTTAATTTTTCCAACGATTTTGGTAATTTAAATTTTTTTTAAAGCTATCTTTTAAATTTTTTTTGGCTGCGCTTAGTAGGGTTTCTTAAAACATGATAAACATATTTTCGTAAGGAGACTGAAAAAAAAACGTTTTTTTTGGGCGGTACTAATGTATATGTCTATGAACCAAAATAAGTATTCCGTTTTGAATGACTATACAGTTAAGAACCGTAAAGCCAAAAATTTGAGCTATATAAGTAAAAAAAAAACGCATCCTGTATCACAGAAGACATATCGACGTCTAAAGAACGTCACCGAAGGGAGCGTCCCCGTATTCAAAAAAAGGAGAAAAAAATGGACGAAAACGTTATAACGTCATATTGTTTTGCCGCGAAGAGGCGGCTCGGGGTCGGAAAAGGGGGATTCTATAGTGCGGGGGAAGATAAGGCGTTATAAACATATATACCCGATGATATAGTAACGCTGCGTTTTATGGCTTTATATTTAAATTATGCATTATATACATTCGGGTATTATACCTATAAATAGGTAAGTAGGTTGAGACAAAATAGTTAAATGCATGTTTCTGTTGGCTTCTCAACCGATCTTCCTTATTTTTCTTTTGTTAGCTATTGATGGGATTTAGTGCAAAGAATAAAAATGTTACGAAAATTGTTAAAATACATAGAGGAAAAGTTTGTACCGTTTATTATGATCGATTTTTAACCACTAGAATGCCCCACTAGCATTTGTATATGGTATTAAAATATGTAACCTTTAGCCTATGTCAGTGTGTTGCCTTAATTCTTCTGATTTCTAAATTACCGGACGTATTTTGATACGGTTTTTACTATTACTTAGAGATCTTCTTCCGGAAAGTTTATATGTATACTATAGGTATGTTATTTTTGTATTAAGTACAGAAAAGTCAACAGTTTGTAATGTGTTTTCCGAAAAATAAAAAAGACATACTTTTCATATTAAACGTACATTTAAAATCCTTTGAGGCATGTTTACCATCTTTGATAGGTAAAACTGAATTACAATATTGTCCACGCTCAAAATGACAACCTCAACGTACTGGAGCGTGACGCCAACAAAAACGATTCAATCAGAGCAAACGATAAAGTTCGTTAAGAACAGTCTATTGTTAATGAAGAATAAACGTATGTTACGAGACGATGTACATAATTTTCATTTATATCAAGCCGACATATGTAGCCACAAAAGGCGCAAACAAATGAGTCGCTACATTTCAAAATCATCAAAATCCAATTTTATCCGTTCCCAGTATTTTACGTTATTTTTCAAGATCTTCAAATTTTGTATATGTAAATTATGAAAATCATTTAAAAAAAACCAAAAACCTTATGAACGGCAAAATTTTAAATAGGAAATCATAAAAAAATTAAACGTTTATTTAATTACAATTGGATGTAGCTGATTTTGGAATGTAACGGCTCATATGTAGCCTGATAAGGCGCAAACAAATGAGTCGTTACATTTCAAAATCATCAAAATCCAATTGTATCCTTTCCTAGTATTTTATGTTATTTTTCAAGATCTTGAAATTTTGTACGTTTATTTAATTACAATTGGATGTAGCTGATTTTGGAATGTAACGGCTCATATGGAGCCTGATAAGGCGCAAACAAATGAGTCGTTACATTTCAAAATCATCAAAATCCAATTTTATCCGTTCCCAGTATTTTACGTTATTTTTCAAGATCTTCAAATTTTGTATATGTAAATTATGAAAATCATTTAAAAAAAACCAAAAACCTTATGAACGGCAAAATTTTAAATAGGAAATCATAAAAAAATTAAACGTTTATTTAATTACAATTGGATGTAGCTGATTTTGGAATGTAACGGCTCATATATAGCCTGATAAGGCGCAAAAAAATGAGTCGTTACATTTCAAAATCATCAAAATCCAATTGTATCCTTTCCTAGTATTTTATGTTATTTTTCAAGATCTTGAAAAATTAAACGTTTATTTAATTACAATTGGATGTAGCTGATTTTGTAATGTAACGGCTCATATGTAGCCTGATAAGGCGCAAACAAATGAGTCGTTACATTTCAAAATCATCAAAATCCAATTGTAATTAAATAAACGTACAAAATTTCAAGATCTTGAAAAATAACATAAAATACGTGTAAATTATAAAGATCATAATTTAAAAAAAAAAACGATGAACGGCAATATTTGAAATCATAAAATAAATTAAACATTAATTAGTTACAATTGGATGTAGCTGATTTTGAAATGTAACGGCTCATATGTAGCCGCAAAAGGTGGAAACAAATATTGTTCTGAAGATTTATATAGATATATTAAATAAATATTACTCACACTAGGTATGTTATCGGAGGTGCAGACTCCTTCGCTGAGCAGGCGGTCCCGGATTTCCCAAGCAAAGATGGAGGGGCATTCGCGCTTGTACTGCGCGATTTTGCTCACCACCTCTGCCGTCGCCACCCGTGGCTTCGAACCGCCTATAGCTCTAGGTCTAATCGAACCCGTCTCGTAATACCTGTCAATACAATTACAAAACATATAAATTTAATATTATATAAATAAAAATGAATTTCCAAAAGTCTTGTTGTCTGTAAGAAGGCGCTTATGGACGTTAAAGCTATCACCGATTCGGGAAAACAATCCAGTCATCGAGAAGGATCGGCAAGAAACTCGATCTGGTTACATTCGTTTTTAGTGGATGCACAGAGAGGGGCATTATTACCAGACGTCACCATCGCCATTTTGCAGGCCGGCATGACAGCGGAGACCAGCAATGGACAGTGTGTCACTCGGTGATCGCACTTGTTTTTGGATTGTACTGTGCTTAACATCAGGCACAGTGCAGGCATTTTGCCGTGCTACTATTAAAAAAAAAGACTGCAAACGTTTGGCTAATTCTTTTTTGTTGTACTTCTCGAGACAAAGTATGTATAAAAGATATACTGTTATTAAAAGAATATGGGTTAAAAAAATATCTCGATATAGAAAAAGTATGTGAGTGTGTAACACAGAAGACAGTGGAAAGATTTTTTTAAATATTGACAGATTGCCGCTTTTTAGTTGCAATTTTTTTTATGTAATAGGAGGCAAACGAGCACGTGGGTCACCTGATGTAAAGTGAACACCACCGTTCGGGGACTAAAAAAAATGTTAAGAAAATATCTACTGGACCTCCATTTGTAGTAATAAAATCATATACGTTTTTGTTTGTCAAATTATACCAATTTACTCATTAAACTTATGATTAATAATATTATTATAAAGCCCAATGGATTGTTTATTCGTTTCCTTGAAAACTCTAAAAATATTATATTTAGTGGTGGTAGAGCCACGCTGAAACTATTATTGGTTTCAGCATGAATGGGTCGGCTCGCCCGGGGTAGTACCACCCTCTCATAGAAAACCGACGTGAAGTAACAGTGCTTGCATTGTTGCGTTTCGTTCGGTCAGTGAGAGCGCCGGAGACCCATCTCCCCTCCCCTCTCCTCTCTCCTCTCCCTTTCCCTCCCCTAACCCTTTCCTCCGCAAGATGGCAACGCACTTGCGACTCCTCTGGCGTTGTTAGTGTGTATGGATGGTGGTGATCACTTAACAGTAGGTGACCCACCTATTCGTTTGCCACCTATGACATAAAAAAAAAAAATATATGTAAATATAGCATGCCCTGTTTGTAAAGGATAGTTGTAGGCTTCACATTTCACAGGCCTCGATCAAAGAACAATTATCATAAAATTTAGCAATTGAAAGTACCATGAAAAAAAAACGAAGTAATACTTGTCATTATATGACAGGCAATTTCACGCGTGAAAACATTTTCGCGCGGGAAAGATTGCGCGTGTAAAGACAAACAATAACGTTCACTTGTGAATTCGCATGCACGCTTGTTCCATCCTGCACACCATAATAGCGCGTGAAAGAGCGCGTCATGTAAAGGTAGTCTGATATCGATAACTAGCGGCAAGTGAACTAAATGTGAGTGATAATACATGATAAAGAAGGTCCATTGTTGTATTAAACTACATAAAAATTACTGGGTAGAGTTTATCAATTTTTATTTGCTTCACTTATTTGTCTCTTGGTCCTTCTCCAAAAATAGATTATATTATACTCAAGGGATCAAGGGACTCAAGGGATAATATCCTAATATACTGCGGGTGTTTTTAACCTTTCACCTGGTATACAATAATATTAGAAATTTAAGAAACTATGATCTTTATAAGCACTACGTGTATGACGATGTGTGTTTTCTTACAATGAAGTAATGGGGCAAGCGGTGTTTTTTCTCTGTAATAAGGTATATTGTGAAGATAATACCGCAGAGACAGTCGCGGATATCAGCCCGTTATACAGTAGCAAACAAACATACAGTACACCTAATGGTAAGTACTCGATGTAGCTATAATCACTTAACCCTAAAAACACCACAGTACTGAGGTCAGTCACACCTAATATAAAGCCATGAGGAATTAATTAGAAGGACTCTTGCCAATCATTTAATTTTAGCGAAGATATTACGTTTTGCTGGGAATGTCTGCCTATCCCATATCGAATCGTCAGTCATTAATGTACTGATTGCCTACACGGGTATTTTAGCAAGCTGTCACCAGAAGCATAGCGTGCGAGGTGCAGAGTCGCGGGGTCGCAGTGTCGTGTTGCATTCACCTCGCTCGAGGTATCATGTTCAACGCGTACATACTTTATTTTTATTCGCGTTCACTTGCAGCTGTCGCAACGTTGTGGGGTATCGTGGTTACCATGAAAATTAAAAAATTATCGACGGTGATATTCAAAATTGGTCATTGTTAGAACCAATAATAAAGTACCTGATGCATTGTCGATATTCAACGCATAACAAATTAGCGAAGACGTTCTGCTGTTGGTTATCCTTACGCTCTTTTAATAAAAAAAAATTAGGAACCGCAAAATATAATTTAGTTGGAAAATGCGTTTAATGTTTTACTGTGTCTACATTTTCGAATAAAATTTATAGGGATAAGTAGCATTACTATTTGGTCGTTGTAGAAAATATCATCTTTATTGTAACATAAATGTTTAAATAAGTATTTACATAAAAGTTTATAGTTAATTCAGTTTTTTTTATAAAATACGAGTATGTAATAGAATAATTTCAATACAGTCGGAGTTATAACATAATAATACGCTACAATAATTATCATAGAGTGAATTAAGTCGCAATGTCACCGAAAAAAACTTCTAAAACTACGTACATTTTCTTAAATAATATATTTTTTACTAAATTATAGTAAACAAAATAATTACTTCCTGATACAAACATAAACTTTTTTTTATTTTACTTGACTTTATTATCTATCTTTAGAGTCTAAGTTTTTCACATGTTTAAATCAAAAAGTCATCTATTTACCTAGTTTTTATCGTATTGACTTGGCTGTTGAATTGGTCGTATTCTTCATGTAACTTTAATTTACTTTCTGGTGAAAATTCGAACAACGTTTGAGTTAAATCTTTTTTGATTAAAGGAGCGCATAGTCTGTTTTTACTATCCCGTTGTAGCAACGTGTGAACAAGCATTATCTATACATGTAATAAGAATGTAAAACAAGTCTGTACCATTTAGATTTTTGTAAAAAAAAAACATGATAAAAATCTATTCAAAAATTTTATCTTTCGCCTTATTCTGTAGAATGTAGAAAAAACGACACTAACAATAGAACAAAGGTATTTAATACATTCAAAAGTTTTAATACAATGAAATACAAACAACAAAATGTTGACTATAGCTAACTTCAGGGTGTCGGTTTTTCGTGACGGTATGAGCGCGCATCGTAAAAATTTACTTTCATCATTTTTCCCTAACGCGCCAAAAGAAGTATATCTTCAAAAAATTGTTTCAGGTGTCTAGAAATAAGCAATAAAATACATTTCAATCAATTTTAGAAATGTCTTTCTATCCGTTTGTTTTTATGAGCACGCGTCACTGCTAAAGTACTGGGTTCATGATAAAACCTTTTCAAGACAATCATAAAGCATATCTTCCAGTAATATTTAGTCTGTGTTTAATTAAAATCGGTTCGGTCTATCGAAAATTATTGTACTTTTAAGTACGCGACTTAAGTTAGAGAAAAAAAGTAGATATATAAATGGACTTACATTCACATGCCCTTATTAATCGCTGTTTATTTACATAAGGTTTCCAGCGGACGAAGTCACGGGCACTGCTAGTTACGTAATAAAAATAGGTTTGCTAGGAATAGCACTTAATGTTGCTCACACTCAAACAACGAATATTCACTTCATTATGCGTTTCGACAAATTGTCATACAGCTCGATAATTGATAAGAGCTTATAACAACCGTTATAAGTGTGTAAAGTAACACAATAATGAAATTTAGTATTAACTAGTAATACCCGCTACACCGCAAGCGTTTTTTTTAAAATCGTCGAACCGTTGTGGTGATAGCACAGCAGGCGAGGCCACAGTTAACGGCTAGTATAAACTAAAATTGCCTAATTTACTTTTTGTAAAGTCAGCTATCTGCCAGTGAAATTCTCGTGAAAATTGGTCTAACCGTTTTGGAGAAAGCACTGTGGGCGAAGCCACGGTTAACAGCTAGTATAAACTAAAATTGTTTGTATTACTTTTTATAAGGTCAGCTATCTGCCAATGAAAGTTTAGTTAAGATCGGTCGAAGCGTCTTCGAGATAGCACTGCGAGCGAAGCCACGGTTAACAGCTAGTATAAATTAAAAATGCTTGAACTACTATTTAAAAGGTCCGATATCAGTCAATAAAAGTTTCGTGAAGATTAATTTAACCGTTTTGAAGATAGTACTACCCACGATAAGCCACGATTAGCAGCTAGTCTAAATTAAAATAAACTAAATTACTTTTTATAAGATCAGCTATCTGCCGGTGAAAGTCCCGTGAAAATCGGTCCAACCGTTTTGGAGATCACATTGCAGACAAAGCGGTTACTAGCTAGTCTAATTTAGAGTAGCTTAAGTAACCCGCTGTAATTTCAGCTATCTGCGAGTGAAATTCTCGTTAAAATCGGGCCAGTCGTTTCGGAGATTAGCCGGAACAAACAGACAAACAGCCCGACAAAAAAATTTAAAATTGCATTTTTGTTATCAGTAGCGTGTATACTTTCATACCCTATCAGTACACATTTTCGATTTTGATATTACGTACAGACACTTCATTTTTGTTATATGTATAGATATAAAAAAAGATAGATATGTAGGACGTTCTTGTTATCCATAGGTGATAATATTTATAAATGTTATAACCGCTTTAAGCGTCTTAAAAGGCAGTGGCTTTATGAAAAATGTACTAACAGTCCTATGGCTATGTCCTTTTAACCGCTCTGTTATTTATTCTATTGTACAAATAATAACAAGACAACTAAACGATAAATAAATGCCGATTTTTTTTATTTTTTTTTATTAAAAGGCGGCAAACGAACAGGTGGGACACCTGATGTTAAGTGATCACCACCGTCCATAGACACTAGCAACACCAGGGGAGTCAAAAGTGCGTTGCCAGCCTGTGTATGGGGGAAGGGTAGGGAATGAGAAAAGGGGAAGGGAAAGGGGGAAAGGAGTTGGGCCTCCGGCGCTCTCACTGACCGAACGAAACGCAACAATGCAAGCATAGTTACTTCACGTCGGTGTTCTGTGAGAGGGTGGTACTACCCCGGACGAGCCGACCCGTTCATGCTGAAACTAGTAATAGCTACAGCGTGGCTCTACCGCCTTCAAATATTTTATATATTCACATATTATATACGTATAATAATGCTTTAACTTTGTTTTTATTAAACTCTTTACCATATTACACCCGAGCAAAATCGCTATAAAGAAATACTTTATACAATTTACGCCCTAAGAAGGTACTTATGAACGTCAAAACTACCACAGCTTCGGAAGACAACCCAGTCATAGAGAAGAACCGGTAAGAAACTCGACTTGGTTTATCTTTTTAACATATATATTTTTAGTAGAAGCACAGAGATGAGTCAATTCTAGACATCGCCATCGTTCACATATTGATCCACTCTATAATAGCCTTTTGACACCAAAACCCGCTAGACATGGCGCTTAAACTAACAATCCAGCAAATGGGTAATATCATTTGGGACTTTGTTGTAAAATATAACACTGTTCCCTATAAAACTTTTATTTGTTTTCTTAAGTCTGAAACATGGAGCAACCAGTTTGACCCAGTTTCTAGTATTTAAATCATGCCGGTCTTTTTACAAAATTTATTTTTTAAATTTTAGTAATAATATATAATAATAATAATTAAATAATATATAATATACACATACTGCAAAAACAAGCAGCCATACACAAATGCACAATAATAAGTAAAGTTTTAGGAGATACCGTGTTCACAAATTCAAGGGAATAAGAACCTCCTCTTCCCTGATGTGTCCTTGTTTCAGGGCGGGAGGTAGGAACTAAACCGAGTCAAGAACTCGAGAGAAATCAATTTTTCAAAAAAATAAACAATCATAATAATATATAATGGTATATTTAATAATAATAATTAACGAATTTTAAGGTTCTTACGGACATACATTAAAATGTCAAAAATGTATTGGGAGGGTAGAGTTAAGTAGCCATATTTTACTATATTCAAAGCGTCCAAAAAGACTGACAAGAACTAAACAAATGTGTAACGAGAATTTCTTGGAAGGAAAACAGTTTAATTAAATCACAGATTTCTGCATCGTTTCTAAAATTAGGGGTCGCGTCGAGGAATATGGGGTGTTGCAATTTGTTCAAAAAATAAAAACGGCATAGGAAACATTGTTAGGAATTAAATATGAACAAGTCATTAGAGCGAAATAATATACATTAATGAGTAAAGCCAGATAGATTTTTTTAACGGTCTATGAACATGAACGTTGGAGTCTATAACCCAATTTTTATAAATCACTAGCAGGTCAGGCAGACGTTGTCCCGCTCTAATAATAAAAAAAACATTGACAAATTATATACATAAACCTTTCTCGTGAATCCCTTTATCTACTGGTGACCACTGCATGAAAATCCGTTCAGTAGTTTTAGAGTTTATCGCGAACAGACAGACAGACGTAGCAAAGGACTTTGTTTTGTAATATGTAGTGATAATCTGAAAGGCTATCGAAAAGTCGCTGAATCCATTATGAAACTTTAATGAGTACAAATTACCTATACATTTGATACGTATATATACGTTTATATATATATATATATATATATATATATATACGTTTGATCTATATGTATATTAACAATTATTTTCCTAGTTGTCGCGTTACAACTTTTATTTTTGCCCATTTTGAACAAGTTGCCGAGTTTCCGCCAAAATAATAGAAAAGCCAAGAAAGGAATATTATTCTCCAATTTCAAAAAAAGAACGATTTGGATGACTTTTTAAAATGTTTCTAATTAGGCGTCCAAGCGGCCAGTAACAGAAAATAAACTCCGACATGTGTAAGACTCATTTTATAATTAAAAGTAAGTAAGATATGTTTTATATTTTATGCATTTAATGAGTTTTTTATTTGAGTGGCTATATTATCGCATGATTATTAATTATTGAATGTGTATATATTTTACGTACATTTGTAAGTTGAAATTATACTTTTTTTTATTCATAAGAATTGTTAATTGTGTGTTGTGTTGTGTCAGTGTTCCTGGATTCTGTTTTTGTTTTTACTCATTTTTTTGCATGGCATTGCTATTGGCATGGCATGGAATGACAGCTTCACCGGACTACTAAGGCGAGCACTTAGGGCACTCAGCCGAATTTATTTTGCAAACTAGCTCAAGGGTGCACGGCCTTGCCTAGATTACGCGAAAACGCGAATCTAACTGAGCTAACCTAAGCTACATATTCATACGTATATGACTTAGTTAAATATATATGTTATACCAAGCATGTATACCTTAATGACTAATATATATATTTTTACTAAATAATTCAGCTAGCTCTCTCTTTAGTAGTTTCCGGTACTAAAAAAGATGGAGAAATGTTGGTTTAATAAAAAGGAAGTTTCTACTCTTTGACTCACTTATCACTACTATGAAACATTTATAGAAATCTTCGGGTAGGTGTACTTGGAAGTCATTCTCTTTTCTAAGCTTAGCTTGTTACCATATTTGACCACATCGTAACTTAAATTCTGATAAGGTTATAGTTACACTATGTCCTTATATAATAAACGAATATACTATATGTTATTAAAATTCAAACTAGTTATTGAACATTCATGAAGAGCGCGTTTTTTTTATCATCATCAGCCTATAAGAGACTCAGTGCAGGGCCATAGGCCTCTTCCCGAAGGGATTTAAGAGCATAATTAGCACGCTAGCGTTATAGCACGAGCGTGCGAAATAAGGAACAACTCCCCTCTTACCCCACCTCTTCAACGCCCTGCGCGAGCGCGGCGTCCTCCCAAGCGTTACGTCAGTGTATTTTAGAATGTCCTTGGGCGAGCGCGTACACAATCTTTATTGTGCATTACTATTATTATTTAACTAAACTGTGTCCTACTTATGTGTATTAACTTTGGGAATATATTTATAAAGTGGCACAAGACGTTTCATTCATTACCGCTACAGCGTACGACGTCTTGATGATTTTAAACTCTGAGAAATCCTCAGTGCTCTGGTTTCCCGCATACATTAGTACTACAAGAACATTTCTCAGGTTCAGGTTTCCTCACAAGGTTTTCCATCACTGATAATGTTACCAATTTTACTTATGGACCAATGTATTTATTTATGTTTTTTTTTTAATTCTGTATCCAAGTATTAGGCTACCTTTATGGCAAATTTCACAGCGATAGGTTCAGACGAGTATACGACAAAATAAACATAACGTTATCCTTGCATTTACAATAATAATGTGGATTGTAATGAACTATTATTTATAGCCAGTGCCGGATTCAAGATAAGGCGAACAGGGATGACCGACTATTCCTGGCGGTAATAATACGCCAAATACGTATGTTTAATTTTTAAAAAAAACTTATATCATTAAACACTTAGTATTCATCAGTATGCTTAGATCATTTGATTTGGTAACGCATCGTAACTTGATTGAATAAATACACTAGTGGACCCGGCAGACGTTGTCCCGCCCTGATAATAAAAAAAAACTCAAATTATATACCTAAAATTTCCCCAGGATTCACTTTATCTACTGGTGAAAATCGTGTAAGAGTTTCCGTTCAGTAGTTTCTGAGTTTATCGCGAACAGACAGACAGACAGACGCGGCAGAGGGCTTTGTTTTATAATATGTAGTGATGGGAAGATGCTGGAGATGTGATGACTATAATAAATATAATAAAGTTTATATGGAGGAGAAGTGCAGAAAGCTATTTATTTTATACAAAACGCATTACAAGTGCATTAAATTATTTAAAATATGCATTACTCACACTACTGCTTCAATTTTACACAACATATACACACATGTAAATAAAAAAGACATTTTGACATCTGTCAATAAAGGACTTCAAAAAAGATTGTGAAGGAGGTTGCTATGCTCGACTGTATGTATTATTTTACTCTTACGTTCCAATAACCCTTTTTCATTCTACATTCAACAATGATATTATAACATACAACTAATATTATAATAACTGAGCAACCATGATAAAACCTTTGATTTTAGAAGTAAGTTGACAAAAGAACCCTAATAAAGCTTAAACTTTGAAAAATCAATGAACTATGGTCGAATGTCGACCACTGGGCGCCCACTAGTATAAATAGATAAGAAATAAATCCTTCTTACATGAGTGGAAAAACTGACAGATCTTAGATTATGTCACGGTATAACATTGCTATATAGATGGAATAATATCCCATGTAAATTACACCAAAAGAGATGCTACCAGATTCGATAGATTCGATTTAATTAGAGCATGTAGTGTACACAAATAAATAAAATTGCAAGTGCCTGTTTGTAATGTCAAAATAACAGTTTTTTACTAAACGAATATGTCAGTATATACCGTACTTACATCAAAAAAAATTTAAAAATAGATAACTGGCACGCACTCTTACCATGGGAAAAATTTTCACTGCCAATCCTACGGATTGTTTTAGGGACTCCAAATTATCATGGCGTTTAAAGCAAGCTGTACTCTCTAAAACTGACCATAAATCATAATCCAGCGGATTAAGATCGGGACTAGACGACGGCCAGTCTTCAGATCTGATGAAGTCCGAAACGTTTGTTTCCAACCAAGACTGCGTTGACCGAGCTTTAAGACCCAGTGCCGAGTCTTGCTGGAAGGACCATTCTTGGTTATTGAACATGGTGTTGCTAAGGGGCTTCACTACCTTCTCAAGAATGGTATCCTTATACACTTATGATAATATTTTGATATCATTCTCACAAAAGTATGGTTCAGTCACTCCGTCATAGCTAATACCCCACCAAACCATCACTGAAGTCGGATAGTGTCCACATTGCACTCTGTCGACTGATTGGAAAGCTTCCTTAGAGCTTTTGTTTGTTAAAATGTTGCTCAATTGTAAAAAAATTCTCATCCGTAAACAAAATTTTTCTGTGACCTCCCCTTGCGTACCGCTTCAGTATTTGTTTCGATTTTACCACCCTATTCTGTTTTAAATTATCAGTTAAGAAATGACCACTACGTCTCTTATAGGCTGCAAGTCCTAAGTCATCTTTTAAAGTACGCGACATGGTTCTAGGTGCTAACTTCATCTCCCGAGATAAAATCTTTTGCTTTCGGGCAGCAATTCTTCGAATTCTTTCCCTTACTGCTTTGACCACCTTTTTCGTACGAACACTACGCGGACGGCCAGATCTTTTTCTGTCAAAAACAGAGGAGGTCTCATTATACCTATTAATAGCCCGGTACACAAACATTTTACTAATACCAAGCGTATGGAGAGTTTTAAATATTGCATTTGACTCCATACCTACTTTGTGTAATGCAATCATAGCGATTCGGTTCTCTTTATCACCCCACTCCATCTTAATAACGCAAAATATTGTACAATGTATTAGCGCCAAAATAAGAAAATTCAATGAATAATCATATAAAAATGACAGATTCCAAATTCATATGTAATATTTTGTTTATTTTTAATTGTAACAGTATTTATGGCCAGACTAAGTATAATAATCTATACTAATATTATAAAGAGGTAAAGTCTGTGACTTTGTGACGTTGTAGGGGGTAATCTCAGGAACTACTGGTCAGATTTGAAATTTTTGGAATTTGGAATAATCTTTCAGTGTTATATAACTCATTTATCGATGAAGGCTATAGGCATGTTTCAAAATGGAGGATTTTTCCTTTTGAGGGCTTCCCCTGCGTGTTACCGTTAGCCCAAAGTATCTATTCCACGCGAACGAAGTCGTGGGCTGAGGGTAGTCATATATATAAGTTAATTAATAACGAAATAAGATTCAATGATTAATTAATACGAATTTTAAGGATGTGAAAGTGTGTTATTAGTTTAAACAGAATTTAATTACAAATGATAATATTAACCGCAAAACCGATTTAGTTCACCAAAATAACTATCATATTACCTATATTTATATTATGCTTGTCGCCTACTAATCAACCTCTAACGGTCAAATTTAAATAAAAACATAACGCTACCAGTTTTAAAACGTATTGAATTCATGATTGAGAAGAAATGTGGACGTATTTGAAATAGTCGTGCAGTAATAGACATGCGGTTTTCAATGAGCCGTCGCGTCGTGGACAGCTGTGATCCTGCGGTCGGGGCCTGTTAGACCCACCCGCGTATACAATTCCAACTACATTTTTGGAATGCCGCGGTTAAAGCGACTAGTGTTCTGAGTTTAAATAACAAATACCTACTTATTACATTGTCAGAAAATTAGTATTTATTAAAAAAATGCGTGTACCAGTATGTACACGCGGAGGAAGTGAAACTTTTTTGGCTTATATATATATATATTAGATTATATATACGATTGCTCCTCCTGTTCAACATTTTACAATTATTGATAACACCAAAGCTCGTTAATAGCTACTAAATAAAAAAAGAATGAAGAAAATCGTCTGAGAAACAGAGGAGGGTGATGCTCTTAACCGTTTCCCGACAGCCTACATATGTATATAGATATATGAGAATGCACATAAACTATATACGACGTTCTGTAGTATAAATACCTAAATATACATTTACTCATTTTTGTATACTACTAGCTATACACTGGGTAGTCATAGACACAAATATATACATACATTTTTTACGTCATAGGAGGCATACGAACAGGTGTGTTATCTGATGTTACGTGATCACGTCTACATAACAAAAAACTCCCCTTCCTCCCCCAAACACAGGCTGGCAACGCACTTGCAACTCCCCTGGTGTTGCTAATGTCTGTAGACGTGATCACGTAACATCAGATAACACACCTGTTCGTATGCCTCCTATGACGTAAAAAATGTATGTATATATTTGTGTCTATGACTACCCAGTGTATAGCTAGTAGTATACAAAAATGAGTAAATGTATATTTAGGTATTTATACTACAGAACGTCGTATATATTCTTTTACCGACCCTCCCGATGAAATAACGGCAGTGAACGATCAGTACCAGCCTGTCTCTCTAAACAGAGCGTGCTCACGCCCACGCCCGCGTAACCACAGATCACGCCGCCGTGGTCTGGGGGTAAATTTCGCTCCCGCACACCAGACTAGGCCCCCCTCGGCAGCAGCTCAAGCCTAGGTCCGTTCCCTCGGCGTGGAGCCCTTGAGTACGCTGCTCGCGCGATACAGTGACACAAAATCTTACATCACTGCGACAACATTACACATATCACCTCCACACACGTGCACGCATACACGCTTACACATGCAGGTGGAAGGGTTTAATTTTTTTCCCTTATCAAATTGAAATAGTTTAGAATATTATCCGATACGAAATATATATAGGAGTTGTTGAGGTATGTATGCTTGGTACACATATATGTTTCAACAACTCGTATATGTATGAATAGTTTAGCTTAGCTTAGGTTAGCTCAGATAGGTTCAAAACACGTCTCTGGAGCATGTCCCATGCGTGCTCGATGGGGTTGAGATCTGGCGATTGTGCAGGCCAGGGCAATACCCGGATGTTCTCCGTTGCAAAGTATTCACTGGTTCGCCGAGCTGTATGTGAACGCGCATTGCCATGCATTAACCTAAAATCGGAGCCAAAGGTTTGTGCAAATGGGTAGACATAAGGTCTGAGAATATCCTCAATGTAATTTTCAGCATTCATATTTCCATTTACAAAAACGAGCTCAGTTCGCCTGCGGAGAACATCCGGGTATTGTCCTGGCCTGCACAATCGCCAGATCTCAACCCCATCGAGCACGCGTGGGACATGCTTCAGAGACGTGTTTTGAAGGACTTGGAAGGAGCGACAACAACCCAACAGCTGAAGGATTTGCTACAATTCCATTGGGAGCGAATACCGCAAGATGACATAAACAGTCTCATTAATTCAATGAATAATCGTTGCCGACGAGTTCTGAATAGCAGAGGAGCCCATACTTTACATACATTAAATTGTTCTATTCTTTCACAATAAATACATTTTCTTTAGAAATTTCACTTTGTAAGAAAAAAGATTAGTTTCTTATGTATCTTAGTTTCTACAGTATATTCTAATATTGTTCATTTCTGTTATTAAAAGAACTTATAAAGACAACAGCTGTTATTTTTACATCATAGAACCCTAAAGATATTATTTAAAAAATAAAATACAACGTTATAATGTGAAGAAACATCCTAAAATTTAAATTAGTACATGTTGCTTAGACTTTTTTGATGAGTGTATATTGGGAGAGCCACTATTGACCTGCGATACCGCGCTATTAACTATATCGAGGGTGTTACTAATAACATCAAACACAATTGGTTTAAGGTATCGGCTGTTTATGTATCTTGATGCCTTAATAGGCTGCCGATGATTATTAATCTAATAAAACAAGCACGTTGAGATTCAAGTGAGAACAGAACGAATACTTTTATTCAAAGAAAGAACATGCTACAGATAAAATATACAAAAACTAATATAGGTTAGTTTCACATTAGTGTCAACAGATGTCGGTAGCAGTATTTAATGATGATTATTTAGATATAATTTTCAACAATTAATCCGGTGAAGCTGTTAAGACCTTGCTAGATCAATAGCGTAGTCAGTTTGAAAAAATAAGCGACCGATGACTAGATGCTGGGCATACTCGCTCAGACAGTTGGGCTAGTCACACCTACGGATAATTCGTCGTAAATTTAATCAGTGTTGTGTTTCTGTATCAGTTAATTTTTTATGCGATTGTTCATGATGGATTGATCGATGAAATCGTAACCATGACGGCACTATGGATGACGTCATACTTCTACATGGACGCCATTTTATCTTTGCCCCCACATATGCGTTCCATTTATCACAAAAAAAATCAAATACCTAATTGTTTTGGTTAGTTACACTGTGTGCCATCTACCCATACCTTTACGACAAAATTTGGTATCGCGAGCTACATTTGTCCTCCTTCCCGAAAGTAATAAGGTTCGCTATGAACGGATACGTCAAGGAGGGCATCATCATCGTCATAAGTGCTTGGTAATAGATTTTTAAAGTTAAGAGTCTACGACACCATGGTTTTATCATGACCTTTTTCTTCATCGAATGCTCCTGCTCATTAAAATTTCAACCTACGTCGATCGACGCAGTATCCTAATACGCTAACAACCAAGTGACCAGCATTTTTGTCGAGGGATAAAATCGCGATCAAAGCATGGTATGACCTTTTCTATTTTTTTAATCCGCGGAAATCTTACATCAGTTACACCTCCCACTGCCGGGGGACAGCTATAGGGTTATACCGCACTCCTACCGGCTAAAACCCCGGGGCCGCTAGGCACGTAAGTTGACCAGAGTTGCAGGTGCATACAAGCATACTTCCGCTAACTTTAGTCACGCGCTTGAGTCTACCCGGAGATAATGAAACGGGGACCTTCAGCTCTGGGAGATGTTGTGTTATGGTGGTATGGCCTATTTCAATGTACGCCAGGCTATAAATCTATGCGTTAGGGCAGTGGAGATCTCATGCCGCCCCAACTTAGCGGTAGACGTACACCGTGGGGCTTTAGTCCGTGCGAGACGGACATAATCCACCCTCTCCCCGAGAGGGTGGTGTAGCCATAAGGGATTTCCCCACGTAAAAAAAAGGGCAGTGATACGGCTTATATGATCGTCGATAGATTTTTGAATTCATTTTAATATTTTTTGTTCTCAACTCTTATGTCAAGTAGGGGTGGCGATCTGAGATTGATTAATCTTATCGATCGATATTTAGACATAGAAAAATCGTTTTTTCTAATTATATTAAGCATTTAATCGATCCAGTCAGTCCCTTACACTGACACTACAAAACCGTGATTCGATTTTTTCTATTTAGATAAAAATAAAACCAGACAATAATTTATAATTAAGTAAAGTAAAAGCTCAGAAAAATGACAAGTAGGAGATCGAGTTTTTCATGACTCAATTGTACAGACCACGATTCGTATCGATTTTAAAATCGTTTTTTTTTTGTGATGATTCACGAAACCTAATGTCGACCTAAAGATATCGACTGGGAGATCGAACCTCTAGCGAATGAGATTTAGCAATCCGAATGTGTCTTTTTTCGAACTGACTATGCTATTGCCCTAGCAAGGCCTTTACAGCTTCACCGGACTACCCGAATGTGTAAACAAGCACCGGAAGTTTCATTAACATGGCGTTCCTCTTGGCATCGCGATACAGCTGTACCGAGATATTGTACAGCGCTATCTATTAAAGCATAAACGACATTAACACTAGCACTATGTTTATTGTATGCTGCCTGTCGGTTGCGGCTTCATTAGAATCTATTAACGAAGAGAATGAGACCAATTATTTACTTTACAGTACGATCATGAAATTGCAAATAAAATGGTAAAGTAAGTGTCTTCATCTTCCATATTTTTGTAGAATTCCATACTGTCTTCTATGTTACTCATACATTTTTATTTGGAGGTTTTTATTTGGTGACCTTGTGACCCAAAGTTTTCACTTTTCCGTCCGATTTTTCAAACATTGTCTCACATACAAGCCTTATCCTGAGAATTTAATTCACTACAAAAAGAATATCCAAATTTGTGCAGTCGTTCTCGAGTGATGTACTTACATACATTCGGCAATTAATTTTCATTTATATAGGTTAGTTTAGACTAACTAAAGCCCGCGACGCTGTTCTCATGACAACGATTTTATTGTTTTTTTTCGAGATATGAACTTCATATTGATTAACTTAGAGTGGTTATTTATTATATTATTTCCTCATTATTACTTAAGTCTTTAATTAATCACGGAAAAATAGTTATTAAAATTGCCTAGGAAAAGATTCAAGAATATATAGGTTAGATAATACTCTACCTACTAGTTAAATTCATGACAAAATCGATTCACAAATTAGCGCGGCGCATATATATAACAGATATTTCCATTTTATTTATATGTATAGATTAGCTGATTCCTTTCGCTGGGCATTAAAAATGCAAAAAATTAATCTAATCAATAAAATAAGTAGCCTAGAGCCATCTACGTATAATTCCAAATCGAATGGTCATTTATTCGTTTTGATCTGTTTGAGTCTCAACGCCTACGGAGTCATAAACCTTTGTTAGTATCTAATATACGCAAACAAATATTGTATGGAACCATTTGTTACTACTTGAACAGTTACTTCCAATAGTGTGTTACTATTTAGTAAAAGACAAACATAATTAAAAAACTAGAAACAGCAACAAATTGGTCATTCTATGTTTCAGTCTCGCTAAGATCAAAAACAGTTTTTTAAGTTAGGCACATTACCGATTTGCCGAATAGTGAGTTCAAGCACCATGTCAAGTGGGTGTTAATGTCTAAAGGTTATTATAGAGTGGATCAATACTATGGTAATATCTGGAAATGACGTTCCTCTCTGTGCATCCACTAAAAACAAATGTAACTATTTATGTTTTGTAAAAATATATAACATGAAAAGATAAACCAGATCGAGTTTCTTGCCGGTTCTCGTCGATGACATGGTTGTTGTCCGAACCGGTGGTAGCTTTGACATCCATAAGTGCCTTCTCAGGGCCTACATTGAATAAACTATTTTTGACGTGATATCGTCTAATAAATGGATGAACGTTGTCTGCACGCACAAAAAAGCATGACTCATATTGTCACGTTCCACCTGAGCCGAGCGTGCAAGCGAGAGCGCGGAACAAGCGATAGAGAGGCGCGATCGGCCTAAGCGTTCGGCTTGTATAGTATCTATTTCTCTTCCACTCCATCGGCTGATGCGTCCCGAGTCATCACGTAAAATGGTCGCCAGCGAACCGATTTTACAGATAACCAATGTTTTGATTAGATTTTGATTATGTGAATAGATTATGTTATATAAAGGAACCTTTAATAGATGAGGTTAGTTAAAGTATTGGATAAACTCACCGAGATATCTCTGGTCCGGTTACAGAACAAACAGGAACTGACCTGCCCAGTATCTTGGAGACGCAGCCGTTGGAGACCTGCAGGATGCGGCTGATGTCGCACGGCCTCGCACCTGAATGCGCCAACTCCACTATCTTCTGCCGCGTCGAGTCGGGCAGTGGCCTCCCTCCTACAAACACGCCGCCGAGCTGGTTAACACCGCTGTGACCTGCCGCACCATAACTCTTCTTACTCCAATTAATCATTCGTTTTTGCGTTTTGCGATTCGTTGGCGAATGATTAAGGCTGGTCGTACGTCGGCATGTACATCCAAAACTTTTATAAATACCTCTGGGTACAAAATTATAGATAGAACGCATTTTTCCCTATGTTATAACTTTTGCTTGCGGCTTTGTTTACGCCAATGTTGATTTAATCTATCTTTCAGGAACATTTATGAAGTGATAACTACTTTAGGCGCGTTTAGAGGTATTTTTTAGCAGGAGATAAATTTAGAATTTCGCGTCATAACATGTTAGTAAATGTGACCGATCGTATTACACTTGTACGGCTTGTATCAGCTAGCGACGCATAGTTTTTTATACTATAGTAGGCAAACGAACTGGTTGGTCACCTGATGTCAAGTGATCACTTCCATCCATAGATACTAGCAATATCAAGGGAGTCGCAAGTGTGTTGCCAGGCTGTGTTTGGGGGGAGGGGAAAGGGAATGGCGAAAGAGGAGGGCATGGGCCTCCAGCACTCTCACATACCGAACGAAACGCAATAATGCAAACACTGTTACTTGACGTCGGTGTTTCTGTGTGTCGGGTGGTAGTACCCTGGGCGAGCCGACCTATTAATGCTGAAACCAGTAATAGCTTCAGCGTGGCTCTACCACCTAGAGAGATAAATATATAGATAGTATAAGAGTCTGTATACATCTTTATATATAAATTTCTTCTGTGCATGTCACTGAACTCCTCCTAAACGGTTAGACCGATTTTGATGAAATTTTGTATGCGTGTTCCAGTGGATCCGAGAATGGTTCAGATTCACATTTGGACCCGGTAGATGGCACTGCGGTTGACTTTTAGGATTATTTTTATTATCAAGGCAGAACGTATTACATATTATTATTATTTATTTTTATTAACAACGTCCTTCGGTCCCGCTAGTCTAATATATAATTATTGTTTGGAGTGCCGGTAGATGTGAAAACCGGACTAATAATAATAGTTTACACTTACAAATTATGACATTTATATAGTTTATAATAATATTAATTTTAAAAAGAGTACACTGTTTAAATTCCATCGTTTTAAGTTTTCACCTATATCGGCAGTCCTTATGACTATCTCGACTTCTTTTTAATAGATGTAAAGCGACTTATGCCCTCTTCTACCTCACACAATCTTTATGAAACGTTTTACGATGATTGGTTAGGTAAATAAAGCGTTAAAAGTGATAAACAAACTCGCATTTGTATTTATATTGTTACTTAAGATTTATCGATAGCACTAGTGTATCTTTTCTAAGACTTAAGTAGACATTTTTGAAGTTATACCTCTTTTGTCGCGTTAGGGAAAAATGATGAGAGTAAATTTTTAGATGCGCGCGCACACCGTCACGAAAAACCGACACCGTGAAATTAGCTACAGTTAACATTTTGTTTCTTTGTATTAAAACTTTCAATGTATTTAATATCTTTTTTCTATTGTTAGTGTAGTTTTTTCTACAAACGTAGAATAAGGCGGAAGATAAAAAATTTGAAAAGATGTTTATCTTGTTACGCCAGAGAAGTATAACTTCTAAGTACACAAACATTTTTTTTTTTGTGTAATCCATTCGTATAGTTCTATACGTAAAAGATTTTATTATCCCGTTTATGTATGTATTAAGTAAAAGGTTGTATTATTTCCATTAGCAACAACTATTTTTTTATAGAAAATAAATACCAGAAATTTTTTCTGAGTTCGCATAAATTGATCATAATAAATTTGATAATTATAGAGTTATTATAAAGACAATAAATTGTGAGGAAACTGAAGCGTGAGAAATTAAGTTACAGTGAAATATTTAGCAAGAAGGTACAGAATTACTAATTTGTATGCATTTGAAGTTGCAAATACCTTGCAAGCTGAAGTCGTGTTCACTTCACTAGCATCTCTGATGCCCGGTTTCTGAGGCACTTTAATTGTAGTTTATCTGTTCAATAGCGTTATCGGTTCGAGAACTTGTCAAATTGCGTTTCTGAACACACAATAATGCGATAAATGTCAGTAAAACTCAACGGGTCATTTGACAGTTTATCTTATGGATAACTTTATTGAGTCAATAACTAATGATAGTTTAACCGAGTACCTCAGAAACTAGGCATTAGAAGGTTTATTTTATTATTTCATTTAATACATCTCTATATATTTCAATCAAGAATTATCTATTTTATTTTACAGACTATCTAACCATATAATAGAAACTGAAAGTTGTACTAAAAAAAAAAACATTTTTGGTATCTAAATCCCAAATTCCTAATACTGACACTTAAACATAAATAATATTGTAAATTCGAATGTGATTTTGTTAATTTGTTAAGTTTTCACGCCTTAACTACTCAACAAAAAAAAACGCACAACAAAAATCCTAAGGTACCTTTTGTACCGAAAAAGTACTGTTCTCTAGAGAGAGGTCAAACGTATATTAACGCGAGTAAAGCCGCAAACAAAAGCTAGTATAATATGACTATAATAGGCGGATACGTATAATATAACATTGTTTATGTCTTTATTTTCTTTGCCAAATTATTAACTTTTGTGACATATAACTCGGGTATCCTAACAACTTTTGGTTAGGCAAAATTTAAATTGCCTAATGACAACTGTTTACAGTAATTATAATTTAATAAATCATTCATTCCCTCAATGCATGAAAAGACATATTTGCGGACTGGTATGTAACAATTATGAAATCGTTGTCGCATACATAGTTTTTAGAGTGTACTATGCTTTTCATTCTGTTGAACAGCAGGAAGTATATCGATGAGGAAAGACATGACTCGTTACGATTCAAAATGAGTTAAATCTAATTTTAATCGTTCATACAACGCTTTTGAAGTTATACTTCTTTAGGCGCGTTAGGGAAAAATGATGAGAGTAAATTTTTTCCGATGCGCGCGCACACCGTCACGAACCATGAAGTTAGCGATAGTCAACATTTTGTTTCTTTGTATTTGTTGTTTGTATTTCTTTGTATTAAAACTTTCAATGTATTAAATACCTTTTTTCTTTTGTTAGTGTCGTTTTTTTCTACAAACGTAGAATAAGGCGAAAGATAAAAGTTTTGAAAAGATTTTTATCTTGATACGCCACAGAAGTATAACTGTTAACGCGTGTACAGTAAGTACACATACACTTTTTTTTTTAATTTTCAATTTTTATACGCCGCGAATGTATTTCAAAATTTTTCCGTTCATAAGGTTTTTAGTTTTTTTTTATGATCTTCATATTTTTCGTGTACAAAATTTGAAAATCTTGAAAAATATTATAGTACCGGCTAAAATTGGATTTAACTTATTTTGAAATATAACGACACATATACAGAAGGATACTTAGAAAACGTAAATTTAATATGTAATAGCTTAAATTAATCAAATATAATGAAATGGCAGTCACCATTACCTTTACCTTTGTGCGCTAAATCGTCCATACGGTCAAGGAGGTTGCCGTCCGGCGGCCACGGTGTTATCGGAGCGAGTTGCTGCGCCGGCAGCATCGTATATACCCCGTATTCTTCTATTTTGAAGACCTGTAATCAATTATATTACAAGTAGAAAGGTGTAGACACGTTACCTACGTGATATTTTGACAAAACAACTGGCACGATAACGCACACATACGTAAATTAATATTGTAACGCCACACTATCTTAGATAAAATGTAGAAGTAAGATGGCATATTCTTAATATTTTTGACATCTATCATTGCTTAGCGTAATATTTATTGGTATCGTAATATTTGATATTTGAAAAGTATTCATTAATTCGAGGTAATAGTAATATGGATGATATGTGAATAAATAAACTATAAGAAGTTTTGATTGCATAGTTTGTGCAATATTTCATAATAGAGGATGGTGTTTGCTATAGTTTTGAGGCATTTTATGAAATGCTCAGTACACGACATGCTTCCATTACCGCTGACACGATACTAAGATAACGTTTGCTTGCTAGCCGAATTTTAACAAGGCGCTGTCGAAGCGGTTATGACGTATCTACAGCTTTTTACTTACAATAAGTAAATTAAAAAATTTTCGGGTGTAGGTAAGGGGTGTTGAATAACATCATAACACTTGAGACACTCAAGCCAACCTCACCTGCACGTGGTGCACCCTACCGAATAACGAACGAGGCAATGGCAAAAACAGGGTGGTAGGGTTTTACAGCCTGACTGGGTCGCAACCACCATGTATATGGCGAAAAAGCCAGAAATAGTGATTCGCTTCTGCGGGTCGCGTTTCGGGATCAGCCTGTGCATATCCAGCTTTTCGCAGGCCGGCATGACAGTGGCAACCGGCGATAGATAGTGTGTCACTCAGTGGTGGCCATTGTTTTTGGACTGTACTGTGCTTACTATCAGGCATAGGGCAGTCATTTTGCCGTTCTACAATAAAAGAATCATCGCCTGGAATATTATTTTGTTAACGTTCATCGCTATGAACAGTGCTTTTAATAATTTTTAATTCTTTTAAATCGCTTTGAAAATTCTTATAGCTTCGACTGGCGAGTTCCGTTGAATTCAACTTAATTCTATGGTGCAGTTACTGATGCCAACTAGACCATAGTAAGTAGAGCGTAGTACGTAATTAATCCAAGAATACAATGTATATTATAAAGGAGAATGTGAGTTAGTCTGTTTGTTTGTTACGCTTTCACTCCTTAACTACTCAACCGAACATTATGAAAATTTTCAAACACAGTATCTTTTATTTAGAAAAAACCGTACTATTATCGAGGGGTAGATCAAATGTATATTAACGCGAGTGAAGCCGCGCGCAACAGATAGTAAATGATAATCTAAGGAAAATTTGTTTACTAATACTGGAGCCTTAATTTACTTTACCAAGACAGATATTTTTTTTTTTTTTTTTATTGTGGCACGGCAAAATGAATGCATTGTGCCTGATTGTAAGCACAGTACAATCCAAAAACAATAGCGACCACCGAGTGACATAATATCTATCGCCGGTCGCCGCTGTCATGTCGGCCTGCGAAAAGCTGGATACGCAGAGGTTGATCCCGAAACGCGACCCGCAGAAACGAATCACTATGACGGGTTTTTACAGCGGATACATGGTGGTTGCGACCCAGTCAGGCTGTAAAACCATACCACCCCGCGTTCGCCATTGCTTCGTTCGTTATTCAGCGGGGTGCACCACGTGCAGGTGAGGTTGGCTTGGATATCTCAAGTCTTAGATGTTATTCGACACCCCCTAAATATTGTAATAAGTTGATAAGATAAGATTGTATTGATAAATTGTAAATAACTAACTTTTACGCGTGGCTTCGCTCGAATCTAGACATGACCTACGCCCCGGGAAAAGTACTTTTTCCAGATGAAAACTAGCCTACATCTTTTTCTTTATATCGGTGCGTCCATGACAATTTATATGCAGAATATGTTCATGAAGTTCGGTTGAGTAGAAGGCAGAAAAGCGTAACAAACCTACATTCATATTTATTTATAGTTAGTACATGAAAATATTTAAAACAAATAGAAAATATATATTTGTTATGATATTCCGTTGAACTGTCGCAACTAACCAACTAGTTATCGCATTGAACGCAAATATATGATTCAACCAACTCCATTTATTTGTATTAGTTTATCTCTGCTTACTCCGTGAATATGGTAGTACCGTGAGTGATATAAATTAATGTAAAGTGTTGAGTTATAATGTAGTACTTTTTCGTAATCTAAAATTAAATTTCAGCGGTGCATTCAATCGAATGAACGATAATCTAGTTTTACCACTAAGGTTTCGATGTGCAGATGCTAAAATGTATGTAAACGAGTTACGACCGATATTAATCATCACAATTTGTATTTTGGTAGGGATTTCAATCGAACAAGTAGATATAGCGGATGAGCTCGTATCAATGTTATACTTGGAATATAAAGAGACCTTGGCAAACGGTATGTAACGTACGTATTTCGCACATAATATTTAAAAGTGATGGACCAAACTAAGCAACAACTAATTTGTTTCGATACTTGAGAGCAAAACTATTTGTTAATTACAGACTTTTCTATCAAAATTATGAAATTATTAATATTTTAGTAAAGGCGTATATAATAGGGATATAATAATATCAATAATATAGCAATAATAAGCAAGATACGTTGATTCTTTAAATGATATTGATAAAGCTATAAATCTGGTTTAAGCTTTATGTTTGTCAGGAAATTAAATAAAAATTATTTTAAATTTTATTTCAGTTTTGGATAATATAAACTGGATAACCTAATATCGAAGTTGTATGCAAATACACAGTAAGGGAATAGATATGTAAAATGTTAACTTAATTTTCTAAATTATTTTACATTGTTTAATATTTAAGTGGTCAATAATTTTATGTTGCAGTTATTTAATAATGTAATGTTATTACTAATAATGGACTAACATTCGTTTCAGACAATAATACAGAATCTCTACGGCGTACTGTTAAACATGACAATAAAGAATATAGAGTACATGTTAATAAATTGAAAGAAGTAAATGGATTTAAAACTCATAATCTTCTTATTAAAAAAGAAGTTAAGGGAGATCCTGATAATCCAATAATTTACATAAATAATCCTGTTGAAACTAAAATACCCAATGCTTATTTAACATTAGAAGAATTTAAAAAAGTTATGATGGAACGAGTTAATCGGCAAAGATTTCCTTTGAAAACAGAGAACAAACATAAAAAATACAAATATAATAATAATGTAAGGAATACTACAGTACTTATTAATACTAAAAATGATAAAAAAGTACACATCTCAAATAAAAAAGTTAGTGATGAAAGACCAACTAAAGTCGTTACAATAATAAATAAAAAATCTACAGATATTAGAAACGAAATAGGAACTGTAAATATTACTAACATCACTAAATTAAAAATAACTACTAAATTTACAACACAAATTCAAACTAAATCTTCCAAAGCAATTGTAACCACAGTCAAAAATCCTAGTGAAACGACTAGTGTACCAAATTCTTCTACAACAGAACTGGGAATAATTATCGATGAAGAAGAAGGAAAATCAACAGCAACTCTTAAAATAGCAGTAAGATCTGGCAACATGACTGTTAAAGCTATTGCAGAATCATCAGTTTTCAATACAATACAAACTCGTAACACAAAACCTAGCAATAAGAATATTCAAACTGTTAATAAGAATACCACTCCTTCAACTAACGATATAGTTAGTACAATATATTCAGAGGAAAATAAACAAACAACAAATTATGAAACACAAGCGAAAGAAGAAATAGCTACCAAAGAAGAAGTACCTACAACTCTAAAAAAATCAACTAGGAGTAAGCTATCGGTAAGTTAGACAGCAAGCCCATTTAGAATATATTATACATTGGGTAAGATTCATGTCAGGAAAAATGGAGCATTTTTACCAATTTAAGGACCATTTACCTCATTGTCTTTAATTTATTTAATGACTTGGTTCATAAAAAACCTGTCAGTCCCATCGTAAGGTAAGGGACCTTAGCGTATTTGTAAAACTGTCTTAGCAATAATAATAGAGCTAATGAATAGAGCTTGATTTAAATGATTACTTCAAATCGATCGATTCTAGATAACATCCACATTTGTAATACATCAGATATATGCAATGCAGAATAGGCAGTAAAATTGTTTATATTTATATAGGCACTAGTTGGTAACCGCGACTTCGTTCTTATTAAAGGATTTTATTCCTTCATAGAAACTGCACGTTAAATCTAAAATAATTGTAGACTTAGTTTTTTTTTTTTATTTAATACTGAATTCCCTATTACTAAAAGCCCTTTTTCTGATTTTAAGTTACCCCTGTTATATTTTATTATCACTGCTAAGATTGTTTGGAAAAGTGTACGATATGTATCATAAACAGTTCTTTACCTAAAAAATACAACCTATATACATAAAAAATCGATAGCCGAATGTATATGAGTGTATCATTTGTTCTGAATCTTAATAATAGATTGTTAGGTAATTCTTTTTTTATTGCGTTTGAAATTGTTAGGGCCATAGTCAAGGACATTTTATAGTAGCACGGCAAAATGACTGCACTGCGCATGATAGTAAGCACAGTACAATCCAAAAACAACGGCGACCACCGAGTGATATACTATCCATCGCCCGTCGCCGCTGTCATGCCGGCCTGCGAAAAGCTGGATATGCACAGGCTGATCCCGAAACGCGACTCGCAAAAGCGAATCACTATGACGGGCTTTTTCGCCATATACATGGTGGTTGCGACCCAGTCAGGCTGTAAAACCCTACCACCCCGCTTTCGCCATTGCCTCGTTCGTTATTCAGCAGGGTGCACCACGTGCAGGTGAGGTTGGCTTGGGTGTCTCAAGTCTTAGATGTTATTTGACACCCCTTACACCCCTTACATTCTGGTGCATCTTTTCAAATTATTTCTTTAAGTCTGGTTTTATTTTTTGTAATTTTTTTTTTGCAATATTAATGTGTACATATTCCGTACCAGGAATAATAAATATTTAATATTATTTTTCGTTCACCTGTCTCCAAATTGCGTTTAATCAAAAAGCAGATTAACGTACTTCGCTAAAGGTGCAAGCTACAGACCTGTCACACTGTTTGATTTGTATTATAATTAGGTTCGTCTCCTTTTCTTACGGCGGCAAATTCTCTTTACGTGTAAGGTTCAGCTAACTCATCGTTTCTCTTGGAGTCAAAAAGAGCATGTACTTTACACTGACCCTCAAATATCACGAAGGTATTGTATTAATACAATTATTTTTATTTTCAGAGGCCACTTGTTTTCATGGGAGGATACACGTAGATAAGTTAATAAGTGGATACATACAATAAAATATACATATAATACGTTTTATATTCGAATGATTATTGTTTCTATCTATAAGACGTGGTGGTCAAGCTGTTTGACTGGTGGAAAATCAATATGATGTTCGGATTTTTCGGAATTCGTTTACGTATACTAAATTTAAATTTGTAACACTATCAGCTGAAGGTGAAGGTAAATATCAAGAGGAAGCCTTAACTTGAGTAATGTTCATGTAGTTACAGTATGTGAGAAAATATAGAACGGTGGATTTCTCCAAGTTTGAAAGAGATCTGTGGCCCTGCAGTGGGCTTCTTACAACTGTTGGTGATTATTATTTCTATAACATATGTTTGCTAGCTGAAGCTATTAATGGTTTCAGCATGAAAGGTTCGGTTCGCTAGGGGTACTGCCACCCGACCCACAGAAAACCGACGTGAAGTAACAGTGCTTGTTTTGTTGCGTTACGTTCGGTCAGTGTGAGCGCCGGAGGTCCCACCTCCTCTCCCCTACCCCCCTTCCCTTACTCCCAGTCTCCCTCATGACAGGTTGGCAACGCACTTGCGCCTCCCCTGATGTTGCAAGTGTCTATGAACGGTGGTGATCACTTAACATTAGGTGACCCACATGTCCGTTTGCTCCGTATGATATAAAAAAAAAATGTTTTTTGTTTTTTTTTTATCATCTACAGACGCAATGAGCAGATTTTATTGAAGAGGGTTTCTTAGACTTTGTGTTACTATGATTAACGTAACGCTTTCATAAATCATCTAAAAGTGTACGGTGTACCTAATTGATACGAGATGGAATTAAAACTTACTACTGTATAATAGAATAGATGGCAACACTTTTGACTGTATTTAAAAAGAAAATTATACCACGAACCATGAATTCTGAGGTACCGCAAAAACTCCCTGGACAGTTCTTAAAAGAAGGCTACGATTATATAATACTAGTTGACCCGTGCAACTTCGTCTGCATCGAAGAGGTTATGTAATTATTTACATCACATTAGAAACCTCAAAAATATCAGTATTTCTCCACTATTTAATGGATGTTATTATACATATAAACCTTCCTCTTCAATCACTCTATCTATTAAAAAAACCGTATCAAAATCCGTTGTGTAGTTTTAAAGATTTAAGCATATATAGGGATATAGGGACAGAGAAAGCAACTTTGTTTTATACTATGTAGTTATTTACAAAAAATAAATATCATGTAGGTATATATTATTCTTAGGGAAAAACAGTTTAAAAATAAATATTGAAATATTAAATATGTATTCACGAACCATAAAGGTAACAATATTCATAGAAGTACCTATTATGAAGCGGAGAAATCTTATGAAACGTGTCAAATAAATCATTAAAATCTCGCTGTGGGTTAGAATAAATTGTGTAAGAATGAATAACGGGATAATTTTAAGTGTAAAATAATATAATGGAAATACCTTAAGTGTTCGTTAGCTTAGGAATATCAATCAGTACTAGCAGAGATCAAAGTTTAGAATAATATGTACTTTAACTAAAATCAGTTGATTAGATATTTGCGAATAGCTTACTTGTAAATTGGATATTAAAAAGTAAGTAATTGGTTAACATATTTGTTTCATAATTTTTTGTTGTTAGAATAAGGACAATGAAAAGTAATAAAAACAGTGATAATATGCATTTTTTATACGTCACATAGTACAATAATATAATACATATAAAATAAATACTGTTTTATCAGCATAAAGACTAAAAGAAAATGTTTTATAAATTATAACCAATTTTATAGAAAAAGTCGACCGAGTAAAGAGGATTAAATCCAGTAAATTATGAAGTCTTTACTTTTCATAGAATATTTTTCTTTTTATGTATGTAATTTTTATTAATATAATAGAGAATAACATTTAAATCGTAATGTACCCAAACCCATTTTTTCCTAATCTAAAATTATTCATATTAGCTTATTTTTTACGATTTATAACAACTCGCCCATATAACCTTCTTACCTTAAATAACTGTCTATAAAAATCCAAGTTATTGCAAACAGCAATAACTTAAACAGTCTTCAACTGATCACCATCAACATCACTAATTATATTGCAACTATTACGATAAAATTACACTGATTCTGGCTGTAATGGTTTAATACCTTTGCGAGATTATAGAAAAAAACACCGATCACAATTTCCCGCCAAACGAAACGTCAAACTGTCAAACGCGCGAACATTGCGCCTCTACTCCAGGATAAAAGCGTCACTTTACTGATTACAAAATACAATCTCACGTGGAACTCTGCTTCTTGACTATACCTTTATAGCTATGAAGGGCCGTGGAGACAACAGTATTCCGTTAAACCCATGCCAGAAAGAGAGAGCAATGTCAGAAAGTGTCAACACCCATTGTAAGCCGCTTACTGCATAGGGGACTGCTCATTTGTGCGACAGAGATATATAGCTTTTTATTGTTTAGCCTTAATACATGCCACGCCCAAAGCTCATTTAACCCCCAGCGGTGGGGGCTACGGACAGTTTTAAATTATCTATTATAATAAAATTATTTCGCAAATAAGGGGTTGGTTATCATAATGATGTGTTTAATTTATGTCGATATCTTTAAGTAACTCTCCATACATTTGATTTTATTGTAAGAGATCTTAATAAATATGAAAAGAAACTTTGCATAATTGATCCCATAAAAATACATCCACTAAATACTTATTTAATACAGCAAAGGAATTTTTATTTAGTAAATCGAAACTTTATTATAGAAATGTTATCAATTTTCCCGCCAGTCACTTACTTTATTGATGAAAATAGTGACATGAAACAGTCGGTTATAGTTAGGATTAGAGTTACTTGATATTTAGGTACGTTAACTACTTATCAAAAAATATTTAAGATTCTATTGAATGTTAGCTTCGCTAATTCAGTTTCATGTTAATTCGTTAACTGTAATACTGAAAAGCTTTGATTATCTATTTGATATTAGATACATATTTAGAACACAAAGGTGTAAAGTACTAGGACTTCATAAAGAGAAGGTGCCTGCCTAAATTGTAAAATATTATTTAATATAATTGTTTTTTTAATAACAATGCCCTTCCAAATTCTAATTGGCATCTCGTTTTTCTATTATTATCTTTAGATATGTGTTATAAAAGTTAAGCTTAAAAGCAATCGTAAGATATTACAGTAGAGTCTAATTTTGCATTAATCGATTGTAAACGCTTTTGTCAACATTTTGCGGTCGGGCTTCGTTTTATCTCCCCCGCACAAAGTTGTTAGTCATACACGCATAATATTTAGCCAATGGTACGTGACCGCTGATACTTTTCAGCCAATCAGTGCCACGAAAATTTGTTGTTTCGCACGCTTCCGAAATTAGTCTTTCTCCTTTGTTCTATTTTTGAAACTGATATATCCTTTTTGGATTCGTAACGTCCATAGACTATTTTTTGTCTTGAATATAAATAATAGAATTACACCATATTTTAATTAAGTTTGATTAGTAGGTTTAGAAGTAATTTATGTCACCTTTGTAAGGCAAAAAAACACTATTTTCTATACATAGGTACCTTCGTATTCACCTTTTACAGTGAGCTAGCGGCTAATAAATTAGAGAGAAATCAATAATCATTTCATATATACTAGATACTCATCTACATATAAATAAGTTTGAAGTATCTGTAGTTTTGTTGGAGGTAGGCTCCTAAATAACTGAACCGATGTGGATAATACTTATATTACTAAAAATATTAGTTAGCTGGTATGTAGCTTAAGGTTAAATGTTAATAAATAGACTTCAATATAGGTAACATAAATTAGTAAACTATATAACCAAACATCATTCATTTTTTTTTATTGTTGCACGGCAAAGTGACTGTACTATACCTGATGGTAAGCACAGTACAATCTAAAAACAATGGCGACCACCGAGAGACACACTATCCATCGCAGGTCGCCGCTGTCATGCCGGCCTGCGAAAAGCTGGATATGCACAGGCTGATCCCGAAACGCGACCCGCAGAAGCGAATCACTATGACGGGCTTTTTCGCCATATACATGGTGGTTGCGACCCAGTCAGGCTGTAAAACCCTACCACCCCGCTTTCGCCATTGCCTCGTTCGTTATTCAGCAGGGTGCACCACGTGCAGGTGAGGTTGGCTTGGGTGTCTCAAGTCTTATGATGTTATTCGACACCCCTTACACCCCTTACACCTCCGACACCCCTTACACCTCCGACACCCCTTACACCCCATACACGTTGCATACACAATTTTGCATACACGTTGTAAAGGGTACAGAAAAAGACATAGGGTACTTTAAAACAAAATAAAATGTTTTCGAGATATAAATCAAAGTTACATTAGTACGAGCCTAGCCGCAAGCGAAAGCTATTTAAAAATAACAGCCCAAAATTAATTCAGATAGAATATATAATTCCCACGTAGCAAAAAAAAATTTACAGGAGAATAAAGTCGCGGACAGCGATTGGTAATGAATTAAAGTTTATATAAATTTAAAGTTATAAATACAGCGATAAGTTTAAAGTTTGTTTTCGTCAAAGTGAAACGTTCACGTCCTCTTTAATGTTCAATTTACCGAAGCAGGAGTACCAACACACGAGCCACAGGAATGGTCCTCGGCTCGCTAACTATGGAATGAACTTACGTTCTTTTACAATTAATAGGGAAAATTTACAAGAATTACAATCGTACCCGGTAAACAAAAACACGTTATTAATCAATACATTTGTACCTTAATCTGTAAAGTATTAATAGGTATGTACCTTAATATATAAAGAAAGTGGGCCTGCACTTATGACCACATGATAAAAGTCAAAAGTATATACACATTAAAATTCATAGGTCAAAATCAATATATATATGCAAATAAATAATAATAATATTTACATACTCACAATATGTATACACCTGAAATACTACACTGATTATATACAAAACATACATAATATTATTTTTCTATTAGGTATCATTATATGATATAATATTGTGAGAAAGTAAACTTGGTGGCCAACTTGAGCCGAATATATATGACTTAGTGCGTCGCCGATAGGTGCGGGTTTGATGTCTAGTGAACCCGAATAAACCCCAGTCTGCGCCACCGACCCAGGTGTTACGATTCATTTTTTTTCACTGTCCAATGTGCCTGAAGAAGATGTTTCCTGGTTATAATTAAGAGGTGGTTTTCTTATTCAAAAAATGCAAAGGTAATTATTACCTACGAGCCGACCCATTCATGCACGTAATAGCTTCAGTGTGGCTTTGTTAGTTTGTTCTGAGTTTATTTAATGTATAAACCATTTTTTACAAATGTTTTTATAAATTATTAATTTTACAAATATAATTGCAAAAAATGGTTTATAAATTAAATAAACTCAGACAAACTAATAAAGCCACACTAAAGCTATTACATGCATGAATGGGTCAGATCGTAGGGGTAGTACCACCCACTCACAGAACACCGACGTGAAGTAACAGTGCTTGCATTGTTGCGTTTCGTTCGGTCAGTGAGAGCGCCGAATTACCCAGCACTCCAATCCCTCTCCCCCAAACACAAGTTGGCAACGCACTAGCGACTCTTCTGGTGTTGCAAGTGTCAATGGACGGTGGTGATCACTTAACATCAGGTGACCCAACTGTTCGTTTGCCTCCTGTGATATAAAAAAAGTGTTTGTGTACTTATGTACACTCGTTAGAAGTTATATTTCTTTGGCGAAACAAGATAAAACTCATTTCAAAAATTTTATCTTTCGCCTTATTCTACGTTTGTAGAAAAAACGACATTAATAATAGAAAAAGTTGACTATAGCTAACTTTAGGGTGTCGGTTTTTCGTGACGGTGTGCGTGCGCATTCTAAAAATGTACTCTCATCATTTTTCCATAACGCGCCAAAAGAAATATAACTTCAAAAACAAAGTCCAACTCTATAGTGGCTACGCTACGCAGTCGTGCCCAGTGCCCTGTGTGCGCAATTGCACATCAATGGGTACAGTTTTGATCGTGGTCTTTGCGACACTAGTAGCACGCAACACCTACACTACAGTAATTCGTCGACGCAACAGTCCAAGAAACAAATGGTAACCACAGAGACACGTTTATCCGTTAACATTTTTATAAACTAAGTCCTACCCGTGACTTCGTCCTCGTAGAATTGAGTCTTTACATTTCAAAATGAGTTAAATCCAATTTTAGCCGTTCCTAATATTTTAAGTTATTTTTCAGGATCTTCAAATTTTTTACATATAAAATCTATACTTCTAGACTTTTTTTTTATTGTAGCACGACAAAGTGACTGTACTATACCTGATGGTAAGCACAGTACAATCCAAAAACAATGGCGACCACCGAGAGACACACTATCCATCGCTTGCAAAAAGCTGGATATGTACAGGCTGATCCCGAAACGCGACCCGCAGAAGCGAATCACTATGACAGGCTGTCTCGCCATATACATGGTGGTTGCGACCCAGTCGGGTTGTAAAGCCCTACCACCCCGCTTTTGCCATTGCCTCGTTCGTTAATCAGCAGGGTGCACCACGTGCAGGTGAGGTTGGCTTGGGTGTCTCAAGTCTTATGATGTTATTCGACACCCCTTACACCCAAAACCCTAATACTTAATATTACATATTATAAAATTATTATTATATATAGTATAAAATAGTATAAAACAAAGTCCCCTACCGCGTCTGTCTGTCTGTCTGTTCGCGATAAAATCAAAAACTACTGAACGGATCTTCATGCGGTTTGCACCAGTGCATAAAGTGATTCATGAGGCACATTTTTATATATAATTTGTCAAGGACTGTTTTGTAATCAGGGTGGGACAAAGTCTGCCGGGCCCGCTAGTAATATTATAAAGCTGAAGAGTTTGTTTGCTTGAACGCGCTAATCTCACTGATAGGCGAGCGTGGAAAAGGAAAACATGTTGTGCCGACCCTACTTAGGTGGGATAAGGGTAAGAAGATGATGATGTACGTTAGCCCCGATTTTGAAATATTTTTCATTGGTGCTCCGCTTCTACTGGTCTTAGCGTGGTGATATAGCTTTCCTCGATAAATGATCTATCTAACACTGAAAGAATTTTTCAAATAGGACCAGTAATTCCTGAGATTAGCGCGTTCAAGCAAACAAACTCTTCAGCTTTATAATATTACTAGCGGGCCCGGCAGACTTTGTCCCACCCTGACACAATCCATCCATCCTTTTTTCGGTCTTCCTCTACTCTTATATCCATCGACCGTCATACTCAAAGCTTTTCTAGTTACATGGTCTTCATCTCTCCTCATAACATGCCCATACCATGCTAACCTATTACTCCTTAACTTCTCTGTTACTGGTGCTATTTTCAAACTTCCTCTGATATATTCATTCCTAATCTTATCCATTCTAGTTACACCGCACATCCACCTTAACATTCGCATCTCTGCCACATGTAGTTTTCTCTCATCCGTCTCTCTCTTTGCCCAGAACTCACTCAGAAGAACTCAGATGCGTACAACATGACTGGTCTTATAATAGTTTAACGGGGTTAACGTACATATTATTTAAAAATATTGTCACATTCTATGTAAACGAAGTCGCAAGTTAAAGTTAGCGTCAGCCCAATTAAGTAACTATTCCACGCGGACGAAGTCGCGGGCAGAAGCTAGTATGAAAGCTTATGAACGGTAAAATTTGAATTTCATTCTCGGTGTATAAAAACTGGAAATAAAAAAAATATAAAAATTGTATATAATAAATGTATACAATAATAATGTATACAATAAATGAAGGATTAAAACTGGATTTAGCTCATTTTTAAACGAATCAATTTAGACTTTCTTTTGTTTAGTGCAAACGTGTGTGTGGGACACAATCGATACTGAACACTGCTTCTTAAGTTTATTATATTTCCGTGGAACCATATATTTTTCTCTAATAAAAATAACCTAAGTTACCACTTATAACATCAAATATCTGCCAGTAAATGTCCCGTCCAAATTGGTCCAACCGTTACGAAAATTAGTTAAAAATTAAAGAACAAATATTTTAAAATTTTGTTTTTTGTTATGGCTAATGTATACGTCAACAAGTATCTATATCTGTTGAGTAATAAGTTGTTACTTTAGGTACAAACAGACAATCTATGTACTTGTATAGATGTAGGTAGTATTTTTTGTCTGCAATCAAAATGGGTGAAGCGTACAGATTTAAACACACCGGCCTGAGAGTGTGTTTGGCTTAAATGTCGGCAAGATATTAAGACCATGCGTTCAATACCACCAGTCAATTATGGCAGTAGCTAGATATTAATAGGAATTCGATTTTTTTATGAACATTTTTTTTTAATGTCATACGTGGCAAACGAACAAGTGGGTCACCTGATGTTAAGTGATCACCACCGTCCATGGACACTAACAACACCAGAGGGGTCGCAAGTGCGTTGCCACCCTTTGGGGGGAAGGGTTAGAGGAGGGAGAGGGAGAGGATACAGGAGGGGAGGGGAAGTGGGCCTCCGGCGCTCTCACTGACCGAACGAAACGCAACAATGCAAGCACTGTTACTTCACGTCGGTTTTCTATGAGAGGGTGGTACTACTCCGGACGAGCAGACCCATTCATGCTGAAACTAGTAATAGCTTCAGCGTGGCTCTACCACCATCAAGACATGACAATTGACATGTTATAGACAATAGATCCCTACCCGCGTATCTAAAATAATTCAAAGGTAATATAATTCCATCGATCATATCCCGTTCCAAATGCAAAATGTCACTTTCTTTAATTGTCAATCGCATTGTAAGTAGACATTTTTTAAGATTATATATTTTTTTTTAATTAAGAGGTTAAAAAAAATGCAGTCTTTTGGGTTTAAAACCTATCTAACTGCTTACACACACTTATTGCTTTTGACACGCGATATTATTCCGCTGTTCAATTCAGAAAAAAAGTAATTGTCGGTAAACGGTTTATGTTGACTTTAGCAAACATATAGTCTCAAAAATACAAAGAAAAATTGCTAAAAAGCTGATGTGAATTTAAAAAAAATTACATTTTAAAATATTTTCGTGTGATAAACTTTTAAGCAAGGATCAGTCGAAAATCAAAGTTTTCAAAATTTTGTGGTATCTATTATTCGGCTAATTCAAGTGAAAAATAAAATCTAAATATTCTGTTATTTTTATAGTTACCCTTTTAAAGCTGTAACCATCATGAAGAACTACGAGTATTTAGGGCTGTTTACACAGGCACGTCACATTTCACAATATCTAATGTTTTCACTTTCTCACAAAGTCTCGGGCATAAATTATCTTTAATAAAGGGGATTGGTTGTCGAAAAGGAAAGACAAAAGAAAAGAAACCAGTGTGATATATGAATAAAAATTCGAAGTTAATGATTCTCAAACTTGGCATATTCATTTTGTATTGTAAAAATATTTATTACGTTCTTGATTTCACAATGCATTCAGCAAGCTCACTTCCTTTTTTGCAGTGCAGTGAATATGTAAATTCAGCACAATACGCATATATTCGTGCTGTATTGTGCTCTGTTGTAAATATTGTACATAAATTATTTATTTTCGAATACGTGAATGCTTAATTTTGTAAAGATTTTCAGTTCATTACTTCTCAACGTAGATTATTGTTGTGGTGTTTTGGATTATTTGTCTGAATATTAATGGGAAATGCATTTATGAAAATGGTATTTAGATTTAGAAAGTTAATTGTATAGCGAAACGCGTGTAAACATTGTTAGTAATTCAAATTTATTACGTAATTTAATCAATAAATATTCGTTGGGCAGTAAACATTTTTACTAGTGTTGAAATAATGAGTGTGATTTCGTTAGTACTGAGTGCTATGTATTTTGATAAGAGTTCATAATTATTTTTGATAATATGACCCATAAACACCACTTTACGTAGTCCGGTGAAGCTGTTAAGACCTTGCTAGATCAATAGCGTAGTCAGTTCGAAAAAAAAACACTTAACAATTTAATTTTTTATTTAAATATAAAAAACTACTTTTTGTGGCTTAAATATAAAAGTAAGAGATATGCTGTTGGTGACTTTTTTGTACTCATAAATAACGTGGCTTTCTATTGGTAAAATAATTTTCAAAATCGGTTCAGTAGATCCAGATATTAAGCCCTACAACCTCACAAACTTACAAATTTACCTCTTATTGGTGTAAATTTCAAGATACAATTTTGCTAGTTTTGTTAATAGATTTACTTAAAATTATTGATATTCTTAAGTTCCTTTGATTGAACTATGGACCATGTTTGGGTAGAGAGACCTTCATCTTGTAAAGATCTGTGTTCTTGGCTAAATTGACACAAACGTATCCTGTGATGTTATCAGCCCACTGTCTCATTGGTCTAACAACTATCCTTTTTCCTTTTTGACCTACATCTTACGGTTTCTATGGTCCATCTTTTATCGGAGTAGCATATGATAGCAGCATATTTTCATTATGAGTGCATGTGCATGCAAGTGCATGCATGAGAGCATCAATTGTCTTCGTTTTTTATCGAAATATGTAACTCTTCGCTTTGTGTATTCTCCTGATCTCCAACATGTTCCTTTCCATAGTTGTTTGGGTACACTTGATTTTTCGTCGTATCTCATTGGTAAACGTAAGTGATAATATAGTTTTTATTGTATTTTTCTCAATTTGTCCATTGACATGATGTTAATCACTTATCATTGATCAAAAATAGATCTGGGAGTTGCAATGTGTTTTGATATAATATTGTTTGTTAAGTACATAAAAGGCTTAACTAGATATGTCCAGAATGTGTTAATGGCTAAATAGGGAAAAGGTGTACGAGTTGATCCCCAGAGGTAAGATGATAATTTTCGACTGCACGCAAACGGCTAAAGCAATCAAGGTGAAATGTTCAACAAAACGTAGCCTCATATGGTCCCTCACTTCAATCGCAATGGCGGTGTGAGCGACGTGGTGGTTTTTAAGAAAGAAAATATAAATAGTGTTCCTTTAATGTTATGTAAGGTTGACTTTAACCTTATAATACTTTTATAGAACGCTCTCAATTACAATGGCAGGTGTGTTTAAGACTATGTAATATGCTTAGTTTTGGTTTTTGGGCAACATCGGAATAGTAGCGTGGGTATAGATTTTGTTAGTTGACTTTGAATGAAATAATTGACCAGTTGTGACCAATTGTGTACCAGACGATCCCCGGGATCATTTTATACTATGACTTTCACTAGTTACGTATAACTTATTCTTAACTTTCTCTATCCCCATCGAATTTATAATGTTGATGAGCTAGAGTTTTATAATATGCAAAAAAATATGCACAAAATGTCTATAATTTCGGGCACAATTTTCCAGCAATAACAAGTGTGATGGATGTTTTTTATAGCACGGCACAATGACTGCACTGTGCCTGATGGTAAGCACGGTGCAATCCAAAAACAATGGCGACCACCGAGTGATACACAGTATCCATCGCCGGTCGCCGCTGTCATGCCGGCTTGCGAAAGACTGGATATGCACAGGCTGATCCCGAAACGCGACCCGCAGAAGCAAATCACTATGACGGGCTTTTTCGCCATATACATGGTGGTTGCTACCCAGTCAGGCTGTAAAACCCTACCACCCCGCTTTCGCCATTGCCTCGTTTGTTATTCAGCAGGGTGCAGGTGAGGTTGGCTTGGATGTCTCAAGTCTTCGATGTTATTCGACACCCCTTACACCCCAAATATTGTGCATGTAGAAAATGGAGTCCTGAAGCTTATACCGGGATAGGTGCCAACGATATTGATAGATTTATTTGTGTTTTGTGTTAACACCACCAAAAAAGGGTTTAAACTTAACAGAAGAAAGACGAAGAAATTTTATTAATCCTTGAATACATACGTATATGAACGTTTGTCGTCGGTTATGATTAGTTTATTCCCGTAAATATTCAGGAAACGAGGTATTGATCTCGAATTATAATTAGTATAGATAAGTGGCCCGGTAAAGCCACTAATTAGAAGACTACTTTAATTATTTTTATTTTTAGTAAATTAAAACGAAGTGTCTGTTCATCCGCTAAACGGATGTATAAAATAATTTAATCGTCCGATTATTCAGATTACCAGATAAATCATACGAAATGCGTTGGATTGCATTCGAAATATCCAATTATTATTAATTTTATGTGTCGGTTAGATTAGGTTAGACTTGCGAATAATTGAATTTGGGCGATGGACACGGGTATGTTTTGTCGCCCTGGCAATTCTAACACAGGCCCACGTGGTTAAGGCTGTTAGTGTTCAGTGCGCCTCCCATCAGTTCGTTAGAGAGGGTCAAGGTCTTCCCTCTCCAGACTACAAGTCGGGGCCCTGATGAGGGGTCAACACCTGACGGGTCGGGTAGAAGCACTGCAGAAGCCGTTCCTGCCCGCCCGGCTAAATGGTGACAAGAAGAACACCGAGGGGGTTTAGTCAGTAGAGATCTGGCATTCTCACCTGTGCTGCCCGGCTAGGTGCAGAACTCAAAGGTTAGACTTGCGAAAAGGGAAAACGCGAGCCGGCCGCGGCAGTGGTCGGCGAGCGCGGTTGATTGAATACGATAATAACCACTTATTATTAATTTCAATTCATAAAACGAGGAAAATTACCTTTACAAAATTTTTACCTTTAAAAAGTTAAATGTTACCGTATGTCAACTTAACCTTAGGTAAAGGAAGTGTCTATTCGTCCGCTAAACGGATGAATAAAATAATTTTAACAATAAATAGATGTTATCGGACGATTAAATTATTTTAATTATCCGTTTAGCGGACAACTAGCAATAGCCAAATTAAAAATTAAGTGACTTTTCTTTTTGTTGAGTTTATAGACCAGAGTACAGATTATATGGTATTCTTGAGGATTGTTCTAAGTAAAGACATTGTATAATTTTAGAATGTTTTTATTTTGTTTTTCTTTAAAAAAAAGATAGGGGTAAGATGATCATTGGAATCATCATCGCTCCGGTTGACTTTTAGGATTTTTTTTATTATCAAGACAGGACAACGTCCGCCGGGCGCGCTAGTATTATTATCAACACTTATTACATATGCTTTGAGTATGTCAAAAGTAAGATAGATACATATGACAGTAGTAAATGACATCATGTTTGTTACACATGTCAAAATGCATATTTTATTTCGATTCTTGTTTAAGGGGATGGTCTTGGACACCTTTCCCTATATTTCATAATATCTATTGATTTTTATTTTTACGTGAGCTATATTGGGTTCCCAGTCGAAAACAAACGCTAAATATTACTCGTAACACTTCAGCATTAATGAAGTGGACACTGTTTGATAATGCGATATGCATTTTGATGATTTGATTTGCGATATGGACATTTTTATTAGCTCTTGTAATTATATATTTCGTTATGAATACAATATTTCTTTAATTCTGTTGGCCTACATATGTTATATATACCTATGTTTGTAATATAGGTACCGAGTATGATGATTATTCCGACATTTTTTGTCCTCTCTTGTTTGTTATTTTTGCTTTGCTTCATGAAGACGTTACTTTGCGGAAATCTATATATAAATATTATAGTGGACGTTACTTTACTTACTTTACGTTACTTTTCACAGTACAAGTAACAAATTATGACATTGACGTATTATTTTATTTGCATTTATGTTTCTATTATTACTTTTCATATTTTATATTATTACTAGTGGGCGCCCAGAGGTCGACATTCGACCATAATAGATTGATTTTTTAAGTTTGAATTTTATTAGGGTTAATATCATTATTGAATGTAGAATGAAAAAGGGTAATTGGAACGTAAGAGTAAAATAATACATACAGTCGAGCATTGCAACCTCTTTCGCAACCTTTTTTGAAGTTCTTTATTGACGGATGTCAAATTGTCTTTTTTATTTACATGTGTGTATATGTTGTGTAAAATTGAAGCATTAGTGTGAGTAGTGCATATTGTAATAATTTTATTTTATATACTTCTAATGCATTTTATATAAAATAAATAGGTTTCTGCCCTTCTCCTCCATATAAACTTTAACTAATAAGCTAATATAACATAATAATAGTAATATAGTTATAATTGCCATTCTAACATTTCTCTGTAAAATTGTATATGTATAACTCTGTAAAATTGTATATATATAAACTATGCCAAATTACACGTTTATCCGTTCGCGCAGTTCCGTTAAAAAGGGATACAAAGTTTTGCCTTCACGTATTAATATATATCATAATGGTTTATTATATTATTATTACTGAAAAACTCTGAACCACGAATCCTGAAAAAAAAAACGAAAATATGTCCTCGGGAATAGTCTAAAATTGGCTAGTTTTCTGTTACATAAAAATGGCAATATAGCAAGCAAACCGTAATCTTGAAGAACTTCGTTTTTAACCGGAACGGTGGTGCCGCTCAAGCAGAAACTATAATAGCCAACCAAAGCTAAAGCTTACAGAAAAATTGTAAGGCTAAAAGATCAGACTTCCTAACTATAAAATAATAATCATAAATACAGTGCTACAACAAAATAATCCCAAGGAGGGTTGCTGTCAAGCAGGCGGCCGATCGTAAAAATTAAGCCAAGTCATATACCACAACATGACGAACATGTTGTACCGACCCTACTTAGGTGGGATAAGGGTAAGAAGAAGAAGTAGAAGTGGACGTTACTTTACTCTCCCGCCTGAATTTGATTGGTCGCCGCCACGTCTCACTGCAACAGAAAATGTCTCATATTATTTGTGCAACGTGTACATGAAAAAAGTAATAAATTTAAAACTAGTAATGCAAAGAGTGAAACATTAATAATTGAAATAACCTCCTTGGTACTTGGTTGACGGTTGAATCCGATGTTCAGGTTCAGGTTCGGGTTTCAGTTCTTATTTCTGAAGTGAAACTTCTAATGCGACTTCCAACAAGGTTGCGTTAAACGTTTAACGCTAGGGGGAATAGAAGGAGACAGAGCGAGAGAGAATGCGTGGCACTCGAACGCATGCGCGTAGGATACCTGTTACAGGCCAGCGCGAGCGTTATCAACGAGTAGCATCCGATATTCCTTGATGCTGTTTTTGCAAGAAATATTGCAAAAATAGAACTCAAACATTTCGTATCTTACTTTAGTTATCATAATCCCAATGTAAATGTTATAGATCTGGATATTTCTCCACTCGATAATTAAAAGATGCGATCAATTGTGAATTGTAAGCAATGTTAATAAAGTTTGTCTTAAAGAAACAATATGATTTCACTAAAAATCAATTTCTACCCCTTCCTATTTTCATTTCCACATTAAGAAGTTTCACTTCTTCTGCGCGGAGAGACTCCACGTACTATTTTTTGTTCCGGTTATTGACTATACATATATCTTTTTCTAAGTGAATATGGCATATTTCCCTTATCCACATAATTTACCTGCTTACATATGACGTATTTTTTATAATATAGGTAGTAACCAGCATTTACTGGCGTTAATTTAGATTTGATGTATCCTTCGGAAACAATACTTTTTTTCTGGATGAAATGGATTCTATGTTCTTTTACGTGTCCCTGACAAAATATATACGACATTTCATGACGATTGCAAACAATGAAACAAACACACATTCGCATTTATAATATTACTAGCATCCCCGGCAGACGTTGTCCCGCCCTGATAAAAAAAATCCTTAACAAATTATATAAAAAATATTTGACGAATTACACCAAAACGTTCCTCATAAATCACTGTACCTACTGGGAAAACCGCATGAAAATCCGTTCAGTAGTTTTTGTGTTTATCGCGAACAGACAGACAGACAGACGCTGTAGGGGACTTTGTTTTATACTATATAATAATAATAATAATAATAATAATGATTTATGATTAGTATTACAGTCACGATATTTTTTTCTTTCGAACTGAGTACGCTATTTACCTAGCAAGGTCTTAACAACTTCACCGGACTCATAACCTTCCCCGATAAATGAACTATATAACACTGAAAGAATTCTTCAAATCGGGCCAGTAGTTCCTGAGATTACCCCCTACAACCTCACAAACTCACAAACTTTACCTCTTTATAATACCTACTATATTATATTATTATTGGTATAGATAATCAAATAGCCATAGGGACGTAGGGTGAAACAACCGTAGATGCCCGCGTAGATTGTTGTTAGTGTTATGAGAAACAATATCGAAATCCGTTGTCCGCATGCTTTTCTAAAAAATCGCTCTTATTTATTTGTATGTATTGACGCCTTAAGAAAGATTTATATTCGTTTATAGTTCTTAAATAACACGTAGATTATGAAATGCAAATGTAAATAGAGTGATTACTTTTATAATTATTCGTCTATTTAAATATTTTTTGTTTTGTGTCTGTACACTCAATAAGGCCCAGGTATTTGTACTGTGGGCTTTATTAGATGTATGGAAACTGTACTTACGTTAACCATATTGCCTTTGCTCTATTGGTGTCGTCAGAATGATCCGTAGTTGAAATGCAAAACATATAATCACTCAATGATGAAGATGATGACATTCCCTCATATCAATTTGTTACATCAACTCCGAAAGTTCCTAAATGGACTAGTGCCGCATAGACGAAAAACGACAAACTATCAGGCCCAAAGAGTAATCAAAGATGTTTTTATGAAACAGCCAGGAAATTTGTCAACTATACATTTAGAAACCACATCATTCACCACTAGTTCATCGACTTATCAGCCAACTGTAGTACAAACTATCTGGTACTGTGTAACGTGTTGAGAAGATCGAATGACAGGTATACGATAACGTCGGATGACGATTTTTACTGCTTTAACAAATTTGAAAGCAAAAAACTCATTAAACAAAATGCTATTTGCTTTTAAGAACAGTAGTGTATAGAAGTAACTGAAGAATAGATATTGTTTTAATTTAGGGCTTCATTTGGAACACTAGTTTACAAAAAGGCCCGTTTTTTAACAACTTCGGAACTATTACAGTTTTGTTTGTTATTCTGAAATATTACCTTGCTTCAATTACTTAATAAAATAGCTATTCGATTACATCATGTTTTATATTGATATTCCTGTAACTTATAGAAGTTATACTTCTTTTGGCGCGCTAGGAAAAAATGATGAGAGTAAATTTTAACGATACGCGCGCACACCGTCACCTAAACCCGACACCCTGAAGTTAGCTATAGTCAACATTTTGTTTCTTTGTGTTTGTATTTCTTTGTATTAAAACTTTCAATGTATTAAATACCTTTTTTCTATTGTTAGTGTCATTTTTCTACAAACGTAGAATAAGGCGAAGGATAAAAATTTGAAAATATTTTTTTCTTGTTACGCCAAAGAATTATAACTTCCAACGCGTGTACATAAGTACACACACACTTTTTTATATTTCATATGTTTTAGCCTTTGACAACAATCTAAACTGGCGTTAAATGGCAACGTGACCTAAAATGTTTAACACGCTAATTCTAGATAGGGACTGGCTCTGAAGTGCATCTGCCGGAACACACCAACAAGTGCTTGATAGAATTTAATCTCAAGGGTTGTAGCTAGCGGGCTGTGGACTTAGACAAAGCCATGCTGTGCTTTCACCGTGGAGTCTTCCTACACCGAAAGCTCCGTCCCAGTTACTAGGATTCGAACCTACGTTCATCGTAAATTTTTATGTCCGTAAATAAATTAGGTGGGCCTTATTCGGTACAGATACCTTAAGTTTGTTTGTTAGTTACACTTTTATGTCTTCGCTATCCAAGCGATCACCATGAAGCATACACGTTATACGGAAAACAGAAAAGGAAATAAAGTACCTTTCTTTCAAAAATAACTACTCCCGAGGGATAACTCGGATCCATATTAATGTGAGTGAAGCCATGGTCAAAATCTAGTATACATTTAAAGTCTTTGCACAAGTTCGGATAACGTGTAACGTGTAACGTGATTGACGTAAGTTTGATGAAGTTGTTACGTACTATCCTCAAATTGAAAATCTGTCGCTAAGCACCTGTTTTTTTTCTTTTCTAAACACGTTATTGGTCTGAAGGGCCTTCACAGCTTCACCGGGCTACTAAGGAGAGCGCTTATGGCATTTCGCCGTAAGTCTGGTGAAGCCGTAAAGGCCAGTTCGAAAAAAAGCTCTTCGCCCTTTTCAACAAGCTAAAGGGTGTGAAAGTAGCCGCACCTCGGTGTGGGCAGTTGCCTTGGAATTGGATGCAACATGCATCTGTTGTGTCCCGGTAACTGCAACTGAGAGCGATTTTTTTCTACGCCTAGTTTTTAATTTGAACTATGTGTGTTAACGCATTGTTGACCGGTTTAACTCGAAATCGAACCGGTTTAAATCGAATTAACTCGTCATTACCTTGCGTTATCTATTGCAATTTATTAGTTTATAAGGTTGTTTAGAATATTGCAAAAGCTTCCCGCATCATTTATAATCAGTCGTATCCACTTTGGAATAAAAATATACTTATTTTTCTATTTAGGTTTATATAACGAGTAGTCGTCCAATGGTCGAATTTCAACTATAATAAGGGGTGTTAGAGTATTGTGCCAATATTGTAGACGTAAGAAACCTGAGGTATGACGAGTAACTGAAGGTTTCGAATTGTCGATGGTATGAAAAAAAAACGTTTCTAATGTTTTTGTTTATAACACTAAACCTCGTTAATGGTTAGAAAAACAGGATGAGTCGCAAAGACACATGATAGAAATGGAACTTTTGTTTACATTAAAAGAATATTTTACAAAAACCAACGCCAAACGGTGCCAGGCGGTCATCCATTCAAGTATTGACCGCGTGCAAACGTTGCTTAACTTCGGTGATCGGATGAGAACCGATATTTTCAACAATCTACCCGACACAGTATTCACCCCAACCACTTCTCGTCACACAAAAAGGTTTTAACAAAAACAAATTTAATAAAGTCACTTTGAAATTTAAAATTTTGAACTGTTTTTTATTTATATTACACTTTTAATTATTTTTCTAACTTGCAAAATTTAAATTTGCAATTACTGCCATCTAGAAATACATCTATAGGTTTATCTAAAAAAACCTCCAACAGATGGCACTACTAGAATTCTTCTTATCATCTAATTCAACTATGTTTGTACAGATTGCGCCCTAGGTGCATTGAGGTCCATATTTTGAAATTTTGTTATATTTCAACAATCCTTCAATAGATGTCGCTGTAATAAATTTTAGTGTTTCAACAGAATTTGGTAGATGGTGTTTGCCGCCGAAATTGATCCACATATTAACCATTATATGGGTACTCATAATTATTCAATTATTGTGTTTAATTTTGGTACAAGATAATCTGAAACAGTAATATTTACGAGCTTCATTTTCAAATCACATTGTATAATATTAGATATACTAATTAGCTTCGTAGGTGGTATTTTAATTATTTAGGTGACGATACGCTATGATTAGGACTGCGAAATAAAATCCAGAATAGTGATGGATTCTCTAATCGAAATGTTGTAATGATTATATTCTATAGGAGATATTACAGCAAATTTTCTCTTAAGTTTCTTAACTTCCACTGCCGTGTAATATTCTTGAAATTAAATTAAAACAGGTGATGAAAATTTACAGTATTGTAGCACCACTAGACGTTAGGCGAAATTGTATTTAAACAATTTAATATTACAATCCTACGGCAGTATTATGAAAATCTTCAATGAACCACTATATGATTTGTGAAACAATCAAATATGAATAACAAATGACAATATATTTTGTGATTCCATATTTAAAATTACCTCATACACGCAGTTTTGTCGCATCTAAGAAAGGAGTTTGCATTACAAACACGTGCTATTGCAATCATCTTATTTAAATAGTACTTAACTTGTCATTTTAATTGATAAATAACGTCAATGATAAATTATTAATTTCTAACACAAGTAAACAGAAACAGATGGATCTTTGAGTAAAAGCGCTTTCGTTTGACCCATTGAGTTTATAAGTAAAGATTTCATGGTTTTCCTTTCATTAAATTTACCAAGTATGTTAGAGAGATTTTATCCTTGTGATTGACCCTAACGATCGATGCAATAAAATTACAGGGTGTAATTTATACAGATTTTAGTCGGTTCGATACCCGGGTAAAGCAGGAGAATTTCGAAAATCTTAGAACGCAATTTTATTTCTTATCAAAAATAAAGAAATGTTTCTTTAGAGTAAAATTTGCTATCTCTATTATTTAGAGTACTTTCCCTCCAGTTGTCAATAAAAAATTCCACCCGGTATACTATGCTCATATCGATGATATATGGAATATATCGACCCGTCGCCACGCCAACAGTCGGTCTGACCCGCCTCTATAGATTTTTTAGGAATAAGGACGCGTATGGAAATGATTACTTTTTAAATGAAACCTGCCCTCGAAGGTAATTCGAAGTTTTGTTAATACCTATATAAAACTTCAGTGTCATGGGTTTGTCCACGATGAACTAATTAATCAACCGGTCTTCATTTAAGTTGGCGTTTGTGTAATTCGGTCCAACCGAAAATTTATATTTCGATGAATATTTTTATATTTCAATAATTTTTAATTACAGATTAAATAATTGTCAATGTTGATTATTGTTATTGAATATAAGTTTCACCAGTATCAAACAGATGACGCTAAAAATTACCTTGTTGACAGAAAACTATAAGATCGACTGTTATAGATATCTCATAGATGGCGCCACATATTAATTAGAAATTTCTTTTTTTAAATTTAACATGCAATGACTGAGCCACCGTAATGCGTGGCCAGGTCAGCTAGTAATCTATATAAAAGAAACACATACTAAATTTAGCTGTAAGCTTTGTCTATTTTTTTTATTTGATCATCATCCAGAATTTTTTTTAAAGAACGTTATTTTTAATTCCTTAATAATTACAATAATTAATTTAATTTTACTTACGCACTTATGTATACTTCGATTCACTTCTTTAAAATAAAGTATTTTAAGTTTAACTACAAGAAATATAGCGAATATGTGTGAGGTGATTGTAAATCATCTCTATCTATACAATATACATATAATAACAATGTAAATCTAAAGTGTCTGTATTTTTTCGATGTTCGTGGAAAAAATTGTTGCACGTGTCTAGGAATCAGTAATAGAATAAATTCTAATCATGAAATGTCTGTCTGTTTGTATGAACACGCATCGCTGCTAAAGTATAAAATCGTAAAGCATATCCTCGGGAGTAACTTAGTGTTTGTTTCATTAAAATCGGTCCACTCTATCAAAAGTTACTGTAGTTTTAATGACCACGCGGCGTAAGTACGAGAGAAAAGTAAACGTGTAAATGGACTTAATACGTTCAGATAACCTTATTGATCACTGTTTTTACATAAACTTCCACGCAGACGAAGTCGCGGGCACAGCCAGTCCACAATATTTATGTAATGCGTTCTGTTTATAGAAGTTCTTTCTACTCGTTGAATTGAAGCTGTCAGTATTCGACTGTTGAGGGATCAAGAAATGTGCCTTCTAATTGTACGATCGAAGTTGTATAGTACAACGCGTTGCCTCGTCGCTCGAGCTCATCTGATGGTAAATAACGACTTGGTCTAAGAATGTAAGGACCCCTTAAACCTAGACGGAAAGTCGCTATCAAGTGCACCTACCGGAACACACCTATACGCTTGGCTTCAATTTGAAGGTAGTAGGTAACCAGGCGGATTTAGAAATAGCCGTACCATTATACTATGTCTTCAGAATGATATTTTCCTTCACCGAAAATTTGGCTCATCTGCAAGGATTTGATTGTAATATACTTTTTTTTTATTTTATTTTAACACTGCAATATGACTGCACTGTGCCTGATGGTAAGCACAGTACAATCCAAAAACAATGGCGACCACCAAGTCACTCTATCCATCGCCGGTCGCCGCGGTCATGCCGGCCTGCTAAAAGCTGCATGCAAAGAATGCACAGGCTGAAGCGAATCACTACGACGGGTTTTTTCGCCTTATACATGGTGGTTGAGACCCAGTCAAGCTGTAAAACCCTACCACGCCGCTTTGGCCATTGCCTCGTATGTTATTCAGCAGGGTGCACCACGTCCAGGTGAGGTTGGCTTGGGTGTCTCAAGTCTTATGATGTTATTCGATACCCCTTGCACCCCAATACTTGCTTTAAAAAGGCCTCGTATTAAATGCTCCGCGGTCGCTGAATGTTCGCCATCTTGCTCTTTTGTCTCGCTTTGGTTACGTTAGGTTAGACTTGCGAAAGAGGATAATGCGAAATTGCCTCGGGCGAGCGCGGTGCATGTAATACGAAACCTTTTTAAAGCACATATTCAATACGTATTTAACTTTTTTGTAATAACACCGATAGTGTATACTTTGATAAATATATTCTATTTGTTTTCCCTAAATTTCCAAGTCGTACAATAATTTAAGTTCACGATATTGTAGTCCAACTTGATACTTTATGATTGCAAGTAAGGTAGGATAAAAAAAAACCTATGTCACGTTCATTTATTATCATTGCAATTAAATTAAAATGTATGTAAGTCATGTCTGGGACATGATATATTACCTACGTCACGGGAAGAGATTAGCGTCTGAGATACTAGGCTCGGCTAGAATATATAGATGTGTAGCAATACTATATGTCCTGAAATAATCCGTCTGGAAAAAATGTATCTTGTTGTTTAAATGAAGTTATTATTATAACTATTATTACTATTTATTTTTTTATATTATAGGAGGCAAACGAACAGGCGGGTTATCTGATGGTAAGTGATCACCGCCATCCATAGACACTAGCAACACCAAAGGAGTCGCAAGTGCGTTGCCAGCCTGTGTTTGGGGGAGGGAGGAGTGGGGGAAGAGGAGATGGGCCTCGGGCGTTCTCACTGACCGAACGAAACGCAACAATGCAAGCACTATTACTTCACGTCGGTGTTCTGTGAGAGGGTGGTACTACCCCGGGTGAGCCGACCCATTCATGCTGAAACCAATAATAGCTTCAGCGTGGCTCTACCACCTACAGAACCTAGTCGTATTATCTCGGTGCAGCCAAATAGCTTCCCAGATCAAGGGAATCAATATAATACCAACGGTCATCTATTCGCCCCCCCCCAACGTCTTCGATCTCTGCAAATACTAACGTCCTATTTCAGTGCTCATTTCCTGTCCGTAGGGGGCGTTGATTGAATCAATTTGCATACGATAACCTTTTTAATCAGTTCAATATTAGACGAAGTATGAACCCTTCGTTATAACATTTTTCTATATAATAAGAAAATGTGTCTGTCTTTACGTTTTTTTATTGTAGCACGGCAAAATGACTGCACTATGCCTGATGGTAAGCACAGTACAATCCAAAAACAATGGCGACCACCGAGTGACACACTGTCCATCGCCGGTCGCCGCTGTCGTGCCGGATATGTACAGGCTGATCCCGAAACGCGACCCGCAGAAGCGAATCACTATGACGGGCTTTTTCGCCATATACATGGTGGTTGCTACCCAGTCAGGCTGTAAAACTCTACCACCCCCCTTTTGCCATTGCCTCGTTCGTTATTCAGCAGGGTGCACCACGTGCAGGCGAGATTGGCTTGGGTGTCTCAAGTTTTATGATGTTATTCGACACCCCTATGAAACACGTAATGTTGTGAATTGGTATAACGTTGTAAAAATGTTTTGGGGAACTTTTAAAATTGGTATTGGTAGAATATAATTACTACAAGCTGTAAAGAAAGAACCGTTGTAACTGAATGTTTGCTTAATTAAGTTTGATAAAATTTTCACTACTGAGTAGACATCTCTTCCAGATTGTTTTGGTATATAAAATACGAGTCACTTGCTCGTGCTTTACACAGATATAATGTAAGCGATTTAAGTGAAACTTCTTCCGTGTTATTACAAAAAAGGTAAATACGTATTAAATACTTGTTTTAAAAAGGTATCGTAATGAATGCACCGTGCTCGCCCGAGCCAATTTCGCGTTATCCTTTTTTACAAGTCTAACCTAACGTAACCAAAGCGAGATAAAAGAGCAAGACGGCGATCATTCAGCTACCGCGGTTCAATACGTATTTATCTTTTTTGTAATAACACGGCTTAAGTCTAGTCACAGAAACGACTGTTTTTGATGCGCGAATTTTAAATTTGTAATATTTTCTAATACATTTTTTGAAATTATATATCGTTTAGAATGTTTATATTACATTAAATACTTCATGTAAATATTATAATTAAATGGATAGCCTATTCCAGACTTTTCTGTATGTATTTTATTATATTGATGTATTAGATTTATGATTTATTAGTATCAATATGTGAACGATAGCGACATCTGGAAGTGACACCTCTCTATTTGCATCCACTAAAAACGAATGTAGCTCTATGTGTCTATTATGTTGTAATAATAAAAAAATATGTTATTTATTATGAAAAGATAAAACAGATCGAGTTTCTTGCCGGTTCTTCTCGATGACTGGGTTGTTTGTCTAACCGGTGGTAGTTTTGACGTTCATAAGTGCCTTCTCAGGGCATAAATTTAATAAAGAGTATTTTGATTTTGAGATTAGTTTTAATCAGCTTAGTTGCTTATGTTGTTAGTTTTAAGTACTCGAATTTTTTTTTAAAGTTTAGATCGCGATACATTGACTTTTTTCTAGGTTTTTTTCTCTATTAAATACATGCGATTTACATAAATAACTTGATGAAGAAGTTACCTAAATGAAAATGAAAACTTTGTCAATTTGTTTCAAAGTTTAGAAGAACTAAGAAGAAGGATAACAATTATGTTTATATTGATATTTTTTGTATGTGGAAAAAACTTGAAATCAATGTATATTCAAAAATAGGCATATCTACGGTCAAAACCTTGTGTTCGTAATTCTGCTTCCGTGTTTAATTTGCTCGTTTTTAATATGACTAATCTCCGGTAGTATAGTTAGTTGTATGCTCCCTAAAATGATTATTTTAGTACTTTTCTGTGATATAAAAAGGGACCTTCACAGGCTTTTGGCACAGTGACGTAGGTACCTTAGACGAACTATACGACAAGGACGGAAACGAGGAAAAAAAATGAAATTTTGCATCATTCTCTTAGTATTCTCCATTTTTTACTATAAAATAACCGGTAAGAATGCATGTCTGTACTAATTGTATAGCTTTCAAGAGACTGTTTTTTGAAGAGTTTTTGGCAACCTTTTTTGTGACGAATAGTAGGGGTAAATACTGTGTCAGGTAGAGTGTTGACAACACCAGTTCTCGCCTGATCACCGAAGTTAGTAACGTCGAGCGATGTCAGTAGAAGCATGGTTGACCGCCTGGGAATACCGCGTAACGTTGGCTTTTTGTTATATTTTTTTAATTTAAATGACTCCCTGTAGTATAAAAGTTTCACTTCTATCGTGTTTTTTTACGACACACCTTCGTTTTCTTTATTAATAAATCACTTGTTTGTATAGTGCTTCAATCGGACTGTCCAGCGATTGTTTTATTTCAATAATAATTCGAGCTAAACATTTATAATATCTACAGATATTGGTAATGTATATGTACTAAATGCTACTTGTTCTAAGGTAGTATAGTAAATACACTATTATATAATACTGTATCCAAGTAAGGTAAAGTGCTATTCAAGTTAAAAAACACAAAAAAGTACCTATTATAACAAAATGTACTGACAAACTGCATGGATAGGAAATTTTGAGCGTTGTAGGATTCGAACCTGCACTAGACAATTATGTTATTATCCATAGTTTATTGTTCTTCGTCTAGACGTAATCTGTGTTCACCAATTCTATGTTTGTAAAGGCTCTCGTTATATGGAGCTTCGATAAACAGTGCAGGTGTTAAAAAAATGTATACAAACTTCTTTACACTAATAAGAGTTTACATTTTTAAAACAATGATATTATAACTAGAAAGCTGTAGATTAAACGTCTTGTTATAACTTTGCTAGCTAGCTTACTTTGGACGGCTGCCCAGTCCAATGTTATCATCATCATCATCATCATCATCATATATATTAATACGTGAAGCCCAAACTTTGTATCCCTTTTTGAGAGAAATACGCGAACAGATGAACGTGAAACTTGACATAGTTAAAGTTTATATGGAGGAGAAATGCAGAAAGCTATTTATTTTATATAAAATGCATTAGAACTACATTAAATTAATTAAAATATGCATTACTCACACGAATGCTTCAATTTTACACAACATATACACACATGTAAATGAAAAAGATTTTTTGATATCTGTCACTAAAGGACTTCAAAAAAGGTTGTGAAGGAGATTGCTATGCTCGACTGTATGTATTATTTTACTCGTACGTTCCGATTACCCTTTTTCATTATAATTATTATTTACTAATGATTGGCCCTGTCAATCCGACCGTACCCAAGCAACTTACAACTAGGATTAGCAAAACCTGGTATTTTGAGTTTTTGGCGGGATTTTGGTCTGTCATGTAGTGGATTTTATATTTTATTCATAATCTTGTGTTACTTGACTCTATATTGTGTAAAATTGGTGATGTTTTATGTAATGTAGTTTGCTTATTGTGCATAAGTGAAGGAATGGAAAATAATACCACGGACCATGAATTCTGAGATGACACAAAAACTCAATGGAAAGTTCTAACAAGATGGTGGCCATCTTGTTAGTTTATTGTAATTATATCAAGGAACTTGTAATATCGATACTCAGTTGACAATGGCAGTAATAATCTACTAGAAGACTGGTTGCCAAAAATAAAATAGAAGAAGAACTTGTAATACTATTAACTACTCGATAATGGCAATAATATTCTAAATAAAGTAAAAAAAACATATAACTATTTATTTTCACCACCGATACTGAGAATATGCTATCTTACTTCCACATTTTGTCTAAAACAGCGTGGCATTACAATACTACTTTACGTATGTGTGCGTTATTCTGCCATTTGTTTTGTCAAAATATCATGTAGGTAACGTGTCTACAACTTTTTAGTTATTATATAATTGATTTAAAAACGTTAATCTCAGGAATTACGAGTTACTAAGATTTAATTATTTTCAAGCTCACCCTTCTACACCCGAGTTAACCATATTACGTCAGTTACTGGAACATCCCCTGAAAATGACGCTTATGATATCGCCGGAGAAAAGAGGAGACCCAAAAATAAATCCGACTTCGGCCAGGTCTGGTCGAGCAGGACAGTGGGACTTCAAAGGTATATTTATTTCTTGTTTTTGAAACGATAGTACAAATAGCGTAGTTATTGTAAAAGGTACCTTCGAATTCTGCGATGAGCCGAAGCCAAGTCAAAAATCTGTCGCCAAACTATAAATGTGTTCCAGTAGCTATACATGAGAACCAGCCCTATTCTATGTATAGTGTGATCTTAGACCACATCCGCGCCACAATAACCCAAACTTCATAATGGTCCATCGTTCTTACCTATGTAACTTAACTTGGGGTGTAAGAGGTGTCAAATAACATCTAAGACTTGAGACATCCAAGCCAACCTCACTTGCACGTGGTGCACCCTGCTGAATAACGAACGAGGCAATGGCGAAAGCGGGGTGGTAGTGTTTTACAGCCTGACTGGGTCGCAACCACCATGTATATGGCGGAAAAGCCCGTCATAGCGATTCGCTTCTTCGGGTTGCGTTTCGGGATCAACCTGTGCATATCTAGCTTTTCGCAGGTCGGCATAACAGCGACTACCGGCGATGGACGGTGTCACTCGGTGGTCGCCGTTGTTTTCGGATTGTACTGTGCTTACCATCAGGCATAGTGCAGTCATATTGCCGTGCTACTATAAAAAAAACTTTCAGCTTTTATAGAATAACGAAGGACTGGGGTTAAATTTTAAAATGCAAATGTGTTACTTTATTTAACTTACTCTTAATTGCAGGATCCGAAGGACCTCTGATATTATTCGAAGATTTAATTAATGAGATGGAGTATGGCGATGCAGATTCTATTAGATCTCAGACATAACAAGTGAACTAATATTACGTATCATGGACAGCGAAGTCAAATGTTTGATATGAAAATATACTAAATGATGTTATTTACACGTTCTTTGATTATTATATATTTAAGGATTTGATATTGGTCGTTGAAAGTTTTAATTGTCACCGATGTTTCTATGTATTATAATATTCTGAAGCATAGTCATTAAAATGAATGATTAAATAATATTTCCTTTTATTTATTTCTTTATTATAATTTGACTTATTTGTCGAGAACAATTTTTTTTATACTTCGTAGGTTTTACCGCTTGACCACAATCGAATATGATGTTAATTGACAATGTAGTCTAAGATGGTAAATATGCTGAAATTAGAGGAGTCTGGTTGTCAAGTGGAGTTGCCGAAATACACCAGCCGGTGGTTTGCGACCGTTTTTCAATTTGAGTTGGTAGCAAACCAGGCGGACATAGAAAAATGCATTTTTTCTTGATGATATCTGGTATCCAATATCCTTTTTTTTGTAGTACGGCAAAATGACGGCACTGTGCCTGATGGTAAGCACAGTACAATCCGAAAACAACGGCGACCACCGAGTGACACCATCCATCGCCGGTCGCCGCTGTCATGCCGGCCTGCGAAAAGCTAGATATGTACAGGCTGATCCCAAAACGCAACCCGAAGAAGCGAATCGCTATGTCGGGCTTTTTCGCCATATACATGGTGGTTGCGACCCAGTCAGGCTGTAAAACCCTACAACCCCGCTTTCGCCATTGCCTCGTTCGTTATTCAGCAGGGTGCACCACGTGCAGGTGAGGTTGGCTTGGATGTCTCAAGTTTTAGATGTTATTCGACACCCCTTACAACCCAAATTTTTTCCTAGATGTACAACTTTGCTTCCGCCGTTTTGCAATAGATGGTTGTAGCGGTAAGTGGTAGTCGGAATAAATAGATCGTAGATGTCATACAATAAGCTTAGTTAATTATAAACATATCGCCATCGATGTGTGTCGATTTGTGTCTGCATCATACAGTTATTCTTGATTAAACATGTCAGTTTACGAGCCGAATTCTCGTCGTTTGCGGGAGGTTTCAATTTCCTGCTTTAATATGGAGAAATTTGCGGCTGGGGCTTATCGATTGCTCTCTAAAATACCTATGGTGAGTCCGTTATTAGTGAAAGAACGTGCGGAGAGTGGTTTCAACGCTTCAAGGACGGTGATTTTGACACCGAAGACCAGCATGCCGGTGGAAGAGAGAAGGTTTTCGAAGATGTACAATTGGAGGCATTACTTGATCAAGATTCGTGTCAAACGTGACTTTACTCCCTCGGACTATCACTTGTTTCGATCAATGGCACACGGCTTGGCTGACTAGCACTTCCAGTCTTATGTAGAAGTAAAAAATTGGATCAATTCATGGATCGCTTCAAAACATGACCAGTTTTTTCAACGCGGGATTCGTACGCTGCCCGAAAGATGGGAGAAAGTAGTGGCCAGCGATGGACAATACTTTGAATCATAAATGTATAACCAGTTTTTTACAATAAAGCCTCGAATTTTGGAAAAAACGGCGGTAGCAAAGTTGTATGCCTATTTATATACAGCGTTTATGCAAAATTTGATAATGATCGATTGGGCAGTTAAGATATGAAACCGTAATAAATAGATAAACTCACATGTGCTTTTCTAATATTAGTTAGCATTAGGATATAAGCACGAAAGACGATTGTACCTAAGAATCACATCATCTAGACAACTGGAAACTATTAACAATATTTCTAATAAGTAAGTTCTTTTAAAATAATTATTCTGCTTTTATATGTCATACGAACGATACGAACAGGTGGGTCACTTGATGTTAAGTGACCATCACCGTTCATAGAGACACTAACGACATCAGGGTAGTTGCAAGTGCGTTGCCAGCCGGTATTTGGGGAAAAGGGAGGAGACGAGAGGGGAGGGGAGGGGTGAGCGGGCCTCTGGCGCTCTCACTGACCGAACGGAACGTAACAATGCAGGCACTGTTACTTCACGTCAGTATTTCTGTGGATCGGGTGGTAGTACCCAGGCCAGGCCGACCCATTCAAGCTGAAACTAGTAATAGCTTCAGCGTGTCTCTACCACATACCATATTCCCCATTACAATCAATGTTGTAACCACTACTAAGACAATAGAAGAAAATAATTCGTTATATTTCTGCAAGACGATTTATAACATTCGTCTTCTGTTTTAAGAATAAAACTACTGGAGTTACATTATTTATTCTTCACAATTATTTTAATGACTTAGAACGCACGTCGAAATGTAAGTTACAGCATCGAGATACATTTTCTTATTCAAAACAGAGGCGAGCAAAAATGGAGTAAGCGATTAGTCGGACTGAAATGTCTTGATACTGTTTCATTTTTGACATTATTATCGAGATTACAGAATATAAAATTCCTTAAGCCTGTTTGAGATTTAATTTATATTTGAAACTAGCTGTACCCGCAGCTCCGCACGCGTTTTTTAAAATCGTATTAAAGAATTATAGAATTGTGAGACTATGTACAATTACAGAAACGCTCTTTAAAGACAATTGTAAGTACGACGCGCACGCCACTAAAAGTAACATGTAACGTGTACATTAGATATATAAATACAAAGAGCGTGCCAAATGAGGTTTGTCATCAGCATAATATTTGGAACCATAATCAACCATATAACTACCTCAGTGCTCACTTACACTGTATAAGGAACTATTGAAACAATAACTAAAAATATTATTATAAAGATTTATATTTACGTTACATTTAATATACATTGCCCTTATTATAATTAAGATTTAGTGACTATACAAAAAATAAACGCTTGTCTGTTCCGCAACATCAGCATCATATTTGGAACCATAACCAACCATATAACTACCTCAGTGCTCACTTACACTGTATAAGGAACTATTGAAACAATAACTAAAAATATTATTATAAAGATTTATATTTACATTACATTTAATATACATTGCCCTTATTATAATTAAGATTTAGTGACTATACAAAAAATAAACGCTTGTCTGTTCCGCAACAAATTGTATTATGGAACTCTTTACGTAATACTCTTATTAGGAAGACCTCTATATCATTAATGTTATTAATAATTATAATGTCGAATTGTAAACAATAAGCCGATAATTATTTCTGTCATTAAAAATAAAGAATAAGTTGAAATCTTGCTAAATTTCATGCAGAACAGACAGACAGACAGACAGACAGACAGACAGACAGACAGACAGACAGACAGACAGACAGACAGACAGACAGACAGACAGACAGACAGACCGACAAAAATTTGAAAAATTGCGTTTTTGTTATCAGAAGCGTGTATACTTTCATACCCAATCTGTGAATTTTTTTTATTTTGATATTACATACAGACACTTCATTTTTATTATATGTATAGATAATCGTAATTTTATATAGACCATTATTTTTATTATGAAATTTAGTAGTTTCAGTCAATGCTACTGAACAGGATAGTTTAACAAATGTTCGACGTGATTCTTTAAATTGGCATAACTTTTTTATTTACGAACCGATTGACATGAAACAAACACTAAATGTTAAGTGAACCTTACCACGATATACCATTGAAAACCACATCTAAATCGGATAAGGCGTTTCTGAGATTTGCGTGCACAAACGCACAGACAAACAGATAAACAGACAAACAGACAAAAATTCTAAAAATCATTGTTTTGGGTTCTATTGCATTTATAAAGACCCCTAATAATAGTTTTTCTCATATATACTTAATGTACAGACAGCGGTCAGTTACATTTTTATTATATGTATAGATATAGATTAGTAAAGTTGCAGTCAATGCTACTGAAAAGAGAAAGAACAGTAGATAGATAGTTTAACAAATGTTCGACGTGATTCTTTAAATTGGCATACCTTTTTTATTTACGAACCGATTGACATGAAACAAACACTAAATGTTAAGTGAACCTGACCACGGTATAACCAGTGAAAACCACATCTAAATCGGATAAGACGTTTCTGAGATTAGCGTGCACAAACGCACAGACAAACAGACAAAAATTCTAAAAATCATTGTTTTGGGTTCTATTGCATTTATAAAGACCCCTAATAATAGTTTTTCTCATATATACTTAATGTACAGACAGCGGTCAGTTACATTTTTATTATATGTATATAGATGAGATTTTTTTAGGCAGGTTATCGGTTTCTTTTGGTAGGAGATACATTTATAATTTCGCGTCATAGCATAAGCGTGATTGGCCATACTATGTTGCACGGCTTGCGTCAGACTAGCGACGTCTAGTATAGGGGCCTGTACACCTAATATTGATATTATGTATTGAGATTATGCAGCCCACAATACGTTTGGTTAATTCATAGACTTTTAAAAAAATTATATTGTTATTGTTCGGAGTGCCAATAGATGCGGAAAGACTAATGTTAATGAATTTCATTACATAGTATAAAACAAAGTCCCCTACCGCGTCTGTCTGTCTGTCTGTTCGCGATAAACTCAAAAACTACTGAACGGATCTTTATGCGGTTTACACCAGTGGATAAAGTGACTCAGGAGGAACGTTTTGGTATATAATTTGTTCAGGATTTTATTATAATCAGGGTGGGACAACGTCTTCCGGGCCCGCTAGTCAATTTATAAAAATAAGTGCCTGTAACCGTCACACGTGATTGAAGTAAAACTTCTTTGGCGTTGTGAGAGGTGACGATTAAGTTAAAAATAAATACATCATATGAGAATTTAAAAGGCATTTATTGATGACGTATACTAGATTGCAAAATATTCAAAATGATTAGCTGATAGATGGCACTACATTTTTTTGCGTACTTTTCGATATGTTATTTACTTTATAACAAAGAGTTGCTAATAATACGAGTATTTTCTATATTATTTAAGTTCCGAATTAGCTGATAGACGGCACTACAGATAATGAAGCTTTGATTTAATTTGTTACTTACTTACATTGAAATTAGATGGCAGCACGGTCGTTCGCTCGTATATACATAAATTGTTTGAATTTTATTTCAATTCATTTTATTTCTTTTTCAAATATTTTTGATTGATTTGTTTATAGACTATTTATTGACAAAATCAAAAATATTTAAAAACCGGATGGTCCAGAAACGTGACGCCATATTGCCGTAACGGTCTTCCGTTGTATTGTCGTCTAGTTACCACCTAGTCTCGCCTAAAGAAGTTGTACTTCAAAAATTATGAGATTTGAATAATTCACACTATTTAAAATTTCAAAAGAGAACATAGTTATTATATTTATTTTGCGTTTTTACTTCTGTCGGCAGTCTTAATGACTGCCCGAATTTCTTTTTGTTCCTTGCAAATCTATAATCACCGCCAGGAATTGAGTGCTATTTATTTTTTCTTGTAAATTTGAATCTTGAGAGGTTTCCTCATCCAGTGACCTAAGGATCACTGAATAGCCTTAACTGGATTAACTGAAATAATCCCGGTTTCAAACATTAATCTCTTCATTCCGACTCGATTAAATTGCAGACCGTTTGGACATTTTGATTTTAAATACATTTCTTTAGTAGATTTCTTTTATTTTTGTTCTAACTATTGCCCTGGTTATAGGTAAAATATTTATTATTTTGATAAATCTATACATAAAAAGAAAATTTCTATTTATTGTGTGCTATAGTTATTATACAATTTGGTTTGGATGAAACATTTACTAGAAGATAAAAAACTTACCAGTGCAAGTCAATGCAAGTAATGGAAGTAAAACTTTTCTTTTTCTGGCAGGAGAGCTACGCTGAAGCTATTAATGATTTCAGCATGAATGGGTCGGCTCACTCGGGGTAGTACCACCCTCTCACAGAAACACCGACGTGAAGTAACAGTGCTTGCATTATTGCGTTTCATTCGGTCAGTGAGAGAGCCCGAGGCCCACCACCCCTCCCTTTCCCCGTTCCCTTACTCCCCGTCTCCCTCAAGACAGGTTGGCAACGCACTTGCGAATCCCCTGGTGTTGCAAGTGTCTATGGACGGTGGCAATTCCTTAACATCAGGTGCCCCGCCAGTCCGTTTGCCTCCTATGATATAAAAAAAGGCGCGATTAGGAGATAACCAGACGACAATGCAACGGAATTTCGTTACGGCAATATGACGTAACGTTTCTGTACCTTCCGGGTTTTAAATATTTTTCATTTTGTTCATAAATAGTTAACAAACAAATCAATACACAATTTTGAAAAAAGAAATTGAATTTATTTTAATAAAAAATATAAAATTGATTTTTTTGACATGATTTTTCTTTGATGCTAGATAGTTAGTGGTAGGTAGTAATAGAGGGAGGGTAGCTAGATTTGAATAAATAGGGCATTGTGATAACCGATAACGATATACTTACCTATAGACAAATATGTCTGAATACTCCAAAAAATGAGACATAAATATGTTATTTGTAAATGCAACGATCAAGAAGGGTCAATCTTATCTACACATCACACACATTTAATAATATCATCACGTATAGCGCCAACACTCATTCTCAATTTACTTCGACGTGTCTTAAAGCATTGACTAAATAATTTATTTGCTGTCTGATCCTAACAAACTACTCTGACTATGTATGATATTACATGTGGATTTTAAGAAGGTCAAGTGATTTGTACTCAATTATATGTAACTACTAGTTTTTGCCCGCGGGTTCGCTTACGTTATTGTAGATTTAACCTATCCTTGGCAAACAGAACAGTGATGCCCCTGATTGAGTTGTTCATAGGCGACAGTGATAATTTACCATCAAGTTTTTTTTTTATATCCTAGGAGGGAAACGAACAGGTGGGTGGGTCACCTGATGTAAGTGATCACCACCGTCCACAGACACCCACAACACCGTCATATGCGTCCTTGTAAAAAATAACTTTAAATCATTCATGTAAGGTTGAATTAGCAAAATCATAAGTTAAGCGCGTAACTATAACCACGTATGTATATTGAGGAGCTTTTGCGGTCGGTTTTGAGCGCTACTTTTATTCAAGACTGTGCGTCTTGGATTTTTATATGTCAATGTTTAGTACTATTACTATTGACTGGCTTTAGCATCATCATTAAGAAATCGCAAACAGTTACTTTTTCAATATCATCGGTTGTATGTGTATTTGTAGACAATACAACATGTGTATTTATATAAATTGAAAATTAATACATATCGTCATCATCCAATGATCGACATTTGACTATATTTTTTTAAATTTTTAATATCATTTTTTTTTCATAGAATCTACCAATATTGTCAAGTATTGAACGTAAGGGTATGTAGTATAACTAATAGAGACATACTCACTAATCGCATAGAATAAGAAAAGTAATTCTTTATAATATTTTTAATAATAACACTAGGGCTTGTCAAGAGCGTGTTACACATCCACGTGCTGCTTAGACACGAGCCTAAAGGGCTAACGCTGCAGCACGTCCAACCCGCTGCCCGCTGTTGCGACACCACCTAGCCTAGGTTACGACTGAGGCATCGCAGCCTAAGGAGAACACTTCTGATTCTAACATCGATCCGTCGTCACTTCCCTAGTTGTAATTTAATTATATATATTATATCATAGGAGGCAAACGAACAGGTGGGTCGCCTGATATTAAACGATCACCACCGTCCATAGACTCTTGCTACACCAGGGGAGTTGCACGTGCGTTGCCAGCCTATGTTGGGGGGGGAGAAAGGGTTAGGGCATAGGGGAAGGGAAGGTGTGTCTCCCGCACTCTCACTGACCGAACGAAACGCAACAATGAAATTACTGTTACTTTTCTATGAGAGAGTGATAGTACCCCGGGCGAGCCGACCCATTCATGCTGAAACCAGTAATAACTTCAGCGTGGCTCTACCACTACTGGTTACATTTTATTGCACCCTTCGACTGTAGCCTTCGTAATTAGTGCGTAAATAAAAAAAAATAGAAAAGGTATTAATATTAGGTAGGTATTAATATATATTATTATACATATTATTAATATTAATAAGGCCTTAATATTAGGTATTAGATACAATTGGGTAATAATTATATTAGGTACAATTACATCACATAAATAATGAAAATGTAATTCATGTAATAAACCGAACAACAAAAACAGATTCAAGGATGGAAGTATATTAACGTACTAAATAAGGTTAAATTCTATTGGGCTATTTCAAACTCGTATAAAGTTTGCTAAAAGCCTTTGCAACGGAAACATCTTATAATTTAATTTAGTACTAGAGATATTTCGAAACAAATGAGAGAGAGGGGTGTATAAGTTAAATCTGTATAATTTACTAAAAGATCTCGGCCTTTCAAGAGTCAATGTAAGTTTTTTTTAGATAAATTTCCAAGGCGCCCTTTGTTAGTTCTTGTTACAATAGCGGCATGCCATAATGGCCGTTTTGACGTTTTGTAAAACTTCATAACTACGTTTGCAGGAGCAAATTGCTGTTCTTTAATACCAATGGTGATAAGCATCGTAATCAATAAAAATTTATCGAATTTTAGGACACAAAACTAGTTTATTACACTGATTTCTTCTCTGATATAGATATATCGAATAATATATTGTGTAAATAGATTTTATCTACTACAATATCTAATTATACAATATAGCCCCCATACAAATCTTGTCACGTTTCTACTAATTTTGAAAAATTCGAAATTATATAATGCTATCGGGCCCGGCGATCGTTGTCCCACACGGATAATGAAAAAAACGTTGACAAATTATATACCTAAAACTTCCTTATAAATCACTTTATCTACTGGTGAAAAGCGCATGAAAATCCGATCTTTTTAAGTTTATCGCGAGCAGACAGACAGACGTGGCAGAGAACTTTGTTTTATAATATGTTGTGATATATATTTATATCCCATGTATATAGCATATATAGCCAGAACAACTACCTTCAGCAAATTCGCATCAATGTTTAATGCAAAAAGATGCAACATTGGATTACATTGTTTTCGAAAATAAATCGACGATTACGTCACTGTTGTAATGTGCCAAAACGACCATCATAGCTTGTCGCTACTATAAATGTAGTAAAGCATGGAGATGAATACGGGCCGTGGAGGTAAGCTTTACAGTATCATCACTACGGGCTTCTTAAACCCTCATTGGGACCAAGCACTGCCTACGACATATCCCCCTATAAATCTGGTAGACCCAGCATCCTCACGATGAATCCATAGAAAACAAAGAGCTTTCTAATACTTTGAACGTATGTGAGTAGTATATTATTTCCGGACACCTTCCTGAATCCTTCATTAAAACACAAACAAGGACGTAACAGTTACTTCTTTTGAAATTTCCAAACAATAAATACCGAATGCTAAAAAAAACAAGTTAAGTACAAATGGGACTGGTATGCTCCTCAGAACGTAAATTACTAAAGAAAGAAAATTAAAAACAAAGCAAGTTATTAATGTATGTAATTTAAGAATATCTGCCTACTCCGTATTAGTATTAAATGATAAATGTTTGAACATATGAGTAAACCTGTACAGCACGGAGGGAGGCTTAAGGGGTGAAACGTAAATGAATTATCTGACGTGATTCCGCTACCAAAACGGACAGTGATTCTCAAACGCGTTTTTAGTGCTTACAAAAAAATGGGAGCTCTTTGAATTAAAAACATATATGTTATACAACACGTGTAACTGTGTAAAAAGTTTAACAAATAAGTAAATTGCATCTAGAAAAGGATAGAAAAGGAAAGGATGTCATGCTTATAGAGAAAAGAAACTTACTATGAAGTGACAAATATGGAATAGTTATAGTAAGTAAGTATACGGTTGCGTACATTGTATATCGTGCACTGTACTGATGCATACTTATTATGTACGTATCAGCACAGTTGAATTAAATTTATATTTATTAAATACTAGAATTGTTAGTGACGTTGAAGCACTCAATTAAGTTGCACAACAACACCAATGTAACAAGCTACTTTATTCCCACAAAAGGGTACCCTAAGAACATATGTAAGGCAAGGACTTGCTCCTTACCCCCATATAAGGGTAATGTTAATAGGTTTTGATAATTAAAATTGGAAAAAGCATAAAAAATCTTCGAATGTAACAAACGATTCAGTAGTAAATAAGATAATGTGATTGCAGAAGCCAGCAATGTTATTCTTTCATAATATTATTCACTTTATCTATACTAATATTATAAAGAGGTAAAGTTTGTGAGTTTGTAACGTTGTGAGGTTGTAGTTAATCTCAGGATAGTTCCTGAGTTTCAATTTAGTAGTCTAAACCGATTTTGAAAACTCTTTTACCAATAGAAAGCTACGTTATTTGTGCGTGTCATAGGCTATATATTATCACGCTAAGACTATTAGGAGCGGAGCATCAATGCAAAATGTTTTAAAATCGGGGTATTTTTTCCTTTTGAGAGCTTCCCCTGCGTATTAGCCCAAAATAACTATTCGACGCGTGCGAAGTCGCGGGCAGAAGCTAATAACTAGTTATATTATCTATACTAATATTATAAAGAGGTAAACTTTGTGAGGTTGTAGGGGGTAATATCTGAGGAGTCGAAGAAAAAAATGGTCGAACGAAAACGTTTCTTACAAGCGCTGCCTTAACGATGGGAGATATGTGATTGAGTTCTAGAGAAAAGTTGTAGCTTGATAATGCCTATTACCGCCCAACGAAGTGGGCACGGGTCAGCTAGTAATATAATATTTAGCTACGCTTACTGGTACTATACTTATGTTATATTACCTATAATTTCATATGTCATGAGTGATACGTTTATTAAAGGTTTAACCCCTCGAGTACCGATAACTATAATGGTTTAACCTCCATGTAAACAAATGTAGACCTTATGATGCATGGGTCAACAGATAGTTTTAAAAACAATTTATCTGCCATTTTGAGATTTAAATCTTAATTTGGAACCCGAGGGGTTGATCATTCGGATTTGTTACTTATTTACCATATCTAATTACAAATAGATCTATTCTAATTTGATTTTCTCTATTGTATCCCTAGTTTATTAAACAAAATTGTAGTGACATTCTCCGTCTTAAATATGCTTACCTGATTTACTTTTACATTCATAGGTGAGATTATGGTTACGGTTTATTAAGTACATTGTTATGATAGGTAATGTATGCAGTAAGAAATACTGTCAATAGATACAAGGTTTAAAAGCTTCACTAACATTTTTTCCACTAAATACCTAGAACATTAAAGATGAAGCAATAAGTAATTGTATGTTATTGAAACCTCAAGCAATGAATATAATTATCGGTATATATATTAGGTAATAAAATATAAAATAATCGTTGTATTTTATATTTATAATATATAGTTGAAGGAGTCCGAGCTTCCCAGTAGGTCCCCTAGTTATAGTTTGAGTAACGCTGTCTGTCGGGTTTCCCGGCCTATATAAACTGAGGTTACAGATCACAACTCAGCATTCCCAACGTGCAACAGGTAGTGAAAACACTAAGGTGAGTCATAGTTTAATTTTTATTATAATTTTTCTAGATTAGGTATTTTTATCTCACGTTAACAACATAATTTATTATTATATTGTAAATTTATTAAATTATTAAAAAATCATAGACGGGTTAAATAGTTGACTGATTGAAATTGTAAATTAAATTTTATTTGTAATATGTGTAAAAATTATTTGGAAAGTATAAGGAGGCTGGAATTGTTTTTTCTTAATATACTAAACTGTAATCAGGAAATAATAATAAATATAATTTTTGTAAAATTAGATCTCTGTATATAAATATGAAAAAGGTTACCATTTGACATATTTTAAATTATTAATTGTTTTTCCTTTATTTGCTTTCGTAATAGCAATACTACCGATACTTAATTACACTTAATATTTATAAGATATATTACTAAACACAGTGTTCTATAATTAAAACTTAAATATTATTTCACTTCAATATCTACGTAAATAACTATTGAACAAATCCAGAAAAATTTATATATTTGTATATTTTGGAAACACAGTGTGCAGGAATGCATAGAAAAAGGATTTAATCAATTTATTGTAGGTAAAGAAGCCCAGTTTTCATATGAAACATCAAAGCATTCTGACGTATATCGATATATCGAAGTTTGAATATTATCGAATCACGAACAAATTTTGATAGTCTCAGTAGAATTCATGTATGTAAACTGGTTATTGAAAGTTCAGGTTTTAATAACAAGATTATTTTAGTACGACCTCAGAAACGTAGCAGAATTTATTATAGACATATCTTGAAACTATTTACTAATCCGTGATATCTGTAAGTTTAATTTATACATATAAATTACGTTAAATGGTCCGATGTTGAAAAGATCTTGCAGATATAGCAAAATACTTGTGATTTGTTTTTAAATTAATATTATTAGTAAAGAACAAGGGCTTGAGAATGTTATAGACAACATATACCAACCCATAAAGAAAAATAGATGTGCCTTTTTTCTGATTCCGAATTTATATTAATACTTATTATAATTTCATTATCATCATCATTAGACTGAAAAAAACCCACTGCAGGGCCATAAGTCTCTTCCCGAAGGATGGTATGGGCATAATCACCACGTCAGCCCATGACGTACTGGTGCTTTGAAGCTTTTTTTTATATCATAGGAGGCAAACGAACGTGGTCACCTGATGTTAAGTGATCACCACCGTCCATAGACACTTGCAACACTAGAAGAGTTGCAAGCGCGTTGCCACCCTGTGTTTGGGGGAGGGGGAGTGGGGAAGGTTGCGGAACGTTTCGGTATATCATTTATCAAGGATTTATTTTTAATGAGGGCGGGACAACTTCTGGCCCACTGGGTATAATATAACGAAGTGCGTAAATATTTGGTTCTTAGTGTTCTTTAAGAGTAGCAGCAGTTGTGCAAGGTCCTAATGCGACAGAAGAACTATTTCATACAATAAATATAATTGGCAATACTAATTGCTACACTAATCAGAATAAGGACTTTATCGGTGTTATTACAAAAAAGTTACATACGTATTGAATACTTGTTTTAAAAAGGTTTAAATGCACCGCGGTCGCTGAATGTTCGCCATCTTGCTCTTTTGTCTCGCTTTGATTACGTTAGGTCAGACTTGCGAAAAAGGATAACGCCAAGTCCCTCGGGCGAGCGCGGTGCATTTAATTTGAAACCTTTTTAAAGCAAGTATTTAACTTTTTTGTAATAACACCGTATATATTTAAACTAACTGCCCGTTCTAACTTCGTACTATTGAATAAAATGGGACTAAATTTTCCCTTTACCGTACGGCCATGTAAATGAATATAATGGCAACAGAACGTCAATTTGTCAATTCTGTCAACAATTTTCAAGATCTCATTCGTTCACTTTATTATATCGAGACTTATAACGCAAAATTTTCACTTTCCCGTAAGATTATTCAAACATTTACATTCACACAGACCTTGTCCTGGCATTTATTTATTTGCTGATAGACGACCTGCATAATTACTGATATGTCTATAACACACACTGTGTCGAAATTTTCGGAATTTCATCACAATAAATGTTCACTTATTAAAGTTAGTATATTGGTCCGTAGCCAGTTGTTGAGTCGGTTTTTAAAAAAATCTACTGATTTAGCAGATAATATTTTATCAGGCAACCCAGTTCTAGTATAGTACCACTCTATTGCTGAGGAAACTGTGTGCAATTTTTGTGCGTGAAAACGTTCGACCTATTTTAGGTTTTAGTAGCGGGCCCGGCGGACGATGTCCTGCTCTGATAATAAAAAAAATTGTCAAATAATATACAAAAACCTTCCTCTTGAATCACTATATCTATTGGTGGTTAACGGTATGGAAATCCGTTTAGTAGTTTTTGAGTTTATCGCAAATAGACGACAGACAGACAGACATATTTTTTTCTAACTGACTACACTGTTAACCTGACAAGGCCTTTATTGTGTCACTGGACTATAGACAGACACGGCAGAGGATTTTTTTTTATAATATATAATGATTATTATTTATATATACCTAGTATTTAGTTTACCCTATATATTTCACGTAACTATGGAAAGTTGTATTTATTAGTAACTATTTTATACGTAACATTTATTAGAAAAAAATTAACCTAATAAGTACAAGAAGTATAATAAAACAAGCATATTAAATTCTGTACAAGATAAAATGGTTGCTGATAAAATTCTGAATAGAATACAAATGCAAATGGCGGACACATAATTTTATGAAACCCTAAACACACGAAAGGATGATTATGAGATAAAATTACTTTAACACCGCCAATGTACCTCAGTTATATTTAAGGTTACTTTATATGTAACGTGGTTTTACTTGAATAAAGCGAGTAGGAAGAGACGTAACGTTTGGGGAATCTGTTAATACTTTAATATCATTTTTAATTCTCAATTTTTAATGTACTGCATAAGCAAGTCGCCGCTATCTTATAGAAATAAAATATAAGAGCTCAAAACCAGAATAATGTTAATAGTTTTAATTTATAAACTTTGAAATATAAATAATTCAGATTATAATTGGTTTAAAAATTCAAAATGAGGAGGTTTTGGCGGGATTTTAGTCTGTCGTGTAGTGGATTTTATATTTTATTCATAATCTTGTGTTACTTGACTCTATATTGTGTAAAATTGGTGGTGTTTTATGTAATATAGTTTGCTTATTGTGCATAAGTGAAAGGAAAATAATACCACGGACCATGAATTCTGAGATGCCACAAAAACTCCATGGAAAGTTCTAACAAGGTGGCCACCATCTTGTTAGCTCATTGTAATTATATAAAGAAACTTGTAATATCGATACTCACTTGACAATGGCAGTAATAGTCTACTAGAAGACTGGTTGTCAAAAATGGAATGGAAGAAGAACTTGTAATACTATTAACTACTCGACAATGGCAGTAATATTCTAAAAGATTAGTTGTCAAAATTAAAGTTAAAAAAAAGGATCACAGTTAGTTATTCCATTATTTTGAGTTTTTACTTCTATCGATAATTCCTCTGTCTTAACTTTTTTTTAATTCCTTACTTTATTTACTTATTAAAATTTCCACACTAAATGTTATTTGCTGCACTCTATTATCAAACTCGTAATGGCTAAACAAAAGTAATTTAAGTATCGATGTTACACTAAGTTATATCGAGATAAGGGTGTGTAGGTTCGAAATATATCTGAAGATTAGAACGGCATTTAATTTTGTTGTTTAAATGGCAGTTTATTATATGTGTAGGTTACTAGGTTAAGTTTGGTGGAAAGATGTATTTTTAGAAATAATAGCCTGTGCCTGTGATTTCGTCCGTGTGAAAACTTATGAAAAAAAAAACAGCGATTACTAAAGTCATCTGAATGTATTAAGTCCATTTACTTATCTACTTTTCTATTGTACTTAAATTACAATAACTTTTGTTAGAGTGAACCGATATTAATGTAACCAAGATTAAATATTACTCGAGGATATGCTTTATGTTTTATCGTGTACGCAGTACTTTAACAGTGATGCGTGTTCATATAAACAAACAGACAGACATATAGACATTTCTATAAATGATTGAAGTGTATTTTATTACTTCTATTTATAGTCTATTTTATTAAGACAGTACAGATACAAGTACAGATACGTTAGATTTACACGGTTATTATATGTATAGAAGATGTGTTAACTTGCGTCAAACAATCTTGGTGTTTTGTTACATTTAATACATTTACGGTGTTATTACAAAAAAGTTAAATACGTATTGAACCCTGGCTTTAAAAAGGTCTCATATTAAATGCACCGCGGTCGCTGAATGTTCGCCATCTTGCTCTTAAGTCTCGCTCTGGTTACGTTGATTAGACTTGTGAAAAAGGATAACGCGAACTTGCCTCGGGCGAGCGCGGTGCATTTATTAGGAAACTTTTTTTAAACCGAGTATTTAATACGTATTTTACATTTTTGTAATAACACGGTAATCCTTTGTTAACTATATTTATTTTTCAGGCAATATATATTTTAAAGAGAGGGTATAATTTTTTTGTTTATCTCAGATACGACTATTGTCCGTTGACTTCTTTGTTACTTGTTACAGTGAAAAGGTTTGGAATTACCAACATGGTTAGGTAAATCGAAAAACCGACAGTGCTAGGACTTATATTTTTTAAGTATTAGTGATATAGGAAATCATTTTATTTTCGCATTTCTATATTTTCACTATGATACTGTAGGTATTATGTAAGTGTTGAGTATGTTTGTGGACGGATATATGAGTAGAGGAAGACCGAAAAAGGTATGGATGGACTGCGTGAAAAGCGATATGTGCGTAAAAGGTGTGAATACTGAAATGACATTTGACAGGAGAGATTGGAAAAAGAAAACATGTTGTGCCGATCCTACTTAAGTGGGATAAGGGTAATGATGATGACTGTAGGTATTATGTGAATGAACTTATCTTAACTAGACGTGCACAGTCTGTGTATATGTTTCATATTCTTGGTGTTTATTAGGAGGAAACAAAGGGAATGTCATATCAGAACTTGCTACATTCTTAAACCTGCCTTAGGCTAATACTGATTCCCAAGTAACAGGTTGGTTCCCATATGTAAATTGTTCCCTTAATGTTACATTTATAGGATGCTAGTATGAAATGTCCCAGAAAATATGCGCAAGGGATTGGAATCATCTATATATGAAGTACCATGCTTTGCCAATTGTAGGACGGCAAAGTGACTGTACTGTGCCTGATGGTAAGCACAGTACAATTAAGAAAAAACGGCGACCACCCAGAGACAAGACATCCATTGCCGGTCGCCGCTGTCATGCCAGCCTGCGTAAATGTCTCTTCACGTTACGCTTGAAGGACCCCATGTTATAGGAACGAGGGAACACACTAGTCGGGAGATTTTTAAAACTGTTAATGAATAGGGTCGGCATTTTCATTTCATATATTTCTATATACATGTAAGGGAAAATTACATTTTAATTGGGCATTTTCAATTTCTTTCCTCATTTAATTGCTTATTTTCCATAAATATCGATTCAAAAGGTAGAAATAAATAGTATGAATTTATTTCGGAGTTTTTGATGGGATCTTTATCGGTCATATGGTGGTTTTTATTTTAATAACAGTTAAGTTATTTGATTCAGATTAATGATTTATTATTGATTTTTTTATTATTGATATTATTGATTTTTGATTGATTGATTTATTTGATTTAGTATTAATGGTGATTTATGTGACATTGGTCATTTCGTAACGAAATGTTTTATAATATTTTGAGTTGAAGTAAAACTCTTTAGACAGTTTTGACAATCGAGCCACCATTATGTTAAAGTATTTGTCGAAATTAGGCTCAAAAGACACATATCCAGTGAACATACAAAATTAAAAAATATTTTCTTCGCAGGCATCATGCAACCAGCAATGAGGATCATCGTGTCGCTATTTTTGCTCTCATCTATCCTGGCAAGCGCGTACCGTGAGTATATCTTACTTTAGTGATTTATAATACTCTTATACCTGTAGTTTGGAACACATATTCAAGGTACTTGACTCTAGTAAGGACAACGGGGTTCTTGTGACGTCATAAATTATAATTTTGACGATATTACTCGTAATAATAAAAAAAACCGTATTTATTACATAATTTGAAAAACTAGAACAATAACAAATTGTTTAATGTAAATTATACTTTTTAAGAATTGGCAGAATAATGAATTACATGATCCGCCATTTTATGACCTGGGTCTTAAAAAACAGCCGAGGGGTTAAAGAATAAGCGAAATATAAAGAAATATCTCCTCAGTAATTTCAAATTTTGTTTTCGGAACACAGAATTCAAAACTAATAAACCAGGAAAAGAAATATTAGAAACTAGTTGCCTTCCTCTGCTTCTCATGCTTGTACTGACGACGAACATGTCCCATATCTTATCTTCTTATATTATGTCATCTTGTTATATTTTAAATCTTGCTATTATCACTCAGACAATTTTTATATGGAGATTTTTAACCCATATTTTTCTCTTTTCCTTACCATTTTTCATACATTATCTTTGATATACACCTTGCATTAACAATTATAAATACAAAAAAAAGGTATAACCAAATAAGTGCAGCCGTTGTGAAATTATGGGATTGCATACATTCGACAATTGATATATCTATTTATATAGATAAAGTTAATTAAAGTTATTTTGAATAATAATGGAAATATCTGACATGTCTTCGTGAAGTAAGCTTTTATATTGTGTCCAGAATTCGTGGATATATTTGGCTGAGTATATTCCGCGCTCACGTTTTTTTTATTGTATCTCGGAAAAATGACTGCACTGTGCCTGATAGTAAGCACAGTACAATCCAAAAACAATGGCGACCACCGAGTCACACACTTTCCATCGCTGGTCGCCGCTGTCATGCCGTAAGTTATAAAGGCCTTTCAGACTCGCATCGTGTAGTCAAGTCGAAACAAAAAGTCTGAGGATTCATTATTTTCTGTGTGATAAGCATTAATGTATATAAGATGTTTAATTAAATATCACGTACCACATTATAAAACTAATATATGTCTGCATGTTTGTTCATAATTAACTCGGAAACAACTCACCTGGTCTTTATGAAAGTTGGTATTTATGTATAATCTGGTCCAACTTGACAGATAGGATAATTTACATTTCGATTAATGGCCTTAATATTTTTTAGTAATAAATTAAATTGTCAATGTTGATTATTGTTATTAATTGTAAGTTCCGTCAGTCTCGAACAGATGGCGCTTTAAATTAGTTTGTTGACAGAAAACTGTAGGACCGATTGTTATATATATCTCGTACATTTTAATTATGTATTTCTTTTTTAATTACTGAGCTAGTATATTTGTAAATTGTAATGGGACATAATTATTTCTTTATTTTATGTAGTTCATATTCTGAAGTGTTTGCACAAAGCACTTTTTGTGTAGTAACTTGCTAATTTATTGTTACAAGAAAAAGTTCTTAGTTAAGGTCCATTGTATGAGTTATTTTTTTTAAATTGGAGCATACTAGTTTTTGATCGCAACTTCGCTTGCTTTAATATAGATCAATCTCTCGAGAAATGTAGTTATTTCTTGATGGACTTATAATAACGGGTATATAAAGTTTATTTATGATTCAATACTTAGTTAAGACCTATATTCCTATTCCTCGGGAATAGCCTAAACTTGACTAGTTTTCTGTTACATAAAAATGGCAATATAGCAAGCAGACCATAATCTTCAAAAACTTTATTTTTAACCGGAACGGTGGTGCCGCTCAAAGAGACACTATAAATAGCCTACCAAAGCTAAAGCCTACAGAAAAATTGTAAGGCTAAGGATCCCATCAGACTTCGTAACTATATAATAATAATCATAAATACAGTGGTACAACAAAATAATCCCAAGGAGGGTCGATGTCAGGCAGGCGGCCGATCGTAAAAATTAAGCCAAATCATATACCACAACATGACAAACATGTTCTACCGATCCTACTTATGTGGGATAACGGTAAGAAGACTTCGTTAAGACGTGAAAGCGTAACAAACAAGCATCTAACAATAATCTATTACTGATCTACAGTAGCAGAAGTAATAATTAATAATCTTGAATCATATATATTCCAATTAACTTAAAGATGAACTTGTAACTTGAAAAACGCCGCCGAGAGTAAATATTTTATTATACGAGCGAAGATTAAATACGCGGGTTATTCAAATTTAACGCAAACAAATGACAGGCGAAAGCGGTTTAAGAGATTAACCTCTGAACAATGTGCGTTGTGAATTCTTAATATAATCATTTCATTTTCTTACATTCTTTTTCTTACCACGTACTTCGTCTGAAGATTTTATCTCATAAAATTCAAATCCTAGCTAATATTATAAATGTGGACGTGAGTTTGTTTGTTATGCTTCCACGCTTAAATTATTCAATTGATCATCATTCAAATTCGCATATAGATAGATAGTCATGAGTATTTAAAAGTAGTCCGGTGAAGCTGTTAAGACCTTGCTAGGTTAATAACGTAGTGAGTTCGAAAAAAAAAGAGGATTTAAACCCATATTAAATACTATCTGAAATCAACTCGTTATTTCATTCTTAACTTAACTGTTTTGTTTAGTTTTAAGGTATAACTGATAGTATTAGTCTCTCCTTTTTTATAATTGGGTATTTTTTTTTTACATTTTTGTTTTTATTATTTTTCTTATATATTTTCCCAAATACCGCCGTTATTGTTTTTATATCTTGTTTTTTTGCTGTTTTGCATGTACATTAAGGGTTTATTTTATATAGAATATACAATATCGAATTGTCATATAGTGTCTTGTTGCGTACACCTATTAAAAAATTGTATTTTTTGAGAAAAAAAGTACTGTTTCTAAAATATATTATACACTAGCTGACCCGAACAACTTCGTCTGCACCAAATCGGTTATTAGCGGTTTCAATTGTATTATTAACGCAAAAATCTAAAAACCTGATTGCAGTGACATCTACCACTTCCATGTGTGAACTGTAGGTTGGCATCGACTTCAAATATATTATTCGGTAGCGCGAATATCAATATTTATTATTTAATTTGGTTAATTTAATTATTGTGATTTTTCGCTTTTTAGTGCCTTATTTGTGTTTCACATCGAAGGCGGTTTATTTTTTTTTGGATTAAAATTTTATTTCTCCGTTTTTAGTGTTCATAAATATATCTGGTTTCTAATGGGTATAATAAATCGGTTCCAATTTCACGAAAATACGTAAATATGAAGTGGGTGAAAATCAAATAAACGATTTTTCACCCCCTTAGGGGTTGAATATTTTCTTCAAATTTATATGGGACCACCTCTGAATATAATGATTCAAATAAAAAAAGAATCATTAAAATCGGTACATAATTGACAGAGATATCGATTAACATACATAAAAAAAAAATATACACACAACCGAACGTAGTAACCTCCTCCTTTTTCGAAGTCGGTTAAAAATAGCTTTGTGCACTTCTCTTCCATATAAACTTTAACTATGCCAAATTTCACGTTCATATGTTCGCGCAATTCGCTAAAAAAGGGGTAGAAAGTTTCCGCTTCACGTATTAATATATAGATTGTCAATTGTTAGAACGAGGTTTGAGGTATGAAAGAAAATCGTTGTAAAATTGAACGAAAAATTAAAAAATGAGTGCGTGTAACCGTTACACGCGATTGAAGTAAAACTTCTATGGTGTCATAAGAGGTGGCGATTAAGTTAAAAATAAATACATCATATGAGAATTTAAAAAGGCATTTATTGATGATGTAACACTAGTAATATATACATTTATTATTGTTGACCACTATACATTTTAAAACAATAATTTAATTGCTATCATACTTCAATTATGATATGATTGGTTTATGATAACTGAAATAAGAAACATAAAATCTACTCTGCAAATTATCTAAATTTCTTGAGGAAACTGCATCAATAATCGTACCATATAAGAGTTGCTAATAATATTTCGTATGTTATTTAAGTATCGAAATGGTTGATAGATGGCATTACAGATAATGAATCTTTAGTTTAATTTGTTACTTACTTACATTGAAACCAGATGGCAGCACGGTCGTTCGTGCACATATTCATAATTAATTAATTACTTATAATTTATTCTATGATTTATATTTTTATTCAATTTAATACTTTTTATTAATTTTTTCTTTAAAAAAGTTTAGATTGATTTGTTTATGAACTATTTATTGACAAAATTGAATATAATTAAAAACCGGATGGTACATAAACGTGCCGCCATATTGCCGTAACGGACTTCCGTTGCGTTGTCGTCCAGTTATTTCCTAGTCACGCCTAAAGAAGTTTTACTTAAAAATAATTAAAAAAATATATGGATTAAAAAATAGTAGGTACAATGTGGATAGTAAGGAGATCTTAAAAAATATTGACAGATTTGACATTTACTTGTTGAGACGCTATTTTATTTATTTCATGGTCATACTATAAAGGGAAGATTTGATCTCATTTTCTTTATTAGTTCATTCGTGCAATGCCGGGGCAAACGTCTAGTATTATACTAAACGCTTAGATACTATTTTATGTGACAATATTGAGTGTCCTATTTGAGTTGAAAGAAGGAATGAAGGCTTTTATTATTTGAACCAAATATCGCACAATTGCAAAATGCGTACAAGTCTTTAAGAATATGCACCCTTAATTTAGCTACCAGCAGTAACACAAACCAGTACAGTAGCCCCTGTATTCAATACAGACACACACTATATCAGGACCCATCTAGTCGTCTATAAATAAAAAAAAATACTAGTTTGCACGCGTTGGTACGGATTGTAGACAAACGTTCTATGCATAGCTGTTACAGATAAATTCATAATTCTCAATATATTCATCGAAGCAATTATTCATACTTTGTCATACTGAAGTACATTAATTAAGTTCAATGGTTGTGGAAAGTTTGTTATGTAATTAATTGTTAACTATTTCTCCTCAATGAGAACTTTATAAATAATTAGCTGAATAGTTTATGAGGGCCGAACAATGAAGGTATAAAATGTAATTGATTTGTAATTAAATGATATCTACTTATACAATAACTTATTATTATTAATATTGATTGACAACCAATTTTCTAGTTCAGTGTTTTTCAAACTTTGACATGGGCCCTTTAGTATTAAGATATATATTGAGACTCTCCTACCCGTTTTCTTTCATGTATTTTATTTTGTGAGAAATATTCAATTTAACATATTTATTGATTTTCATAATTAGGGTTCCGATAAATACATAAAAGTTGTAAGTTTCTTTTTTATATATTTGTTTATTTAATACAAATGAATACGTCCTTTTATTTAACATTTTTATTAATACATCTTTTAAAACTTTATTGTTTTTTTTACTGTAGTAGCTTTCCCAACCTTTTGTAACTCCGCTATAGAATCTTCGCGACGGGCTTCGCAACTTGATTGATCTCAACCCACACTTTGAAAAACACTGTTCTAGTTTTTTACTACCATTGTCGAATAGATACTAATACAACTGTTTTGTGATCATTTCAATGTTTTAACAAGATGGCTGCCTTCTTATTATAACGGTTTCGGAGGTTATTGTGGCATCTCAGAATTTATGCTCTGTGATATTATTTCCCATCCACTTCAATTGTGTACAATAATCGAAGTATACTATGTGAAATGCCACAATTACCACAGTTAAATATAAAATCCTCTACATGACAGGCTACGATCCAGCCCAGAACTCATTAAATGATATTTCAAATTGTAATGTAGAAGATGTTTTGTATGTGAAAGTAATTTATTCTACCGCGTTTAAAAAAATAATTAAATGATTAAAAAGAATTCAGTAGGGAAAAAGCTCATATGCACGCGTCACCGATGACTTTGACATGCTCGCGGTGTACCTAATGCGCTTGAGCCATGCTAGCGAGCGACGCGTAATATAGCGGCCTGTGTACATGAAATATTGATATTTTGTGTTTAACTTAGCAGCCTATCATATGTTTGATGAATTATTAAACTGTACAAAAATGTACACCTACAGTTATTGCTCGGAGTACCAATAAATGTAAATTTTAAATAAGTCGGACTATAATTCATTTAAAAAAAAAAACGAATAAAGCAATAAGATGCTTTGAAATTTCGCTTCTGTCGGCAATCGTTATGCCTTGAGTTTCTTTTAAAGCCAGGATGCTATACATGTCAAACAAAGTAGCAATAAATGGGAACAATATATATTTTATGTTTTCTTATACCTATAATTTTACACCTTTCTGTACACCACACGTTGTATGTGGTAGAGCCACGCTGAATCTATTACTGGTTTCAACATGAATGGGTCGGCTCGCCGGGGGTAGTACCACCCTCTCACAGAAAACCGACGTGAACTAACAGTACTTGCATTGTTGCGTTTCGTTCGGTCAGTGAGAGCGCCGGAGGACCACCTCCCCTACCCTTCCCCCTTCCCCTCCTCCCCCTCCCCCAAACACAGGATGGCAACGCACTTGCGACTCCACTGGTGTTGCAAGTGTCTATGGACGGTGGTGATCGCTTAACATCAGGTGACCCACCTGTTCGTTTGCATCCTATGATAAAAAAAACCTATATTAGAAAGTTTAGTAAAACAGTATAAAAGAAAATGGAGAAGCTTTCGATTGAAATATATTGAACGGATTACCCTTTATTCGTAAAGTCGGTGGGTGTTCAATGCAAGTAATTTGTTACTCAATTTGGGAATTCACGCCTAAGATGTCTAAATTTAGAATCCAGGGATTTCAGTATAGTTTCCATAAGGCCGTCGGTTTTATAGCTAATTGTTTATTTGTTGTTGTTAAAATAATGTTTATTCGATAAATAACTAAATATACATAGCTCAAAAAATCACTTTTGTCAGAATCCATGAAAAACTGATTTCTCATTATCTACTGAAAGTTCTTTGAAACTATGCATTTTTTATTGTAAACTAGTGGTACCCACAGTTACACACGTGTTTTTTTTTAAATTGTATTAAAGAAACGTAAAATTTTGAGACCATGTACAATTATAGATATGCTCTTTAAAAACAATTGTAAGTGCGACACGCACGCTACTTACAGTAATACGTACCGTATACATTAGACATATAAATGTTAACAGTGTGTGAAATGAGATTTATCATCAGCAACATATTTGGTACCTTAACCCACAACTACCTCAGTGTTCATCTACACAGTATAAGGAACTAATAAAACAATGATACAAGTTTAAAATAAAGAATATACAATTAGATACAAATCATATAAGTGTGGATACAATCTATAAACTAATAAAATACTCGTTAATTAATAAATCGTCTTTGGACCATCAATTTTACTATTATTTTTGTTCGCAAAACATAACTGTTTGAGCAATTATCAATTATTCGATATTGCCATTATCTGAAATTTGATTGATAAAAGTAGTTACTGTTTACTCACTATCAAATACCAATAATAACTATCAATCAATTGTTTTTTTAATATAAAAATCGATCATAATCATCATCAGCCTGTAAGAGACCCACTGCAGGGCCATAGGCCTCTTCGCAAGGGAAGGTATGGGAGTAATCACCACGAAAGCCCACGACGTATTGCTGACTTCAAACTTTGAGAAATCCACAGTTCTATATTTTTCCACATATTAGACCTTTCTCAGGTTCAGGTTTCCTCACGATGTATTCATTCACCGTCAGCCAATAGTGTTACCAATTTAAATTAGTAAATATACGCGAATTCCGAAAAAAAACATTGGTACATGCCGGGGTTCGAACCTGCGGACAACGAAATCATATTCCACCAGTCAAACCACTAGTCCACCACCACTTCGTCGAAAAATCGATGACTTCTACAATGTATTATAGTACATAATCGTTTAAAAAATACTGTATATTTTACAGTGATTGTGGCGTTGTAGGAATGTGGTCGGCCCAAGGAATTAGGCAAAAAAAGAACTCTTTAGAGTCCTAGAGAGATTTCGGAGTGATTAATATTATATTGAGAAATCCAGTACCCATGTGGTTATAATAATTTATAAACCTGTTTCCTTAATCTCTTAAACGTAAGAATCAAATTATTATAAACAGCGATAGAGACATATAAGTCTGTACACAAAATACAGTTATAATTGGTTCAGTTATTCTATTTTTCTCTTTCTGTTATTTTGTTACTTTGCTAATATTTTAAAATATTGTTTTAGGGTATCAATTAGTTTTAGTATTTTATTTCTGTATCTGTTTCAATTTCCTTGTATTATGTTAAATCTTTTAATATGTAAAATAGGTTAATATTTAGTTTATTACCACATATATAATGTATCACGATACTCCTACTTTTTATATATTTACTAGTGTATTGTCAAAGTTGTTGACGATCCTAAAATAAATAAACAAATTTACCGGTACATGAACTCAAGTGAGTTACCCTATATGGCTGTCATAGTTATCAAGGATGTAGTACTGCAGCCTCGTTAAACAAGAAAAAAAAATGTCAAAAATTAATATTGTTACAGAAAGCGGTGCCAAACTTCGTCGAGATGGAGTTCTGAACTTATATCCCTTCCCTAGAGTTGGACGCGCCTCGCACCGTACATGGCAGATACCATTCAGTGACATTTATCAAGGTAATCTATTCTTACATTAAAGCCAACTAGATAAAATGTCGTATATTAGTATTGTCTTATATTAATAAGACATACAATAAGTACCATGAAAATGTTGTTAAAAATTACGAAAAATAGCAATAGAAAATTCACTGTAAATTATTTGACTTTAAAATATAACCTCAAATCAATTTTAACGTAATATATCCTCAGGTCCATTTTGTAGATCATCTAATTTTGTTCAAAGAATATTTATTGCTTTTTATTATAGGTTAATCTGTTATTGAGAAATAACATTTTAATAAAAAATAATTTTATTTTGGTTTTTATATGAGAAGTAGAAAATCGCTTTTATAGGGTTTTTTGCCAAAGCAATACTGCACCGATGATTTTCAATGCGTGTCCATAATATACGCGTATGACCAGTCGGCAGATATTTATGCAACAACAATTAAAAATTTGGAATTGTAATATAGACCACATTTTGATGAACACACTAAATATCTATTCTGTTGCTACAAGCTTATGGCCATATGAGAATTATTAAAAAAAAATAGATATAATGATATAATCGTTTTCAGACTATGAGCCAGTTGAAAAGAGACAATTGTATGCATTCCCACGCGTGGGCCGCAGTGGTATGTTCCTACAAGATCCGCGGCAAGAAGGATTCCAGTCGATGCCGATGAAGCGCACCGAGAGCCCTGGAATGTGGTTCGGACCAAGACTTGGCAGATCTTTGAGGAATAGCGATGATGGTAAGAAACTCCATACGTATTAATTAAAGTTAAGACTTGGTTATTTATCGGAATTAATAACCAAAAGGACTGTAATTCTATTCTCACGAGACTAGTATCATATATCAGGTGACTGTTTAAAGGTTAATACCCCTCAATCGCGTGGTAGTTTATGGTCACATGAAAAATATAAAATTATAATATCAAAAGAAATACTAATACACAACAAAGAGAATATTAGTTAAAGTTTGTTCTAAAACTTTTAAAAGTATGGGATCGATACCTTTAAAGCTAAAAAATCACACCTAGGTTCAATGAACATAATGGCAGAGGAGCTTATCAAGGTTAATCATTACGTAAGTGCTTATCGTTAGAATGCGGCATTGTCGAATAATGGGGAGCAGGGCGCGAATCGGGTTGCGGGACGCGGGCCGGACTGCGCGGCGGCGTACATTGAAAGCGGTGATTCATTGAGGTTTTTGCGTAAATCATCTGATGTTGAGTGAAAGTCAGTTTTGCTTTTATCGACATAATTAGGTCAAATATTACCTGCCCTGTAAAAATATTGCCGGTGTCTAACCTAACACCCGGTATAGAGGATGTTTTACAGTTGTACACCATACCAATATACATAGATTTGAATCGGTATAAATCAGCCAGAGCTGTCGGTGAAGGAAAGAAAGATTAGGCATTTTCTAAACCCGACCGATACTAATCGGCTATTCATCGGTCGGTATCGATCGATACTAATATTTGAAATTCAACCGCCAAGCACCTGTAGGTATGTTCTGGCAGCTGCATTTAAAAAGGAACCCGTCTCTAATTTTAACGTGTTTACTATTTAAGACCACATCATCATATCACATCAGATCAGATTGCAGTCAAACACTGGAAAACCTAGAACGTGTTACATATTAAATACTTGGTTTAAAAAAGTTTTCTAATAAATGCACCGCGCTCGCCCGAAGCAAGTTCGCGTTATCCTTTTCCACAAGTCTAACCTAACGTAACCATAGCGAGACAAAAGAACAAGATGGCGAACATTCAGCGACCGCCGTGCATTTAATATGAGACCTTTTTAAAGCCAGGGTTCAATACGTTTTTAACTTTTTTGTAATAACACGGAGAAAGTTTAAAGAAGTCTAAGTAGCTAAATATACAATTTCCCTTATTCATTGAGGCTAATCAGTATTGTAAAATTAAAAAAAAAAAACAATCCGTACCCAGAGAAGGCGCTCATGAACGTCAAAACTATCGCCGGCTTAGAAAACAATCGAGTCATGTTTTCATCTATCTTCTATTTATACAAATATATTATAAATCTAACGTGTCCGTACTTTTCCGATTTTGTGAAAAAAATCGTTGCAAGTGTCTATAAATAAGTAATAGAATACATTTCAATCATTTTTAGAAATGTCTGCCTGTCTGTTTGTATCAACACGCATCACTGATAATGTACTGGGTTCACAATAAAACCACTGCAAGAAAATCATAAAACATATCTTCGAGAGTAACTTAGTATTTGTTTCATTAAAATTCATCCATTCTATCAAAAGTTATTGTAATTTTAATGACGACGCGGTGTAAGTACGGGAGAAAAGTAATTAATACATTCAGATGGCTTCAGTTATCGCTGTTTTTTTCATAATGTTTCACGCGGACGAAGTCGCGGGCACAGCTAACTATATATATTTTTACAAACATACATAGTTACTTTAGTTTTTAGTGGATGTACACAGAGGGACGTCATTTCTAGAGATCATCATCGTTCACATATTAATCCATTCCATAAATATCCTTTAGGTAATACCGAAATTGCAATAAAACATGAAAATATAACCTATATTTGATCTAAATAAAATACGTAGAGTGCATCAAGCAGTAAATTAATGTCATGAGAAAAAAAAGTCATTTTTATTCATTCTACACGATAATATAATAGACCTTATGAAATGAAGGTAAAAAATCAACAATTTCTTAATAAAGTTACACTATCGAGAAAGATCACTACATCATTACCATTACATAGTATAAAACAAAGTCCCCTACCGCATCTGTCTGTCTGTCTGTACGCGATAAACTCAAAAACTACTGAACGGATTTTCATGTGGTTTAAGTGTATCAAGGTTTTTTTATTATCAGGGCGAGACAATGTTCGCCTGGCCCGCCGCCATGTAACAATTGGTGGTATTACATTTATGCCCCTATTAAATTTCTTTCATATATTATTGGTATTAAAGTAAGATTTGAAAATCAAATAGTGAGTATAAGTGTATAAGTGGTCACTTCCTTTTGTATTTCGTATATTGCGTTGACACTTGAAACAATCAGCTTCTATTTGAATTGCATATTGCACAAAGTTAACGAATATTAATGATATCCTTGGACTTTAGCTGATATTGTCATTGTTATTAAATATACGGACGATAAATTAAATTAGGAAGTACGTAGTAAGTAAACCATGCACCAAATATGTGTGTCAGTAAGTATTGTTATGAAATTCTTTTAACATTATTTATTGCTTCCAGACATTACAATCCAGAACGAGAACCGAGAACATAGTGAGCCGGAACAAATCGATATTTCAGAGGAACTAAGAAGGAAGAGGCATACACAATTATATTAATTTATTATATTGCAAGGCATAAAGTCGAAACAACAAAATCAAATGGCGTATAAAATATATCTCTTTATATAATTTCAACAGATGATTAATTTAATTTTACTAGCTTATAGTTATATTTTATATTCAAATAAGAATGCGATTATCTACATAGATTTCAATCTAGTAATATAAGGTATTGATAACTTAGTTATATTTGTGGAATTATGTAATTTGGTTACCATTTCTAATGTTGAAACTTTGTACTGTATTTTAAATGCTTTTATCGAACTATATTATCCGTGCGCTTGCAAAATCGGTTGACCGGAGAAAATAATATTATTCTACTATATTTTTGGCTATTTCTTTAACACGTTTTGTAGCCTACATTGATTTTTATATATGAGCTATTGTTTGACTTCTAGTTACTGTAGTAATTAGTAGTAGTACAAAGTCAGTTAATTAATAAAAAGGGATGGTATAAAAAACCATCAAAGTTTTGTTCTTTTTTTATTCTGCAGACTCTTGGTCGGTACCTTTTTTATCGTTGTATCTGTGAGCAACTATGGGGTTTTGTTATTCATTATTATTATTTTAATTTACTATTAGCTACTTTAGGGCGGATTTTTTAATGTGGTCTTTATGGCGGTTGCGTTTTGATCGTTCATGGCCTTCCTGAGTTTGAGATAGATACCAAATTACTAATTTTAAAAATAACGAGGTAGAAAATCTGTTGTAGTATTTAGTATTAATATGCTTTTAGTATTCTGAAATGATCTTAGAAATGATGATAGCTCAGCGTGTTCGTGTTCGAACACAGCGTTGATGGAAGTAGGTTTCAATCCTTGCGATCCTTTCAGTGAAGTACAATGTCGTGATGTAACTATAATATGGTGTTAGGATTTTTTCTAAGTCAGCCAACCTTTAGCGACCATCGTTAAATTGAAAATCTATCGCACAGCACCTGTTGATGTGTGCTAGCAGCAGCATTTGAGAACCAGTTCTTCTCCAAGTTTAGCACGTTTTCCATCTTAGACTATAAAGTCTAAACACAGACAAAAATTGAGCCGTCATGGGACGCCTGGTAAATGAGAAACATCAACATTGTTTTGTATAAGTTATACGTCTAAAAGAAAAGATTACGACAGGAATCAGCTCTGGCATAATGAAAAGATTACATTACTAAGTTGTTCCATAAAATAATAACTGTTTATTTATATTATTACATAGATATTCATTTTTATGAAATACAAAAATTCAACTAGGCGCAGGCACGGTGTGTTTGGCGGCACTTATCAATGGGCGCTAGGTTGTCGGCGCGTGCCACGTAACACTAGATAACGAGTAGTCGACAAAACAATTTGAAACTTATGTTTATACTGATAGTGTTGCAAATGGTTTTGAGTATTTCATTAAATAGTGCAATGTTCGTGTTTTGCGTCTCCACGTCGCGCCAAACCAACAATCATGTTTACCCGCGCCACTTCTCAAAAAGCGGAATTTACAAGCGCACGGACAACTATTAATTCTACCAACGGTTAGCATTTTTTTATGATACAGGATTTGTTTTAAGAATTAATGTATGTAATTTAAATATATGTAAGCTTACCGTGCATTCTGAATGTTGATATCGTCCTTTAAAAATAGTTATAAGTGATATTAAAGGGAATCGAACAGACACATTTCAAGGGCTGGGTGGATTTATAATGTATAATAAATCCAAGAGATCGTTTGTTCGCGTTACTTTAAGACAGTTGATGTGTATAAATAATTTATAATAATCTTATTTATTGAAAATAAAGAGTAAAAAGACTAAAACGATCTTTTATTTACACTTTTTATTTTTTATTAGCACAGTTTGTGAACATGGAAAAGAAGAACATGGTTGTGTTTTTCATATATGGGAATTATTTAGATTATTTCTTTACTTTTTCATTGCTTTTACTTATATTTTACAAGCAGATAGTCGCGACTTCACCTGCGTTGTTTATTATCTTCATATTCTATTCGACGTGTAGAGAAAAACATAAAAAATCAAAGCAAAAACATACAAAATTTATTTGTTACATTTTATTTTATTGTATTTATCCGTTTACTTTCTCTCTCCGGCGCATGCACGCCACATCGCTTGTCCCACTTTACTTTTGAACGCGCTGTCCTTTAAAAACACGTAGTTTCTTAAAACTTTAAGATATCGTATCTAAGATACATTTTGTATTAGATAAGGACTAAAGTAAAAGGCAAAACTAAAATAAATGTCCGAATTATATCTAGTAGTGTCTGACACAATGACAGAGCTCTATCATTTTATTTATGTACAAACTGACCCGTGTAACTTTGTCTGCACCAAATCGGTTATCACCGGTTTCAATTGTATTTTTAAACACGAAAATTTTTAATAAACCTAAAACCCGATTGCAGCCACACCTACCGTTTCCAATTGTGAATCCAAACTATCAAAGGAATCACTCAAACATATACCCAAATGGTATGTGAGAAATCTTTTAAAATAAGCTTAGAACCCGTTCGTAGCATCATCTATCGGATTCAAACAAGATAAAAAAAAACTTGAGGGGTCTATGGACCCCCGGTTGGAACGAAGTTCCTTCCCCTTTTTTGTAGACGTCTACTATAGTGTCAGTATAATTTATATTATAAAATATCAAGTTGATAGAGTTAAATCGTAGATTAAACACTGAATGATCTGGGATAATCAACTTAATAAAAGTTAATACATCAATAGGTAATTCTTGAGTTGGTTTTCTATTGAAATGTAAATTTTATGTATTTATCTTTTTTTTTATGTCATAAGTGGCAAACGAACAGGTGGGTGGTGTTAAGTGATCACCATCGTCCATGGACACTAACAACACCAGAGGAGTCGCAAGTGCGTTGCCACCCTTTGAGGGAAGGGATTAGGGGTGGGAGAGGGAGAGGACAAGAGGGGAGAGGAGGTGGGCCTCCGGCACTCTCACTGACCGAACGAAACGCAACAATGCAAGCCCTGTTACTTCACGTCGGTTTTCTATGAGAGGGTGGTACTACCCCGGGCGAGCCGACATTCATGCTAAAACCAGTAATAGTTTCGGCGTAGCGAACCACCATGTACTTTATATACACACTCTCTCTCTTGTTTTTTGTGTCACGACACCTAACCTACTGCACATAGACTCTGGACATGGACAATATGTAAAATAAAAATTAATAATCATCTCTACCACTTACTTTATTGTTTGTACTTATTTTTTGTTTTTACTTTTTTTATTGTTACACAACAATTGATGTTGTCCATTACTATCTTCAACTTGTATTAAAACTTTTTATCACTCCATTGTATTGAAGAAAAATATAAATATTACATAGATTTGAGCGATGCTTCAACTGTCATTTGCCTGTAACTATTCGTCTAAGAGCTAGTAACGGTGTCGAGAGCGAATTTTCATAAGCCAGTTTTTTATATATCTTTATGTTCTTCCGAACAACGTGCGGGCTAACTGGCTGCCGGTAAACGTTGCGTTTATTAGTGCATATCGCACATTTACAGGCAAAAATATTGATTTTTAAATAATTTTCGAATGTTTTGTTTTTCACTAACTTTGAAATGCTAGTAAAACATGAAATTATTAATGCCAGACATTTTTATTGTTAATTAAAAATAATGTGACCGGTGCTATTTTTTGTAAATAAAAAAGTATGATCAAACCATATTAAGATAGCTGTAATTTTAATATTATTTTATTTAGACATGAAAGAGGGTAAATTAACAATAATATGTATAGAATAACTTAGCTATAGCTATAGTTTAGCGCAACACTGGCTGTATGATAAAGATAGCGATAATTGTGGCAACACCTATTATATACGCATGTATTCAAGATGATGTCATTCCCAAGTCATGTTTACGTTTATCGTTGTTTCTCATTGTTTACGGTGAAATCTTGATATCATAATGGTTTACCGGCAACCAGGTATCCTGAACCTTGTTTGGAAGAGCAAAAAGAAAGATATATTATAGAAACAGCTTTTTTAAAATTATTGTTCTTCCAACGTTGCTAGCCCTTGTACTAAGGTGTCGCAAAAAAGTCTTGTTACACTTTTTTCAGTCTAGCTCCCATCCGCTCTAAGCATGTAACGCGCAATAAGGAACTTCGTTCCAATATAGCTTAAATTTATAGCTAATCTGTCTGCTATATATAGCACAAAGAGAATTTACCAAAATCCGTCAAGAATTTCACTAACTACAAATATTTGACTTTCGTCCATTATTCTGGAGAACCCCTTACGTTTTATGGGACAAAAAGTATCCTAAATGTAATCTTGTAATATTAGTTAGCACTGTGTCAAGTTTTGTCATAATCGGTTCAGTATTTTCAGCGTGATGCGTGTTCACAGGGACAAAAAGTCAGACAGCGAAAAATTGTAAAAGGATTATTTTTGGCTTCTATATCGATAACAAAGTCTACCACGATTATAATTTTCAAAAAATATTTAATGTACAGATTTGGCTTTGTTACAGTTTTAATATAGTATAGAGATTACAACCAAATTACAAAAATGTTTCAAAAAACAATTAATGTACAGATTTAGCCTTGCTATAGTTTTATTACAGTATAGATTACAACCGATTTACAAGAATATTGATAAAGTATATATCTAAACCTTCGTCGTTAGTTTTGGAATTTACCGCGAACAGACAGACAGACGCGGCGGAAGTTTTGTTTTATATTTTGTAGTGATTAATGGAAAATTATGGCAACGAGGAAAGTGGTAATGATATATTTTCTCATGAAATAAATTAATAAATTATATTAAATAAATAAATAAATACTTGTACTTATTTTAAATGGACTCTATCAATAATTGTAAGTATGTAGATATACACTTTAGAGCGCTTTCAGTTTAGACGATTTTTGTCTAATTACTGCTGTACGGTTGATACACAGATATATGAGTGAATGTCGTACTACAGCAGTACGGCCTAAATTGTCTAAATCGGGGTGTTATGAGGTTGCAGTCCGACTGTAATTTAGTAATGTCCATCGATACTTGCATTCAGTCGAGCCATGAATTTAGACGAGGAAGCACAACTGTTGGGTGCTGGTCTTGTTAAAAAAAATTAAATACAGAAATAAACGATTACCTAGATAATTCTTTTCTTTCGTTTTTTTATTTTTAAAATTTGTGATAATATTTTTACATTTGCATTCCCAACTCTTATTTTTTGTATACGATTAAAATAATCATCAATGCCGTCCTGCTAACGGACGTACGTCGGACTGCTCTCGCCTGTTCTCAGTTCCACTCATTTTGTATGAATAACATAACCGCTCGTGTGCAGTGTGCTAACCGTCCTGATCTCGTGCGGCAGCAGTCCGATACTAACCGCTTAAATTGAAAGCGGCCTAAGAAAGTATTGGAACTCGTTAATGATCATGTTAGCATTATAAAAATTAACAAAATTATTAGCTGTTTATGACAAATCACGTGACTGGTAAATTAAAACTGAAAGAATTATGTACCAATGATTCTCTTTTTCGTAAAATCCTCGTCCTTTTTTTGTCGTCTTGTTGAAAATCGGGAAGTTTCCGTTACATTCTCTGTTAACTGGTCGACTAAGTAAAAATCGTCCTCGCATGGAGAGGGGTAGGGAACTCCACTAGGTATTGCAATTGGCTGATTTTATTATTTCAAATCCATTCGAGTTTTTTTGCCAACAAAACTATTTTTTCAAAATGATAGTAAATAACAATAGTAAACTATATTTTTATTACAAGGTGTTATTCCCGAATACATAGTTTGCATGCATCAAAACAACATAAACCAGGAAAGCATCAACTATTCAATTATTAAATCACAAATCATAAAATTCTGGTTCTGACCGGTGCTAATAATGATTTTAGTGCTAATTTTTTTTTTGTATTTATCAGCAAATCACGTAATGATCAACTCATCAAAAATATAAAAAATATTTGGGTACTTACATACTGTCTTCGTTATCTATGTCTAACATAACTAAATTGTAAAGTTTCAGGTTAGATTCTTGATCGCTAGCTGATTTTCAAAATAAAAATAATATATTTGCAGTATTAGAAACATTTAATATCATAGCCCTTTTTACAAGACTGACAAAGAATATTCCTTTCTTGTTTTAAATAAAAAAATCAACGTAACATAACTAAAGGAGGTTTTTAACACTAACCGATTTATTTTTCTGAATTTTCTTATCTCGGTTCCGTTAGGTTAGACTTGCCAAACAAAGACAACGCTAGCCGGCTACGACAGCGGTCGGCATGCGCATTGCGGTGGCGTTAATACGTAAGTTCCGATATCTGGTCAGTTTTGTTTAGTTTATGAAAGATATGTGATTTTCATGAAATTAGAGAATTACCCGTTCACTGATTTTTTATGTCTAATAAGGTTAAACAAATTGAAATCATTTTTTTTTATTGTAGCACGGCAAAGTGACTGCACTGTGCCTCATAGTAAGCGCAGTACAATCCAAAAACAACGGCGACCACCGAGAGATACACCCTCCTTCGGCGGTCGTCGTTGTCATGCCGACCTACGTAAATGTCTTTTCACATTGCGCTTGAAGGACCCCATGTTATAGGACGGAAGGAACACACTAGCCGGGATATTGTTCCACAGCTTCACGGTACACAAGATGTAGCGGCTTTTTAGTTCGTGCCCAGATAGGAGTGACCGTAAAACAGTGGCTCCGAAGTACGGCGCGCGTGGTTCGGTTGTGAAAAGGAGAGGAAGGGATTAATTTGCATAACTCTGCAGAACACTCGCCATGATACAGACGGTAGAACAGGCTCAGTGAGGCAATGTCTCTGCGCAACTGAAGCGGCTCTATAAACTCTGTTATGTCTGCATATATGCTCTGCAACCTATCCAGGGCATCCTGTAGGTATTTCTAGGTAGGTAGTCTACATAAATGTAAACAAAAATATTCTACAGAAATCTTACAATATATGAAAGCAAATATTTAATATCTGTGTTAACAATTTTATTCTCACGGGAACAATGTTTAAACAAGTCTAGGAATTACTAAGACTCTCAAATAAAAAAGGAAAAAGCGGAATTTCTTTGCAAAATTACCGTCATCAAGTTAGAGTGTAAGTAAATATTACATTGGAATATTTTTACACGCTTGGGACTTGATGCAAATTTACTTGGTCGTTACTTTTTTAATCTGTTTGAATATACTGAACTAACTGCTACCCATAATGTAGTCTACATCGTTTGTTTTCTTTATAAAAAATTTCATTAAGAGATGATAAAATATAAACAACACACCGCTAGACCCATTTCTCTACGACAAGAAAATACATATCTCTGGACAAGAAATACTTATCTACACCGTAGTTTCTTAAAATAATTATAACATTATATTAAATGAAATTCGAGTGATATTTAGATAAAACCAAGTTTTTTTTTTATGTGATAGGTGGCAAACGAACAGTTGTGTCACTAACAACATCAGAGGAGTTGCTAGTACGTTGCCACCCTATGGGGGGAAGGCTTAGGGGAGGGAGAGGAGATGGGAGAGGAGGGGAGGTGGGCCTCCGGCGCTCTCACTGACCGAACGAAACGCAACAATGCAAGCACTGTTACTTTACGTCGGTTTTCTATGAGAGGGTGGTACTACCCCGGACGAGCCGACCGATTCATGCTGAAACCAGTAATAGTTTCAGCGTGGCTCTACCACTATTAGTTAAGTTAAGTAAAGAAGTTAAGAAGTAAAACTACTTTTTAATTCAAATCTATTCAGTAGTTTTTGAGTTATGTGCGCATTACGGTAGGTTTCTTTTGTTTTATTTAAACGAGAGCTTGCCCAGTGGACAATCTCCAACTAAAGAAAAAAATGCTTTTTGCATTTTTTTAAATTGAATATACTGAAGCTCGTCAATAGCTACAGAAGAAAGAAACAAACAAACAGACTGAGAAACGGAGGATGTTCTTAACTATTTTTCCACTGTTGATTTATATAAAAAACTAGCGGATACGGCAGATATTGTCCCGCTCTGATAATAAAGAAAAACCTGGACAAATTATATACTTAAACCTTCATCATGAAGATGAAAAGATTCTGGCATAACTTGTCAGGACAAAACCATTCCAAAGAACTCATCAGGGCATTTAACCAGCGATATGCCGGCAAGGCCCTGGCACTCGGTAGGAATCAATTACGGGTTTTAGTGGGAGCAATCGCTGGACACTGTTGCCTTAAAAAGCACTCGTATAACATCGGTGTCCAGAGCACAAGAGAGTGCAGATTTTGTGATAGTGCGGATGAGACCCCCAATCACCTCTTGTGTTGAGTGTGATCCACTGAAGCCTACACGAAACTGGATTCTGGGAAAGCATGTATTGCCTCTGGATGAGGTACAGATGCTCTCAGTCAAAAAAGTCCTGCAGTTTTTGAATACTATAGGACTAGGCGGAGAGCTTTAGTAATATGGAGCGATCACAATAGATCAATGCTGGTCGCAGTGATACAGGATTAAAGACCTGCATAGCCCCTTTTCCAGAATTAAATATTAAAAAACTTCATCATGAGTCACTTCACCTACTGGAGAAAACTGCAAGAAAATCCGTTCAGTAGTTTTTGAGTTTATCACGAACAGACAGACAGAGGCGGCGGAAGACTTTTTTTTAATATTATGACTAGCGGGTCTGGCAGACGTTGTCCTGCTTTGATAATAAAAAAATCCTACAAGTCAACCGCAGCGCCTCCTAACGGGTCCAATTGTCCAATCTAAACCATTCTCGGAACCATTCGAACACCCACACAACATTTCATCAAAATCGGTCCAACCGTTTAGGAGGAGTTCAGTGACATACACACGTACAGAAGAAATGTATATATAAATATAAGTGATATTCAAATTACACGTGTATCGTTATGAGACTGTGATAAAACAATACGGACAAGGTTTATTGACAGTTCAGAAGGTATTATCGGGATAATTTGTGTAATCCTACACGGGGCGGCACCACACTGAGCGAAAACAAACAACAGTTCGTGTATGTTACGACCTGTTAGGGCTTTCGAGTTACAATTGATCTAGCGATAAGCCTCACTGTTGTTACTGCGTATTGGTTAATTATTCATATTTATTATTTATATGCGTCTATTTACTTTCAGTACTGGATTTACAATAGGAGTACCTACTCAAAGCACTAGACCAGGTCAACAAGTTTTTAGAGGCGGAAAAATTCGAAGGGTTTAGAATTTTCTTCTCATTATAGATTTTTTATTTTTCTATAAATTTATCATAAAAAATTGCTGTTAAAAATTATATATCAAAACTAAATACATTTTATGCAAAATTTCTACAATGGTGCGGGCATTTTTGCAGTACGCAAGGACGGCGCTAAGATTGAATTCGGTAGTGGTCGTCGTTTAAGTGGGTAAGAGCCTGTCCACATGAGGCGTTTTACGCGTCTATTCGCGCGTACCCGAGATACTAGAGCTCCATATATCCCGTCCAGATGGTGCGTCGCGTTTCCTAACTCGCGCGTGAAACGCGTGCAATGAGCGAGACTCTCAAATCGCGCGTCGCACGCGCGAGCGCCGCGCGTTTCGAGATACTCAGGCCCCATTGCTGCGTCCAGTACTACGTGCGAGTCAGTGGCGAGTCGACATTCGTCAGTCGTCTATCCGTACGATGTATGCGACGTTTCCTAGTGTAGAAACGCGCGTAAAACGCGGTATCTGGACGCAATATATTTTGAAGCGCGCGAGTCGACTCGCGCGTAATCGCTTCATCTGGACAGGCTCTAAAGTCGCGAAGATATTTCCGAATTAATACAGTTGTCATCTGAATGATAATAACAAACTATAATGATCCGTTATACAACTTTGGTGATAAGTAGATTTTTTTAAGTAGCTTGAAATGTGTCAATTTATAGGCCTATCTGGGTTTTCTCGGTGCATCATCGTACCGCTCTTTGGAAAATCAAATATCTTATCTATCTTTGCCGTACCGTGAAGCTGTGGAACAATCCCAGCCAGTAGGTTCCCTCTTTCCTATAACATGGGGTCCTTCAAACGTAACGTGAAGAGACATTTACGCAGGCCGGCATGACAGCAACGACCGGCGATAGATAGTTTGTCTCTCAGTGGTGGCCGTTGCTTTTGGATTGTACTATGCTCATTATCAGTCATAGTGCAGGCACTTTGCCGTGCTACAATAAAAAATGAAAAAATACCACATGTAAATAAATTAGTAATAAGTCAATTATGGGAAGAATTAAAAAAAACATTGCGTGTGTCAGAGTGTACAAGCGGAGGAAGTGAATTTTTTTAGCTTATATGTATTAAATTATATATACGCTAGCGGGCCGGGTGGATGTTGTCCTGCCTTGACTTTTTTTTTCGAACTGACTACGCTATTGACTTGGCAAGGTTTTAACAGCTTCACCGGACTACTACTGCCTTGTCAGTATAAAAAATCTAATATTTAACTGCATCGCTACCTACCGAATCCAATTGTGAATCTAAACCATTCTCGGATTCACTGGAACACGCACACAAAATTTCATTCAAATCGGTCCAGCCGTTTAGGAGGAGCTCAGTGACATACACACGTATAGAAGAAATTTATATATAAAGAGCAGAATGATAATATAAATAATTAACTATACATTTACTGATTGTGGTATAGTACTTGACCCAGACACACACTTATACATACTTACAAAGCTCTTATTGAGCTATGTAACAATTAAAGAATTTTTCAAATCGGACCAGTAGTTCCTGAGATTAGCGCGTTGAAGCAAATAAACTCGTCAGCTTTATAATATTACTATGGATAGTATAGATTACATAAACTTTTATTCAAGATATCAGATTAAAAATAACCAACATTTTTTCTTGTTCTAAGACCGTACAAGTTTGAGAACCGATTGAACAGAACTAGTAGTCGATACGACATTGTAAAACCCAGCAAAATTCCTACTACAGTATCTACTAAAAAGGGAATATTAAGGAACTAGTTTGACAAACAGAAGAAAGATGTTCTTATATATCGATATCCATACACATAATAAGATATATGTAGTTATATATAGATATCCATACACATAATAAGAAATATGTACTTATATATAGATATCCATACACATAATAAGAATGTAAATCTAACGTGTCTTTTTCGATTTTTGTGAAACGAAATGTTGCAGTTGTACGAATAAGTAATAAAATACGTTTCAATCATTTTTAGAAATGTCTGTCTGTCTGTTTGTATGCACGCATTACTGCCAAAGTACTGGGTTTACGATAAACCCTAAAAACATATCCTCGAGAATAGCTTTGGGCTGTAAGGGGTGTCGAATAACATCTAAGACTTGAGACGCTCAAGCCAACCTCACCTGCGCGTGGTGCACCCTGCTGAATAACGAACGAGGCAATGGCGATAGCGGGGTGGTAGGGTTTCACAGGCTGACTGGCTCGCAACCACCATGTATATGGCGAAAAAGCCCGTCATAGTGATTCGCTTCTGCGGGTCGCGTTTCGGGATCAGCCTGGGCATATCCAGCTTTTCACAGGCCGGCATGACAGCCGCGACCTGCGATGGATAGTGTGTCACTCGGTGGTCGCCATTGTTTTTGGATTGTACTGTGCTTACCATCAGGCACAGTGCCGTGCCACTATTAAAAAAAAGCTTAGTCTTTGTTTCATTAAAATCGGTCTTCTCTATCAACAGTTATTGTAATTTTAATGAGGACGTGACGTAAGTACGAGAGAAAAGTGGATAAGTAAATGGACTTAATACATTCAGATGATTTTATTAGTCACTGTTTTTTTACATTAGCTACTACGTAGACGGGGTCGCGTGCATAGCTAGTTTAAAATAAATCCTAACGATAAAAGTATAAACAAGCGGCTAGAGCGAGGAACAAAACAGTCGTGGTGGCGGGATCAGCGCTGTCAGCGCTGTTACAGTGATCGTTGAAGCACTGGCAGACCGTCTCCAAGTGATCGCTATTGTCAGCTTTGTAGCACTCTTTCTCGTGGCGTACCCACCCGCATCCTCGCGTCACACGCAACTCTGAATCCCGATGCGGATGGAAAACTGAAACGTACGTAAAATCAATTATATTATACACAAGATGCCTGCGGTTTTAAATTGTAAAACATGTGTAATTATAGAAATGCACTTTCAAAAACAATTGTAAGTAAGACACGCACGCAATCTACAGTAACATGTAATGTGTACTTAATTAATTAGATATATATAACAGCGTGTCAAATAACGTTTATCATCAGCAACATATTTGGAACTTTAACCCACCATATAACTACCTCAGTGCACTGTATAAAGAATTAATTAAATAATAACGTAAAATAGTGTATACTTTCACACCCAATTCTGTAAAAAAATGTTAATTTGATATTACATACAGGCACTTCATTTTTATTATATGTACAGATAGATAGAATACTAGCGAGACCGGCGGACGTTGTCCCGCCCTGATAATAAAAAAAAATCTTGACAAATCATATATCTAAACCTTCCTCATGAATCACTTTATCTACTGGTGAAAACCGCATGAAGATCCGTTTATTAGTTTTTGAGTTTATCGCGAACAGACAGACAGACCTTATTCTGTAATATGTAGTGATTCATAACAGTCCACCTGTATGCATCTGAGCACTAAACTAGAAAAGAGACGAAGAAGTTCATGAAATATTTTCGAGACCTGCCCGTTGTTTAAATGATTATAAATAAGAAGATGTAACCGGAATCACTTCTTTTTTGCGTGCTTTAATTATAATAGTCGAAATACAAGCCACTACTATGTAATTCATTTTGTAACTGATAACTTTTATCCCTCATTATCACGTAGTGCGCGCGTATGCAGTTTTTCATGTTTTTGTCACATGTTAAAATGCCCCGGGATGTTTCTCTGCTCGGCGAAAAGTTCCTATAACGTGCTTGCCCTTATCAAGAAAGATTATAGGTAGTCGAATGAAACAATAATGGCTTAGTTGATAATGTGTTAAGACACAGCGTCGATGGACGTAGGTTTGAATCGTAGCAACTGACTCGGAACTATCGGTGAAGGAAAATAACATAATAGAAACATAGCACGGTCGTAGAACTTTTTCTATGTTTGCGTGGCAAGCTACCACACTGAAGTTGGTGTTTTCCGCCAGTTGCACCTGAGAGCCAATCCTTTCTAGGCTTAGCGTGATTACAGTGAACATCAGGTGAGTTGTGGGCAAAGGCAAAGGTTTCAAATTAAATGCATCGCGCTCGTCCGAGGCAAGTTCGCGTTATCCTTTTTCACAAGTATAACCGAACGTAACCAAAACGAGACAAAAGAGCAATATGGCGAACGTTCAGCGACCGCGGTGCATTTAATTCGAAACCTTTTTAAAGCAAGTATTCAATACGTATTTAACTTTTTTGTATTAACACCGATAAAGTTTTAAAAAAATCTGCGTGTTTACATAAGTACTCGTAACTCGTGTATTTAGCTTAAATTATTAAAACAGATGCTCGTAAGTGAAAAAATACTATTAGATGTAACGTTTTTTTCTTGAATCCGAGTACGTTAAACTCACTATTACAAGTAATGTCTGCTGCACTCCTATTTCTTTGAAGAACTTAGCATGATTCACGGGGTTAACAGCTGACAACTCGAGTTCAATACTAACTTGTCTGTACTATCTTCCTGCAGAAGAAATCCATAGCGACCGGTTGAGGTATGGCCACCTCACAGTTCACGATAGGTATCGTCCGAGACTTGGTCTCATCGTCCAACTTTGCCACGTCAATACAGGCAGAGTTATTCGCGCTGTTGCAGTAGTAACATTGGATCGATGAAGCTGAAATTTGTTTAACCGTTAGCTGTATTAATTTACTTGTTTTAGCTCATAATTTCGCTTGTTTTAAAGTAAATTAGATCTATCTCAAAAGTACATTTTTCTGGAAAAACGGCACTTCATACCCTTGATATCTGTATCTCTGAGAATATCTATGCAAAGTTACATGGTCAGTTGAGTATTTCAAGCGTGAAAACGTAACAAAGAAACAAACAAACTCACGTACCTATAATATGTTGTTTCAGAATAGTGAAATAAAAATGATATCGTGTTTTTTTTATGTTATAAGAAGCAAACGAACATGCGAATCACCTAATGTTAAGTGATCACCGCCGTACATAGATACTAACAACACCAGGGGATTTGCTAATGCGTTGCCAGCCTGTGTTTGGCGGAGACGAGGAGAGGCGATGGGATGGGGGAAGGGAGGTAACCTTCCGGCGCTCTAACTGACCGAACCTAACGCAACAATGCAAGCATTGTTACTTCACGTCGGTTTTCTGCGAGAGGGTGATACTACCCCGTGAGAGCCGACCCATTCATGCTGAAACCGGTAATAGCTTCAGCGTGGCTCTACCACCTCTATGCCTTCTCAAAAGAGAAGATATGTTCAAGAGAATATCTTCAGGAAAAGAGCGTACACTTTGTTAAAATGCTGGCAACACACTTGCGACTCCCCTGGTGTTGCTAGTGTCTATGGTCACTTAACATCAGGTGACTCATCTGTTGATTTGCCTCCTATGATATAAAATAAATTCAAACAACATTTTTGTTACATCTTACTTAATGTTAACAACAATCAATACAAATTTTACCTACAAAGAGAAACAACATTTACATTTCATAAAGTATTTATATTTTATAATAAATCATTGCCGCAAAATCCGACAATATGTTAAGGTAGCTTTAAGACTCCGTTCGGAACACGATGTATCGAGAAGTATTGCATACCTAACTAGCCTCTGCCCGCGACTTCGTTCGCGTGGAATAGTTAGTATGGGTTAGCGCTAACACGCAGCGGAAGCTCTCAAGATGAAAAAATACCCCAATTTTGAAACATTCTTCATTGGTGCTCCGCTCCTATGCGTCTTAGCGTGATAATATATAGTCTATAACCTTCCTCGATAAATAAGCTATATGACACTGAAAGAATTTTTCAAAACGGACCAGTAGTTCCTGAGATTACCCCCTACAACGTCAGAAACCCACAAACTTTACCTCTTTGTAATATTAGTATAGATGAGGAAAGTGGAATTTCACAACTGCGATGTATGCAGAAATAATGACGATGTGAATCACTTGATGATGGAGTGTGCTAAGAACCGCATCGAAAGGAGTCGTTGATGAGTAGTATGAAAAGTAGTTGCCAGAACATAGATATTTGTCACAGCATCTTGGCTGAACCCTGTTCGCGTGAAGCTAAGGTGTTATATGACCTGATAGTAATACCTCAACAGCGACTCTCATAATAGAGTTAGAAGGATTGGGGAACAATAGGACTGATATATTCGATGAAATAAAAGCCCCTAAATTAATATATATAGAAAAAGTGTGTGTGTGTACTTATGTACACGCGTTAGCAGTTATACTTCTTTGGCGTAACAAGATAACAATCTTTTCAAAATTTATCTTTCGCCTTATTTTACGTTTGTAGAAAAAACGACACTAACGATAGAAAAAAGATATTTAATACACTGAACGTTTTCATACAAAGAAACAAAATGTTGAGTATAGCTAACTTCAGGGTGTCGGTTTTTCGTGACGGTGTGCGCGCGCATCGTAAAAATTTACTCTCATCATTTTTCCCTAACGCGCCAATAGAAGTATACTTCAAAAGAAATCGTTGTTCATACTTGATGTCTTGTCTTATAACTATATAAACTATAAAGTTAAAGGTGCAATTAACAAAACTTTTCGATTTTTCTCTCACTTATATTTTAGTTAGATATATCCCTTTCCCATACTACAGGAAACTTAAATCTTTCGTTAATTGAATCAAAATATAAAATCACTCTTACGCTATACGTTTTTGGAAAAGATTTGGGAAATTTAAAAAAATACTTACATTCCTTGACTGCACACAAAAGCATGGTAACCGCCAGAAGTGAACCGTACACCGTCATGTTACCTGAAATACAATATAAATTCATCACCATTAACCACTGTGATTATAATTGAAATTCCACGCTGACGTAGTCGCGGACAGAGGTAGAATACATATATAATTCTATATTTTATACTACCTAATAGTATATTGTATAAACGCAGATACCTCTCTGAAAGTAATTCTGAAGGTGCTCATGCTCTTAACAAAAAAAAAATCAAAATCGATTGACAAACAGAGAATAAGAACAATTCAATGAACTGTCTTATATTCGCCCGTTTATATTTTTAGGTAAATCAACCCAAGGATAGAAATTTTAAACACCATAATTGAAACCTTTCAACCTGGCCTTAATGTTACCCCGAAAAAGTTTTTAAATAACAGGAAATTACTCAACTGAATTAAATAATGGCCTTCTATTTTCATAATAAAACCGAGATACATTTTCTCGTAACAGCTATTTTATTTCTATCAGACAAAAGGGATGAATAAAAGATATAGTTATAGCCTTCATATTTAATTTATTAACGATCGTGAAAATCAAGAATCCTTCAACAAATATATAATTTATGGAACCATGGAACCATTAATTTATAATTTAATCTCTATATATTATCACTACATAATAGGTTTATACCTATGAAATTGCCGTTCTGCAGTACTGGCCATTTCAAAACAAAATAATTTTTGTTTTGGCTAAGAATTCTAATTTCAAATTTATTTTATTTTAAAAGTTTCATGGAATTCTTTTTCCAAAAGTAGTAATTTGTTTATTGATTAGTGTTACATTTTCATCGCATTTCAATCTTTTTTGTCATCATGGATACGTTAAAAATTCGAGTAATTATGGAATATGAGTACCATCGTGGCAGCAAGGCGGCACAAGCTGCACTCAACATCAACGACGTTTACGGAGCTAACACTACAAACCAACGCACCACCTGTTATTGGTTTGCTCGCTTCCGTTCTGGGAATTTTGACCTGAAAAATAATCCTCGCGGTCGCCCGAAGACTTTGGTCGACAATGACGAATTAAAGGCGATTGTGGAAGCTGATGATACACAATCTACGGCTGAAATAGCAGCCGCTTTCGACGTTAGCGTTAAAACAATATTGGTCCATTTGCGTCAAATTGGCAAAGTAAAAAAGCTTGACAAATGAGTGCCCCACAAACTCAATGATCGCCAGCGCCAAGTACGCGTCGAGACGTGCCTTGCACTGCTCAACAGACACACAAATGAAGGAATTTTCAACCGCATTGTTACCTGCGATGAAAAATGGATTCTATTTGAAACCGCAAGCGCTCAGCAAGTTGGTTGGACACTGGTTCAGCACCTAAACAATGCCCTAAACGAAAACTTAGCCCTAGAAAAGTGATGGTCACTGTTTGGTGGTCTAGCGCCGGTGTGACTCATCACAGCTTCTTACCAAACGGGCTGAGCATTACTGCAGATGTGTACTGTGAAGAACTGAACATAATGATGGAGAAGCTGGCACATCTCCAACCAGCATTGGTTAATCGCTCGTCTCCGCTGCTCCTGCACGACAACGCGCGACCTCATACTACACAGCAGACGGTCTCCAAGTTGCAAGAACTGGGGTTGGAAGTTCTCCGTCATCCGCCCTACTCACCAGAATATTAAGTTATTATTAAATTTTTTCATACAAAACGGCAATTTCATAGGTAAAGACCTAATATTATAGTAGACATTACTTTCACGTAGGTATGTCACGTTTTTTCTGCAGTGAGACGTAGTAGCGGCCAATCAATTCCAGGCGGAAGCGCATAGTAACGTTCACTATAATATTTTATATTGGATTCCACAAAGAAATGCCATTTCCAATAAAATAAATTAGTTATTTCAAACTACGAAACGGATATCTATTTCGGTACGGTACGGTTTTCACCATATTCTTGAAAATTCCTTGCGGGAGATTTGTTAATATTCTTATGAAGGCGTAAGAAGGATCTATTGGACGTTTACAATGCTTACTGCCTAAATTATAATGATTTTATTTAACTTGGGCCTTTAAATCATAACCAAACTGCCCTTACAGCAAATAATATAAAGGAATATCTTAAAATATATCACAGATTTAAAGTTATGCACCATAAAAAAAGACGTCAGTGTGAAGATTCTTATCTAACTTTAATAACCTTGACGAACTATTGTTATCGAAGCGCCAAAAGATGTGTCTAAGTTGTGTAGATATTTTCGAGGCCACATATTGCATCCATGTAAAACCAGGGCGGGTCGCTAGCTAAATTAGAATAAAAGGAGAATGTGCACTATAACAAAATTAAAAGTTCTTCATTCAATTTACGGGAAGGCGCTTATGAACGTTAAAATTACCAGCGGATCGGACAAACTACCCAGACATCGAGAAAAACCGGCAAGAAACTCGATCAGCTTTGTCTTTTCATCATATATTTAAAAAAAACATACGTCGTTACATTCCTTTTTGTCGGATGCACAGAAAAGGGCATTATTTTCAGACGTTACTGTTAATAATAGCAAAGACTGTCTACATGATTATATAGAGCGAAACATTAAGTACAATAGCTATTCCTTGATTGGTGAAAAAATACGTACAGGTTTATTTATTGTGGATATAGCAACAGTCAACAGTCAAGAACGATAATACAATGACAATAATAAAAAAAATTAAACTAAACTGAAGACCTAAAACGCTTTATCACATAGAAACTTAACTTAACTTACACTATTAATAATAATAAAAAATAATTAAATTATATAATAGTAAATACTGCAAAACATTAAACTTAGAGAAAAAAAAATAGAATAAGAATAAACGAACAAAAGTGAAAATGAACTAATTCATGAAAACTAAAATTAAGATATTGGAAAAAGACAAGATGGCAAACATAATTGAAAATATTTAAATACGATATACTTACTAGCTGCAGTTGAAATGGTACGTGGTGCACCCTGCTGAATAACGAACGAGGCAATGGCGATAGCGGGGTGGTAGGGTTTCACAGCCTGACTGGGTCGTAACCACCATGTATATGGCTAAAAAGCCCGTCATAGTGATTCGCTTCTGCGGGTCGCGTTTCGGGATCAGCCTGTGCATATCTAGCTATTCGCAGGCCGGCATGACAACGGCGACCGTCGATGGATAGTGTGTCACTTGGTGGTCGCCATTGTTTTTGGATTGTACTGTGCTTAACATCAGGCACAGTGCAGTCATGTTGTCGTGCTACAATAAAAAAAAAGATACTACAATAAGAGCGGAGCAACAGTGAAGAATGTTTCAAAATCGGGGTTTTTTTCCTCTTGCGTGCTTCCGCTGCGTGTTAGAGTTAGCCAAAGAAACTATTCTACGCCGACGAAGATTATACAGCTATTATATTAAGTGTAACTCTTCTATTTCTAACTACAAAACGAACCTGAACTCTTGCAATTATATTAGTAAATTCATAACCCTCTTATAATAGTCTTTGTGTAGATATGTCTCTAAATGATAATTTTTCGTCAAATAAGATACCTAAATCTTTCGCCAAAGATTTTCTTGCTAGTAATTTATTGCTAATTTTGTAAGGATAGGTAATTTTATATCTCTTATTGGTAAAAGAAATGACAAAACATTTGCCAACGTTAAGGTACATAAAGTTATCAATACGCCAGCGGGATATAGTGTCAAGATCTTGTTGTAGAAAGAAACAATGAGAATCATTATTAATAGATTTAAACACTTTAAGATCGTCAGCATAAATTAATGATTCACAAGAAAGCTGATTAATCAAGTCGTTTATAAAAACTATGAAGAATAATGGGCCAAGGTGAGAGCCTTGTGGCACACCAGACTTAATGAGAAAAGGTAAGGAAGTAGAACCCTTAATTGCAACAAGTTGACTTCTATTATTTAAATAAGAACCCAACGAAGTAAATTACCGTGAATTCCATAAAGGGATAGTTTTTTAATAAGAATAAAATGGTTTACTTTATCAAAGGCTTTTTTAAAATCGGTGTAAATGGTGTCAATTTGGCCACCCCTAGCAAATTCCTTGCAGAGTGCATTTTTGTATTCAAGTAAATTACTAACAGTCGACTTATGCTTAATAAATCCATGTTGTTTTTCAGAAATGAAGGGGATTATTTGAAAGTAAAAATGATCATATACCAAAGATTCAAAAACTTTAGCTATACATGAAATTATACTTATAGGCCTGTAATTTTCACAATTACAAATATCACCATCTTTATGTATAGGAATAATATATGCCAGTTTAAATGCATGTGGAAAAATACCATTATCTATCTGAAGGTATATGGGCTATCTTACTAAGTATTTTATTCTAATGAAAGCGTACAAAGTCGTAAGCGATTGCTGGTTACTTAAAAAAATCAGAAGATACGTTATACACGAATTAAAGATATAATTTGTTTTTCATGTACTATTTCACTTCACTATAGTTCGATTGTAGATAGCGCCGGGTTATTTTTTTATCAGCTTTGCATTGCAGTTTAACGTGAATGAACTCACAAATGGTTGTTATTGTTTTAATAAAAATAGGCGAAGTTAAAACAGTTCACTACGAATTCTTCTTTGTTTTATATATACTGACGAATTTTAGTGTTATAAAAAATGGGAACAGTTTTTCTCTTTACTATAGTTAAAGTATTTATAACTTAAGTGGGCCCGGCGGACGATGATCTGCCTTGATAAAAAAATCCTAAAATTTAACCGCAGCGCTACATACCGGGTGTAATTCTGAATCTAAACCATTCTTGAATCCACCTGGATACTCACAAAAAATTCATCAAAATATTTCCAGCAGTTAAGGAGTTCAGTCTATGTGACACGGACATAAGAATTATGTATATAAAGATATTTATATACTCTATAAAAAACTTAATAATATTGTTCAAACTAAAAAAAGAATTATGGTCGAAATTCAAACACTCAACGGCCGCTAGTGTTATATTATTAACAATTTAGTATTGTAGAATATCTAGTACTCGATTCTCTTATTCAGGAAATAAATTTGTTTTTTTCTGTATAAAATATAATCACAAACATACCTAAAGGAAATTGTCGAATAATAATCCAATAAGAGTTCAATTATAAATTCAAGTTCACTTTACTTATCGAACTGTCTACGTAAATAAAATTATTTCATCAAATATACAATAAATTGTTATATAATTGTAACAATAAACAAATGATTAGAAACGACCACACTACGTTTGTTATTGATAGTAACTAAACTGGTTAACAAATAATATAACACATTCTATTATAGTATGGTACAATTACAGACAATGGAGGACACAGCGCAATATAATACAACAGCTGTCTCGATTTTAATATCTGAAATGCGAAAGTTTTGACTTTCAATGAATTCTAGTTATTGACCGGTACCATATTGCGCTTGCATCAGACTAGCTTGGTAGAGATTAGAAGTGGTAGTGCCATAAATGGGTCGGCTCACCCGGGGTATTTCCACCCTCTCACAGAAAACCGACGTGAAGTAACAGTGCTTGCGTTGTTGCGTTTCGTTCGGTAAGTTAGAGCGCCGAATAACCCACCTCGCCTCCCCTACTCCCCCTTCCCCAAAACACAGGCTGGCAACGCACTTGCGACACTTCTGGTGTTGCAAGTGTCTATGGACGGTGGTGATCACTTAAGGTGACCCACCACACACACTGTGTAAATCTAATGTTGCCATTTTATATTAAGATTGTGCAGCCCATCATATGTTTGATTAGGTACTTAATAAATTGTATTAAAATGTGTATAGCTATTGTTCCGATTCCTATGTGAAATCCGATAATAGATGTGAAAATGTGATGATGTTATCCTGCCCTGATAATAAAAAACGTTGACAAATTATATACCCATACCTTCCTTATGAATTCATTTATCTGCTGGTGACCGCATACCGGTAACCGCATGAAAATCTGTTCAGTAGTTTTGAAGTTTATTGCGAAAAGACAGACAGAGAAGGTAGAGAGAGTACTTTATCTCATAATATCTAGATTTATTTATATAATAGGAATAAGTGAGTATTTTCGACATTTAAAGCTATTTTTTTTTATTCTGGAAAAGGGGCTATGCAGGCTTTAATCCTGTATCACTGTGACCAGTATTGATTTATTGTGATCGCCCCATATTACAAAAGCTCTCCGCCTAGTCCTATAATTTAAGAACTGCAGGACTTTTTTGGTTGAAAGCATCTGTACCTCCTCCGGAGGCAATACATGCTTTCCCAGAATCCAGTTTCGTGTAGGCTTCAGTGGATCACACTCACACAAGAGGTATTTGGGGGTCTCATCCACACTATCACAACATCTGCACTCTCTTGTGCTCTGGACACCGATGTTGTAGAAGTGTTTTTTAAGACAACAGTGTCCAGTGAGTGCTCTCACTAAAACCCATAATTGATTCCTACAGAGTGCCAGGGCCTTGCCAGCATATCGCTGGTTAAATGATCTGATGAGTTCTTTGGAATATTTTTGTCCTGGCAAGTTATACCAGAATCTTTTGGCTTCTTGATTGTAATGGTTTCTAAGGGGCAAAAGAGCTAGTCTTTTGGGTATTCCACAAAACGGTTCAGGACCAATGTGTATTCCCATAGCACCTGCCCTTGCAAGCTCATTGGCAGCTTCGTTGCCAGGAATACCTGCATGCCCCAGAACCCATCGCAGAATTAGTCTGTTATTTTGACCCAGACTGTTTAATACGGCCACACAATTTGACACAAGTCAACTGAGTCTGAAGCAAGGGTCAATAAGGCGGCTTGACTGTCCGAGTAGATATAAATTGTGTGATTAACGTAGTCTTTTTACAGATTAGTATGGGCACACTCTATATATTATAGTACACTTCTGCTTGAAAAATGGAAGTGGTGGACAAAATTAGTGTGATGCCTAAATTTGGGTCGCTCCCCATAAATACCACAGCCTACGTTAGATCCCATTTTGGACCCATCAGTGTACCACAATAGGCTACCCGATTTCCACGTTATTTCACTGTTAGTCCAGGAGTTCCGTGTGGGTATGTCTACTGTGTACAATTTAAAGCTAACGATCTGTATTGGAGCTGAGTTTGTGGTTCGGAAATAGTGTTGCTCGGCTAAGCAGTCTTGAACATTGTACACCTTTTACAAAACAAATATCTGTTAAGAACAGAGAAAAAATTCTTAAAAAATTAAAAATTCAGTTCGTACTAAATCTTATTTGCTATGAGGCTATATAATGATTCTAATATCTTATGGACTGTAAATCTATCACCACCTATAAAAAAATTGTTTGTGTACTTATGTACACGCTTTAGAAGTTATACTTCTCTGGAGTAACGAGATAAAATTCTTTTCAAAAATGTAATCTTTCGCCTTATTCTACGTCTGTAGAAAAAGCGACACTAACAATAGAAAAAAGGTATTTAATACATTGAAAGTTTTAATACAAAGAAATACAAACAACAATTACAAAGAAACACAATGTTGACTATAGCTAACTTCAAGGTGTCGGGTTTTAGTGACGGTGTGCGTGCGCATCGTAAAAATTTACTCTCATCATTTTTCCGTAACGCACCAAAAGAAGTATAACTTCAATTACAATAAAGTATTTAGCTTACATTTGTACGCAAGTATATTTATCAGATATAAACATGTTAATGAGCAGAGTATATGTATATTATAATAATATAATATATTCTAACAACCAAATACACTGTTTAATTCTACCGAATGTGATATCTATTGAATGGACTTATCTTGTGTAACCTTTGACATACTAACGTGCGTGTATTTACAGTTTAAATAGGGTTATGAACATTAACTCAAGTCCATTTCCTTTATAAAGACAAGATTTTACTAATATTAATTACTTTTGAATGATTTTTTATGCTACTTAATTATTTTATTGAAACATTATACAATTTGTACACAACACAAATTATATATCAAAACCTTCCTCGTGAATCACTTTATCTACTGGTGAAAACCGCATGAAAATCCGTTCAGTAGTTTTTGAGTTTATCGTGAACAGACAGACAGACAAACGCGGTAGGAGACTTTGTTTTATACTTTTTATACTACGTAATGAAATGAAAACTTCTTTAGGCGCGTCGCACGATATTTTTGGCAGAACATAAACTTATGATTTCGCGTCACGACATGCTAGTAAGCGTGACCAAACGTATTGCGCTTGTGCGGCTTGCGTCAGATCACCCACGCGTAGTTTAGCGGCCTGTGTACACGTAATATCGATATTCTGCAACTAATGTTTACTTGAATAATAAACTTTAGAAAAATGTATATAATTGTTGCTCCGTGTGTCAATAGATGTGAAAATCATACTAATTTCAATATACAAATTATGAAATTTAAATATTGTCATTCTGGGGTGTAAGGGGTGTCGACTAACATCATAAGACCTGCACGTGGTGCACCCTGCTGAATAACGAACGAGGCAATGGCGAAAGCGGGGTGGTAGGGATTTACAGCCCGACTAGGTCGCAACCACCATGTATATGGCGAAAAAGCCCGTCATAGTGATTCGCTTCTGTGGGTCGCGTTTTGGGATCAGCCTGTGCATATCCAGCTTTTCGCAGGCCGGCATGACAACGGCGCCCGGCGATGGATAGGACTCGGTGGTCGCCATTGTTTTTGGATTGTATTGTGCTTACCATCAGACACAGTGCAGTCATTTTGCCGTACTACAATAAAAAAACTATATAATTACTTTAAAAACTCAAAAGTGAGCACAGTTATTTCATTGTTTTGAGTTTTCGCTTTTGTCAGCAGTCTTTATGACTGCTTCGATTTTTTTTTAATATGATATAAAGATCAAGACACTTGCTACGCGTTATATAATATTGATTTATTTATAAAAGTTCAATGTTTAATATGGAAATTAAATGACATTGGAATAATGTCAGCGCATCAAAATAATTATCATAGTTTAAAATGCACAAAATTATTTTATGTCTACATATTTACAACTTTTCACAATATTATGTTATAAAAATGTACGGATGCTAACAGCAAAGGGTGGCAATGTCCTGAAACCTTATAATGTCACAGGATTTAACATAAGGCGCGAACGAAAACTACATGGAGTAGTCTCTATCCGTGTTATAACAAAAAGTTAAATACGTATTAAATTCTAGGTTTAAAAAAGTTTCCTAATAAATGCACCGCGCTCGGCCGAGACAAGTTCGCGTTATCCTGTTTCGCAAGTCTCACATAACGTAACCAAAGCGAGACAAAAGAGCAAGATGGCGAACATTCAGCGACCGCGGTGCATTTAATATGAGACCTTTTTAAAGCCAGGGTTCAATACGTTTAACTTTATCGTAATAACACCGAACAGGTTTATTTTAAAAATAAATATTATCGTCATAAAAAAGTCGTCTGGAGTGTTGACGTCAGGCATGAAAACGGTTTTAAAACATTAAAGCCAATTACTGAACTCGTGAAACCAGGGTTGCTAATAATTTCATATTCACCTCGTTCCGTCTTGAATACTGGATCGATTACAGATATAAGAATACATCATCATCATCATCATCAGGCTGTAAGAGACCCACTGCATGGCCATAGGCCTATTTAACCACTAGGCCACCACGACTTTTTACAGCATACTTGTTTTTATTAATACGTCCTTGTTTGTTAGTTGTCTGATAATGATAAGTGGGCAGTTTTAATATAATTGTTGTTTTTACTATAATTGTGATATATAAAAAAATAAAAACAATATTACGGTAGTGGTAAGTATAGATTACATGATATAGAACTATTTCTTTCAATAACTTTTTTGTTCTAGTCCAAGGATGAAAAAGAAGACTGGAATGTGTTTCTATGGATTAATAATCGATAGAGTTTCTTCTAACAGCAATAACTATCAACATTTCGTCCTTTGTTATGACAATTTTAATTCCTTCACATAACGTTGGGGGCGACACTAGTAAGTACATCGTTGAAAGATCAAGAAAAAATTAGAATGGAAATCATGTACGCGTATAAGAAAGGTCTCTACCAAAATCAATTAGGCCATATAAATTCAATTATTTTTGTATCCATTTGATAATTAATCATTGTATTTTATACAATCCTTTCCAGACTTTTCTCCCTTGTTTCAATAAATTTAATAGTCAGTACGACAAACCCAGTAATTAACTGAAACCTAATTTGCTTAGCGTTTCAAGTAAAAAAGTTATTTTAATGAGTTAATTAGATATCGACTGACGGTTGGTCAGACATTTATTTTATACCAAATTTTTCAACTAGAACTAATCGAAGCTGAGGGTATATTATTCAATTATAATAGGTCTTTACCTATGAAATTGCCGTTCTGCAGTACTGGCCATTTCAAATCAAAATAATTTTTGTTTGGCTAAAAATTCTAATTTCGAATTAATTTTATTTTAAAAACATGTAAATCTTTTTCCAAAAGTAGTCATTTGTTTATTGATTACTGTTACATTTTCATCGCATTTAAATCTTTTTTGTCATCATGGATACGTTAAAAATACAAGTAATTATGGAATATGAGTACCGTCGTGGCAGCAACGCGGCACAAGCGGCACGCAACATCAACGACGTTTACGGAGCTAACACTACAAACCAATGCACCACTTGTTATTGGTTTGCTCGCTTCCGTTCCGGGAATTTCGACCTGAAAAATGAACCTCGCCGTCGTCCGAATACTTTGATTAACAATGACGAATTAAAGGCGATTGTGGAAACTGATGATACACAATCTACGGCTGAATTAGCAGCAGCTTTCGACGTTAGCGTCAAAACAATATTGGTCCATTTGCGTCAAATTGGCAAGGTAAAAAAGCTTGACAAATGGATGCGCCATGAACTCAATGATCGCCAGCGCGAAGTACGCGTCGAGACGTGCCTTGCACTGCTCAATAGACACACAAATGAAGAAATTATGAACCGCATTGTTACCTGCGATGAAAAATGGATTCTGTTTGATAACCGCAAGCACTCAGCAAGTTGGTTGGATCCTTGTTCAGCACATAAACAATGTCCTAAACGAAAACTTACCCCTAGAAAAGTGATGGTCACTGTTTGGTGGTCTAGCGCCGGTGTGATTCATCACAGCGTTTTACTATTTTTTTGGGACCTTGTTGTAAAAAAAATAAACCTAAAAAAATATTAATTATTTTACTGTATCTGAAATATAGGAAGACAAGTTTGTCATAATTTCTAGTATTTAGATCATGCCGGTCTTTTACGAAATCTAGCTTTTCAGAGTTTTCCGGACATACATTGAAATATTAATAATGTATTTGGACGATACAATTAAGATACCAGATACGGATTATCGCAGGTAATAAGCAATTATAACTAATCATAATTAGATATTATAATTAATGAGGAACAATAAGTCCATTTTTAATAATATGCTTGCTTCGGCAGTGAATATACTAACAGTGGAACGATAAAGAGGAGATTAGCGTGACTCCAGCGCCTGGTTAAGACGCAAAATAGTGAAAACGCTCACATTTTGGGGAGATGGATCGGGGGTCAACCGGGAGACAGTTGGGGTTGTGCCAAACGTCTCTTTTTAGCGCAGAAGGCCTAAAAACCTAGCCCCTCGGCCGCCAACCTGGACAATGCGATGAATGCTCGGTCGATCCCAGAGATGATAGATGGTAGAACGTGGGATTTTAGTGAGAAAAAAGAATAAACTTCGTTAAGTTGTTACTCAGCGCAATCTTAGGTTTGGAGTATTAACTTAATTAACTATTAAGTCTAATTACGCTAACTAGTTTCAATATTGCGTCGATATTTTGTTGAAGAAAGCGTCACTTTGCGGAAATCCAAAATTAAAGATTATATCAGGCGATCGCATTGGAAGAGTCAACATCGATTTGATGATACTCCGTGATGAAGCGAAACACGTTAAGACGTAGTAGTGGTCAATCAATTCCAGGCGGAAGTGCAAAGTAACGTCCACTACAATATTCAATACTACGTCGAGTTTGTAAAATGTCTTTAATTAAAAAAAAAGTATGTGTGTACTTATGTACACGAGTTAGAAGTTATACTTCTTTGACAAGTTAAAAATCTTTTCAAAAATTTTATCTGTCGCCTTATTCTACGTTTGTAGAAAAAACGACACTAACAATAGAAAGAGTTGATTATAGCTAACTTCAGGGTGTCGGTTTTTCGTGACGGTGGCGCGCGCCTCGTAAAAATTTACTCTTATCATTTTTTTCTAACACGCTGTAGGGACACAAACAATGTCTATGCAAAATAAAATGTACGTGTGTGCAGAAAATATAGAGAGCGAGGCTGCGTTCGCGCTCGATTAAGTTAGTCGCTAATAAACTATCAAAACATATAGACGTCATTTTATTTGTATACTCCCAGAACGTGGTCTTAACGGTATTTGGACATTAAATAAATCAAATGATACATTAAAGCGCCAAAAGAAGTATAACTTCAAAAAGAAATGGAACTATGTTGAAATAATATTTAAGAAAATTAAAGAAATAATTTAACATTTCCGCAATGATTAAGCCAAAGAAAATCAAGTAGCAATGATAACCCTAAAGTTATAGAAATGCCACTATTAGATTATTATTTTGTCATTTTTTTTTTAATTCGTATAAGTAATACCCAACTTTTTCTGAAGTTGTTGAATTTGCTGACTTCAACTTAGCTTAGTACAGGCTAAGTTAATGTCAATGTGGTAAATACATTTAAGTTCTGGACATAAGACTGAGATGAGTCTAGTGCGCTTTATATATTTCATCCTTAGGGAGTAGGGGTTTCGCCACGGTAAAATGAGTCCATTTTTAATACTTATCTAGCTACCAAATTAAATTAGAAAATCTATTGCCAAGGAATTATAGTCGTGTTCAATAATTGCATTTGTGAGCCAGTCCCACTAAGCTTAGTGTGTTAGTTGTAGTCGTAGCGTGTACTTTTTTAGGTATTATAAGTTTTATATTATTTAGTCTTATTTGGACAAATTTTTTTTATATATGCATCCTATATGCAATCGAACAGGTGGGTTACCTAATGATAAGCGATCACCACCTTCCATAGACACTTGCAACCCCAGGGGAATCGCAATTGCGTTGCCATCCTGTGTTTGGGGGGCGGGGAAGGAAGGGAAAGGGGAAGGGTAGGGGAGGTGGTCCTCCCGGGTCGTCCGGCATCTTGAGGAAGTGGGGCCGAACTTGTCGGACGCTCAGTTCGGCTTTCGGTTAGGGCGTTCCACGTTAGACGCCCTGACCTTCCTAAAGCAGGTCTCCACGTAGGCGACGTCTCAGGGCGATAGAATATTGGTGGTGTCCTTGGACATCGCCAACTCCTTCAACAGTCTGCCGCATAGTGTCATACGGAAGGTGCTCCACTTTTTCGGAGTGCCACCGTACCTGCGGCGGCTGTTGGAGGTGTACCTGGAGGAGAGAGAGGTCACCTTCGTGGACGCCAGAGATCAGATGGACCGACGCAATCCGGCTTGCGGGGTTCCAGAGGGGTCAGCCTTGGGGCCGCTCCTGTGGAACATGGGCTACGACTGGGTGCTCCGCGGCGCGCTCCCTTCTGGTGCGTGCCTCATTTGCTACGCGGATGACACCCTAGTCGTAATACGAGGGAGGAAAACAAAAGAGTTGTTGCGCCTGGCTACAGAGGCCGTGACCCTCGTGGTCGGGCGCATCAGAAGGTTGGGCATCGAGGTGGCCCTGAATAAGACCGAGGCCCTAATGTTCCATGGGCCTCGGTGAGGGCCGCCGTCAGGGTCCCACATCTCTGTGGAGGGCGTCCGTGTCACGGTGGGGACCCAGATGAAGTATCTGGGCCTCACCCTGGACTGACGCTGGCGGTTCGAGCCCCACTTTAAGGGGCTCAGATCGCGCATTATCAAGGCGGCAGTGGCGCTCGGACGACTCCTCCCCAACACGCAGGGAGCCGACCGCCGTATGCCATCAGTGCGTCGTTGACCCAGATACCGCGCAACACACTCTGCCTGAGTGGGCTGCGTGAGAGGAGCAACGTCACACTCTGGCTGCGGCAGTAGGGCAAGACCTTTCACTGCCGAGCGTGGTTGCGAGGAAGACATCTCGCAGAAGGAGGCGGCGGAAGGGGTCCGTGAGCAGGATCCTCAAAGTGACCCTCTCCGCCAACGGAGGACAGGCAGGAGGAGGCGGCAGTTTGGCCACCTCCTCTCACCGTAGCCGGACCTAGGGGAGACGTGTCGGGGGGCCCATCTTCCTATTGCACAGGTTCGGCGGACGAAGAAGACGGCCGATGTGTATCTGGCTGTCTCCTAACAGGGCGAGGCCCGGTGGCGGCGATTTCGCTGCGGGCCAACCGTTGGGGCGGCACGATGAAGTCTATAGAGATCTCGTGCCGCCCAACTTAGCGGCAGACGTACACCGTGGGGTTTTAGTCCCTGCAAGTCGGACATAACCCACCCTCTCCCCCGAGAGCGTGGTGTATCCATAAGGGATTTTCCCACGATAAAAAAGGGGAGGTGGTCCGACTGCACTCTTGCTGACGGAACGAAACGCAACAATGCAAGCACTGTTACTTCACGTCGGTTTTCTGTGAAACTGTGGTACTACCCTGGGCAAGCTGACCCATTCATGTTGAAACCAGTAATAGATTCAGTGTGGCTCTACCACCTACAGTAAATATAATATAATGAAAAAGACACCTTATTTGACGAGCATCATTCAGATTAGAAAGTTAATATGTTTATTTATATATCAGCATTTGCCTGCGGATCCGCATGCATATTTAAGTATTAATTATTTTTGACTTTATATTTTATTGCGTGTTATTAAAGTATGAGTAGATTTTATGATTTTTTTAACCATTGCTGATGATTTTATATGCTATCAGATTTATTAAAATGACAGACTTTCTCTCATACAAAATATTAAGAAAATTTTAAAATTATTTTACCCCATTAATTGAACGTTATAAGCTTCCCATATACGTCATTTTCTATAAATCCTGATATACATTCAGACAGAAAAACAGATATATTTTGAGACATATTCATGATCACTCGCTTTTAGAATTGACATGTGCCACGCGATTTCGAAAAAAAAAACTGTACAGACAAAACTACAGATTTAGTAATATAGATATACAAATTTCGGTAAAGTTCAACACAAAAACAATTGAGGAATGGTAAAGGAAAACAATTTCAAACTTTTCATTCTAAGTTATCTCACTACCAATATAAATGCAAAGAGAAAAATCAACAAGAAATAATCCTGGGTATAAAAGATTACAAATATCGAAAAACTTTGATAGTAAATAACTTTTCAATGTATCGCCTAAGGCAACTTTCTGTTTCACTTGCATTTTCACATTCATTTTATGTAGAACTATAAATACAGCTAGTTTACCCGCAGAGCCGCGCGCGTTTTTTTTATGTCATAGGGGGCAACCGAACCGGCGGGTCACCCGATGCAAAGTGATCACCGCCGTCCATAGATGCTAGTGACACCAGTGGAGTCGCAAGTGCGTTGCCAGCCTGTGATTGCGGGGAAGGGGAAGAGGAAGGGGTAGGGGGAGTGGGGAGGGGTGAAGAGAGGGATAGGGAGGTGGTCCTCCGGCGCTCTAAAGAGAATGAAAGAAATTGTAATAAATGTATTGTATGTATGTTAATGTATTAAAGAAATATAAAATTGTGAGAATATGTACAATTACAGAAATGCTCTTGCAAAAAGATTTGTGGGTATAACACTCATGCCACCTACTGTAACATGTAACGTGTACATTAAATATATAAATACTAAAAGTGTGTCAATTGAGTGTGTGTGAGTCTGTGTGTCAACAACATACTTGGAACTTTAACCCGCTATATAACTACCTAAGTGCTCACTTCCACTGTATAAGGAATTAACTAAAAATGATTTAAAGGAAGGTACTGATATAATATGCCCATAATGTCAATAAGTAATACGTTTATGGTGTTATATGGTCTTAATATCTTATTAGAAAGACCGCTTCTATCTTCAAAATTACTATTAATAATTATAATGTTGAATTATAAATAATGAATGAACAAAATTAATTAAATAAGTATAATTATATATTATAATTGATTAGGAATTTTAAATTCAAAATAGTTTAACGCCAAAAATACTCAAAACATCATCATCAAATAATTAAAACGCAGTATTACATTTGATGGAAAATAATTTCCTACACAATACACTTTACAAATTGTTAAAGAGAAGTCATATAATTGGGATAATTCAAAACGTTTCGTTTATAATTTATATTGAAACACAATAATAATACATTTTAATTGAAATATGAAACCACAAACTCTTTATTGAAACCTTACCACTACAAAAGTCTAACGGAAATATACCCTATAAACGTTATCCGTTGATTTCTAATTAGCAAAATAACTTTCCCTTAACCTTGACTTCACCAAAATATTATAGGGTATAATCTCCTTCGAGTGTATATACTTATTTATGAATAAATGTATATATGTTATGTGTAGAAATTTTTATGCACGCCCTTAAATTAATTTTATTTTAACGTATGAGGCGTCGTTACATTCGTATTCATTGTGTGACTAACGTAGATTATGTGCTATTTAAGTACGATATCTATGAATAAAAGAGACAGGTAGGTATATCGTCTGTTTTTTTTTAAATATTTTTCTTTATCAACTATTGTACTTACATATAACAAAATATCACATTGCACACTCAAACATTTATAAGCAAATGTTTCTTTTAAGTTGTAACTGGAAACAGAATACGTCTGCGAGGATTATACCTAATAACTTTATAAAGAGTTCGCAACTTAGGAACTTGCTTACCACCGTGGAGACACACTATAATTAATTAAATACTAGATGATAAATCGTTTGCTGATCAAACATGAAATTAGCGTAACTTCACACTGTGAAGTCATTGACTTATGATTTACTAGAAATGGCATTTCTAATAAGAATAGTAGTTTTATTATGTAGTAATTATGCTAGCTTTAACTTGAAGCGATCATGGCCTCAGTCGCAGAGTGTACGAAAGAGTACGAATAAGCCTGAGTTTTTAGCAAAAGGAAATATCGTGATTTTTTTTATATTATAGGGGGCAAACGGACAGGATGGTTACTTGATGTTAAGCGATCACCACCGTCCATAGATACTAGCAACACTAGGGGAATCGCAAGTGCGTTGCCGGCCTGTTTATGAGGGAGAGTAGGGGGGAATGGGGAAAGGAGGCGGGAGGGGAAGTAGGTATTGGGTGTTCTCACTGACCGAACGAAACGCAACAGTGCAAGCACTGTTACTTCACGTCGGTTTTCTATGAGAGGGTGGTACTACCCCGGACGAGCCGACCCATTGATGAAGCCAAAGCATGGTGATAAGACTTTTTCTAATGTTCGCCTGATAAATTTCCTATAGGTCCAGTAGCTACACTAGGTATAGAGACAGAAGCGAATGACGCTCTTTCCTTAAATGCCGATTTCTACCAGCCAATTCCTACTAGAAGCCGCGTTAAAAAAATTCGTTCCAAAAATTTCTTTCCTTTACAAATCGTAAGAAGAATGAATTTCTTCTATCATTCCAACGCGACAATTTTTTATATGTAGTCCAAGGATCACAAATAAAGCGCGGTGTCATTTCTAGTAATCGACACATTTTAACTCAACTCGTGCAATACCGTTAAGTGCATTCACAATTAGGACACAAGGAGTTTTATGGTCATCGATAAGCTTGTCTTCACAAGCCTACGTTCCATGGGGGACTTATAGATTTTTTTTACCTATCTATTTCTTAGCTACAACACAATTATGTTCCAAAAATAGACGGTCTCGAATCGTTCCAGCAATAAGCTCAGATTGTTCCACTCTCCTTTATTGAAATGTCGATACAAGTAAATAATAAAAAATAATAGTTTATTCTGAAAAATACTGTTGGTATAAATGAAAAAATGTTGCTAACCTGTTCTAATATTATATAAAATCAAAGGGTACCACTGGAATTATTGGCGGGATCTTGGAGTAATATAAGTAGCACTTTTTATTTTTAATCAAGAACTAGTGTTTTTTTTATGTGATAAGTGGCAATCGAACAGGTGGGTCATCTGCTGTTAAGTGATCACCACCGGCTATGGACACTAACAACACCAGAGGAATCGCAAGTGCGTTGCCACCCTTTGGGGGGAAAGGATTAGGGGAGGGAGAGGGAGAGGAGGAGAGTGGAGGGGAAGTGGGCCTCCGGCTCTCTCACTGACCGAACGAAACGCAACAATGGCAAGCACTGTTACTTCACGTCGGTTCTCAACATTATCTTTATATATAAATGTCTTCTGTACGTATGTATGTCATTGAGCTCCTCCTCCGGCTGGACCGACTTTGATGAAATGTTGTGTGCGTGTTCCAGTGGATCCGAGAATGGTTTAGATTCACAATTGGAGTCGGTAGGTGATGCTGCGGTTGAATTTTAGATTTTTTTTTATTATCAAGGCAGGACAACATCCGCCCGGCCCGCTAGTCTTTATATATAAATTTATTTTGTACGTGTGTATGTCACTGAACTCCTTCTAAACGGCTGGACCGATTATGATGATATTTTGTGTGCGCGTTCCAGTGGATCCGAGAATGGTTTAGATTCACAATTAGATTGACACACAGTAGAATTTTAGGATTTTTTTTATTATCAAGGCAGGACAACGTCCGCCGGGCCCGCTAGTTTTATATATTATTGACGGCACTTTGCGTAATATAGTTTGGTTATTCTGCACGACTTGAGTGAATTAAAGTAACAATAAAGAATACGGACGGAACCTCTTTGGAGAGCTCTGGTAAGGATGCTAACATTTTGCTAGAGCGGTGTTCGAATGTATGTAAGTAATGCGTACAACATACAACCAAACAGACAGAATTAACTTTATATAACACAAAGAGACAATTAGTGCAATTAAAAGAAGTGTATCGATAAAGCTTCTATTTGTTAACGACGCATTAGTAGGTCTTTACAATCCTTTCTAGACCACCTGAGTGTAACAGTTTTATAGTAACAAAAGGAAATTACTGGATAAAAATGGTAAAATTTAAAACTAGAATTGGTGATATAAAGAGACGGAATAAAATAGCAATAGAGGAAAGAGGACCCAGACAGTTATATGTGCGAGATTTCTACGTGAAAGATTTCAAATACATTAGCCCGGAAATGGCGAAAGTGATACGGGAAAAGGAACGCGTAATGAAGACAAATGTTAAACAGAAGGTTCCGGTACTCGAGAGATGGTTGTCGGAAGTGATGAAGGGAGTCGAACAGTTTTTCTATCAGGGCTCTTTACATGGCGTTAAGTTAGTTCATTTATCTATTTAGAAATAGTCAATATAATTCAGTACCCGTTTTCACCTCTTTTGACAGCCCCTTCGCTCTGATCGGAGGTTAGTGCCTTACCCTCATGCTTATGAAAACATTTATATAAGTCTTTAAATCTATTTTGATTTCCTTACTAACTCACGGTCAGCAGTTAACAAGTCCAGAAATAATAATTATAGTCTATAGAGGAGTTGATTATTAGGGCGATGGTAGCCCAGTGGATAAGACCGTGCTCCTCGTGTGTCAGAGTTATTGTAGGTGGCAGAGCCAAACACCCGCCTCTCCCTGAGGGGTCTGCTATATTGACCCGCTCAGGCCGCAGAAGGGGCCCCTTATGAGGGGTTGACACCTGCCTGGTGAGCAAACGCAGTGCCGTGGGCAGTTCCTATCAAACCCCACCCTCAGCTGCCCGGCCAGGGTAGATATCCGTAGGGATTTCCCCGTGTACAAAAAACAGCATGAATGGGTCGGCTCGTCTGTGGTGGTACCACCCTCGTATAGAAAACCAACGTGTATTAACAGTGCTTGCATTGTTGCGTTTTATTCGGTCAGTGAGAGCGCCGGAGGCCCACTTCCCTTTCCCCTCTCCCCGCTCCTCTCTCTCCTGCCCCCAAACACAGACTGGTAACGCACTTGCGACTTCCCTGATGTTGCAAGTGTCTACGGACGGTAGTTACCACTTAACATCAGGTGACCCGCCTGTTCGTCTGCATCCTATGATATAAAAAAAAACCTACCGATTCAGATCCCAACCACCCTTTAATGGTTATGTAATACTTGAGTGTCCCTTACATCGATTTTCTTTATTTTTAATGAGAACAATTAATTTTTTCCATAAATTAACTAACTAAATAACTATATTATATGTATTTTAGTAACATCATCATCATCATTACCCTTATCCCACTTAAGTAGGGTCGGCACAACATGTTTTTTTTCCACTCTCTCCTGTCAAATGTAATTTCAGCATTCACACCTTTTACGCACATATCATTTTTCACGCAGTCCATCCATACCTTTTTCGGTCTTCCTCTACTCGTATATCCGTCCACAAACATACTCAACACTTTCCTAGTTACATGGTCTTCATCTCTCCTCATGACGTGCCCATACCATGCTAACCTATTACTCCTCAACTTATCTGTCACTGGTGGTATTTTCAAACTTCCTCTGATATACTCATTCTTAATTTTATCCATTCTAGTGACACCACACATCGACCTTAACATACGCATCTCTGCCACATGTAATTTTCTCTCATCCGTCTCATCCGTTTTATATGTATTTTAGTATATTGATAATTAAAGCATAATAAATAATAATGTACTTGTACACACTCTAAAACAATATAGGTATATTGCTAGTGATACACACTTTGAAAAAAATCACAATAATGTTAATTTTAACACGTTGACTGCCACGAAGTATCTCGTAGTTTGTGAACTTCCTCAGGAGGCCCACTATGAGTTATCTCGTCTTTTCTTTAGATGCCATATTTGTACAGCTCCGAGCAAAGTCGTAACATATTAGTGACTTCAAGAAAGAGAAAAAAAAACAGCTTTGACTTATAATATATTAACTTCTATGATGCAGTCTTAAATATAACTAGTTTCAAATATAACTACGAAACAATTATAGTCCGCGTCAAACTGTTTAACCGCTCTGAAGCAGATGCGCAGAATACAAATTTAGGTATCAGAGGGACGTAGTGAGGTAAAGGGGGAACAAGCTCGCCCGCGCGCGCACCTCACCCCCTATTTCACCCACGTTGACACATGTGTCCTGTCATTATTAGTTGCAGTACAGTTGCATTCAGAATTCAATTTAGTTTTGTTGTTGGTAATTACATGTGATTGCTATTTTTCGTTGTTTTCTTTTTCTTGTAGATTTGTCTTTATTAGAATGGATGGGCCACTTCAAAAAGTGATGTTACTATGGAAGGCGTTGTCTATTACAAATTATTTATTTATTATGAATATATTTTATTTACAATAACGGTATTGTAACACACATAATACCTGCACAATATATGCTACAAGATATATCCCATAGATAGAAACAAATACTGCATAAGGCGGATCATTCAATTAAAGTACGCTATCGCCCAAAATTCACCAACCAGGAGATTAAACGTTATTTGGATTTAATTATAACTGACAAATACATAATGTGGTGAATTGTTAATTATCTAGTTTTGTCTATTGTTCCGCTACTATTCGATACTAGATCGAAGGGAATTTGGTAGGGTTAAAAGAGTTAAAAAGAGTTGCCGGTTCTTCTCGATGACCGGGTTGTTTTCCGAACCGGTGGTAGTTTTGATGTCCATAAGCGCCTTATAAGGCCCTAATATGAATAAAGTATTTTTGATTTTGAAACTATTGTCCATCTCTAGGTTTTACTGTTGTTTTATTAGTAATGATTCAATTTTTATTATCTGTTCGTTTTTATCTCTAATAATTTGCAAATACTCCATATGTATGTAAAATAAAGAGGTTACGTAAATTAGCTGTCAAAGTGTTTACAAGGTGACACAATCAAAGTCGTATCTTTATTCTATAAAATCTTTTGAAAGTGGTCGTTGTACTGCCACATTCTTATTACTTAATGTAATAGGCAAATATTACTAGAATCATAATTGACTAAAACGTACTATACTGTACGTATAATATCGTAACAAAGCTGAATAAATGTCAATGTTAAAATCTTATGGTAATATTTTGAATTTGTTATGTATTAACTTCTCGACTGTACTATGCGCAAAGTCGAATTCAAAGCTGCATTCAGAGCGGCCATAGATTTGATTTGATTTGATTGATAGTAACATAAATATCATTAAAACAAAATTGCTTCCTAAGTCAGATTCGTGAAAAATCTTTGGGCAGTCAACATGTTAAAAAAAAACATTTATAGTCATATTTTGACCACTGTACGTCCGCTACTTTCATTTACTCTGCTGTTATTATAGTACCACCGTATATGTGAAAAATACAGAACTATGCATTTCTCGGAGTTTGAAATCGATACGTAGTGGCGTTATGCCCATATTTTTCTTTGGAAAGATGTTTATGGTCGGGCAGTGGGTGACAAAACTGATGATGATTCTAAAATTCAAGGTACATCTTCGAACCGACATTCAGTAATAAGGAGAAAGCTGCATGGATTGTCATAATGGCTATCAGTATTGCGATTTGCGCGGTGAATATCATCCAGTTGTTCTTAAAGTGGACGTCGACGCCTTTTGTCAACGTCATTGACTCTTTGCCGACCCCGATATGGGCAATACCGTTTCCGACTGTGGTGATATGTCCGCATTTGCACGTTAAGATGTCATATATGAATGTATCGCAAGTTTCTGGGTAAGCGTATAAATACAAATTTGATAAAAATTATATTTATGCATTATACAATATTATACTTATGCAATAATATTATTTTTGAAGTTATACTTCTTTTAACGCGTTAGGGGAAAATGATCAGAGTAATTTTTTAAGACGCGCGCGGACACCGTCGCGAAAAACCGACACACTGAAGTTAGCTATAGTCAATATTTTGTTTCTCTGTATTTCTTTGCATTAAAACTTATAATGTATTAAATACATTTTTCTATTGTTAGTGGCGTTTATTCTACAAACGTAGAATAAGGCGAAAGGTAAAATTTTTGAAAAGATTTTTATCTTGTTTTTTACACGTATTTTTTTTTAATTACTTGCTTTTAATAAATATTTTTATTATATTACGTCACATTCCCGAACATGTTTTCTTTTGCCAGTTTGTAGGGATAGAGTCACTAATGAAAAGATTTGTCGTGTGTGTCTTATCTATTACAAACTGATTTCAGTTTAGAACAATTCTTCGCATCTCTCGTCTGTCCTCGTATGAACGGCAAAATCAAACCCGTTGCCGAAAGGTTGGATTCAGAACAAATTTATTTATTTCAAGATTTTTTGTTGAAAGTTAGTACTTCTTTATGTCATAGCAGGCAAACGAACTGGTGTGTCACCTGATGTTAAGTAATCACCACCATCCATAGACACTAATAACAGTCGAAAGTGCGTTGCCAATATGTGTTTGGGGGAAGGGGAGGGAGGGGGACAGGAGTGGTGAGGGGATGGTGGGCCTCCGGCGCTCTCACTGACCGAACGAAACACAACAATACAAGCACTGTTTTTTTTTAGTGTAGCACGGCAAAATGACTGCACTGTACCTGATGGTAAGCACACTACAATCCAAAAACAATGGCGACCACCGAGTGACACAGTCTCCATCGCCGGTCGCCGCTGTTATGCCGGCCTGCGAAAAGCTGGATATGCACAGGCTGATCCCGAAACGCGAACCGCAGAAGCGAATCACTATGATGGGCTTTTTCGCCATATTCATGGTGGTTGCGATCCAGTCGGGCTGTAAAACCCTACCACCCCGCTTTCGCCATTGCCTCGTTCGTTATTCAGCAGGGTGCACCACGTGCAGGTGAGGTTGGCTTGGATGTCTCAAGTCTGTTACTGCACGTCGGTTTTTTATGAGAGGGTGGTACTACCCCGGGCGAGCCGACACATTTATGCTGAAACCAGTAATAGCTTCAACGCGGCTCTACCACCTAAAAAAATGTAGTACCTACCTACCTAGTATGTAATTATATTATTTTTTATACTATAACTAACAGCCACCCGCAATTTCGTCTGCTTTTGTATTTTTATACGACTAAATGAGTTATTTATTTCATTTGAAAAAATATGAAACATACTTTTTACTTTTTACTTTCTAATTGCTAATTGCTAAATATTCATATTTCTAAGTTCAACAATAACAGATTTTCATACAAACTTACAAACTTTCATCCCCTATCTCACTAACTTAGGGATTGAATTTTCAAAAATCCTTTAGGGATCATCTACAGGAAAGGAGTCTGCCTGCAAATTTTCATGATCCTAACGCTTGTAGTTTGGATTGTAAGTTAATATGTCATATAATCAGTCCTTATCCTTGTTACCTTCATCCCACCTAAGTATGGTCGTCAAAACAAATTTTTCTTTTCCACTCTCCCCTGTCACATCTCATCTCACTATTCACACCTTTTATCATTTTTTACAGTCCTTCCGTCCCTTTTGCGTTCTTCCTCTACTCCTATATCCGTCTACCTTCATACTCAAAAGGTTTCTAATTACATGACTTTTATCTCTTCTCATAATATGGCCGTACCATACTAACATATTACTGCACAACTTCTTACTCTATCACTGGTGCTATTTTCAAACATAACAGTCAATTATTATCACTGCATATTATAAAATCAAGTCCTCCACTACGTGTGTTTGTCTGTTTGCGATAAACTCAAAAGCTACTGAACGGATTTTCATGCGATATTCACCAGTAGATAAAGTCATTCATGAGGGATGTTTACGTATAGAATTTGTGAAGGATTTCTTCGGACTGTTCGCCGTGACCGTTAGTTATAAATATAAGTATAATATAGAAGATTTTAAAATCAATATTAAATATATTCTAGGGATCATTGCAATGCGAAGACGTAGTAAAGACTTGTAACTGGCCTCCGAAACACAAAGAAAAATGGGAGACTACAAATTGCTGTGAAACTTTTCAACCAATTTTTACAAACTACGGGCTGTGTTTTGCTTTTAATAGCATACCGTTGAATGGCATGTAAGTATCCCACGTGCGTAATATAAATTATTATTATATGACTTAAGTCGCATATTTTTAAATTAAGACCTGTGTCACAGCTAAATTGTGTTTACGTTACCAACGAAGATCAATGGTTCAATATAATCTTACCAGATAAAGGAATAATGTTTTATTTGCTTTAATTGCTCTCTTAATTATATAACTTTTATATTATAATCACTATATTATATTTATAACTCATTTTTTACATATTAACGTCTTTTTTTATGTTATAGGTGGCATACGAACAGGCTGGTCACTTGATGGTAAGTGATCACCGCCATCCATGGACTCTAGCAACTCCAGGGGAGTCGCAAGTGCGTTGCCAGCCTGTGTTTGGGGAGCGGGATGAAGAGTTGGGAGGGAAGAGAGGGGGAGAGGGGAGGTGGGTCCTCGGCGCTGTCACTGGCCGAACGAAACGCGACAATGCAATCACTGTTACTTCACGTCGGTTTTCTGTAAGAGGGTGGTACGACCCCGGGCGAGGTGACCCATTCATGCTGAAACCAGTAATAGGCTTCAGCGTGGCTCTACCACGTACAAAATATATATCTTATAAATCGATGAACATGGGCTGCACACACGAAAAAGCATGACTCATTGTGATGTTCCGTTTGAGCCGAGCATGCAAGCGAGAGCGTGGAGCAAGCGATAAAGAGGCGCGACTGGCCTAAGCGTTCTGCTTGTGATGCATCTATCTATATACAGAATAATTCAGTTTAATTCATAAAAGTATGCAATTTTTCATCAATGGTTTTTTATGATTTTATCGCGTAAAATTATCGTCCATAAACTGACTTTTCAATTCAACCAATTTTTTACTTAATTCATGCATCCCGTTCACCAATTTTAAGTTACTTCTGTTAAGCCATTTAAGCGGCATTTAAGTAGCTCCTATCGAAAGGCGTAATGAGGCGAAATATAACTTGAAAATACTCGGAATAAATCCTTTATCTGCCAGTAAAAATCACGCCAAAATTAATTTACTTGTTTCAGAAATCAGCGATGACAAACAGACACTTCAATATTGCTTATATAAATTTCTTTTTTAAACTGTTTCAGGACTAACGAAACTTTATTATGGCAAAAGTCATTCAATCATAGATCAATTCCGACCACGCTCGAATGGGGCCTGGATATAGGCTATCCGAAAACCTTCCCACCGGATCCTAATATAGAACCGTTCAGAGTTATGGCTTCCGGAGAGGCGAACGGCCTTAGTTTGGAATTATTTCTCAATACAAGTGAACATCAATACGCTTGCGATGGAAAAAGTTTGGGATTCACTGTATGTTATCAATTACTAAGTTTATTTTATTGAAGTTATACTTCTTTTGCCGCGTTAGGGAAAAATGATGAGAGTAAATTTTTACGATGCGCGCGCACAACGTCACGAAAAACCGACACCCTGAAGTTAGCTATAGTCAACATTTTGTTTCTTTGTATTTGTTGTTTGTAATTCAATGTATTAAATACCATTTTTTCTATTGTTAGTGTCGTTTTTTCTACAACCGTAGAATAAGGCGAATGATAAAATTTTTGAAAATATTTTTATCTTGTTAATTCAAAGGAGTATAACTTCTAACGCGTGTACATACGTACACACACACTTTTTTTTAATAGGCAATATTACAGCTAACATTTTAAAAATAACAAACCAGTAACAGGGTTATAGGTTAATAACAAGTTTTTGTTTATAGAAGTATAAATAAACAGAAAAAAGACAGCAATAAATACAAGTAAACAAAACAACACAATCATTACAAACACAACGTTTCTAAATTTGTAATTAATGATAGAAGTATATTATAGTTAATATTATAAATCTGAAAAGTTTGTTTACTTGAACGCGCTAATCTCATGAAATACTGGTCAGATTCAAAACATTCTTAGTGTTAGATAGCTCACGCTAAGACCAATAGGAGCGGAGCACTAATGAATAATGTTTCAAAATCGTTTTTTCTTTTCTTATGAGAGCTTCTGATGCAAGTAAGCGTTAGCCCAAAGTAACTAGTTCAAACTGACGAAGTCGCGAGCAGAGGCTGGTACAAAATGTAAATATACCATCAACACAGGCCGCTATACTACGCGTCACTAGTCTGTCGCAAGCGCAATACATCACGAGCATGTCGAAGTTATCGGTAACGCGTCCCGAGCGTGTCGAGGTCATCTGTGACACGAATCGATAACTTTTCCCCAACCAAATAAATTTATTAATTGTTCAATGAACCTTTCAAAAAGACTATTGAAAGTCATCAGCTATATTATTTACAGATTTTGATCAGTTCCCCGACTGATCACGCATACTCCAGTACAGTTCTACGAGTCCCAATGGACAGGATGACGACAGTTGAAGTATCTCCTGTCACTTACAAAACTGACAGCTCGCTCAGATCCCTAACACCCAACAAGAGACAGTGTTATTTCCAAAATGAAAGGAGATTGGAGTACTATGATTTTTACACGGATTCGAACTGTCAACACGACTTGCTTATTCAAGCGGCTAAAAACACTTGTAAATGTGTTCCTTATAATTGGCCTAGTAAGTAAGAAACTAGACTACTCGGGGATTTTCGTGGAATTTCACGTAGTGGATTTTATATATTATTAGCGGGCCCGGCAGACGTTGTCCCGCCCTGATTATAAAACAGTCCTTGAGAAATTATATACCAATATGTTCCTCATGAATCATACTTTATCTACTGGTGAATATCGCGTGAAAATCCGTGCAGTAGCTTTTTAGTTTATCGCGAACAGACAGACAGACAGACAGACGCGGTAGGGGACTTTATTTTATACCATGTAATAATTTATAACTAGCGGGCCTTGCGGACGTTTTCCTGCCCTAATCATTAAAAAAGTATAGACACATTATATATCTAAATTTTCCTCGTGAATCACCCTATCTGCTGGTTAATATCGCATGGAAATCCGTGCAGTAGTTTTTGAGTTTATCGCGAACAGACAGACAGACAGACGCGGCAGAGGACTTTGTTTTATACTATGTAATGATCTTGTGTTATTTAGCTGTATATTTTGTAATATTGGTGTTGTTTTACGTAATATAGTTTAGTTATTGTACACAAATGAAATGGATAGGACATAATACCACGGAGCATGAATTCTGACTTACATACTCCTCATTAGAAAGTTCTAACGGAAGGGCCAGTATCTTGTTAGAACATTGAAATAATCGCATGAAACTTGTAATATATTTATTTATTTTATATATTTAGCACACCAACATAAATATTACACTTAGATAAAATCATATATGGTCAATTACAACATAAAATTACAGTGTAATAATTACAATCACAGGTGACATTAATAGATGACAAAAAATAAAAACTAATTCTAATTAGGAACTATATAGATTACATAATTTTTTACAAGCACGCCATCAAGGTATGTTTTTAAGCAAGTGCCGCTTGAATGATCTAAGTGCATCAAAATATATGTCGATGTTATTATCTGTTCGAGATACGTCATTATACAATCTAGCCATACGTATTAAAGCACTGTTATATACGGTGTTAATGGTCGCAGTTGGAATGGCAAAGATATGTGGATTACGCGAACTGACTACGTTATTAACCCAGCAAGGTCTTAACAGCTTCACCGGACTTCTAAGGCAACCGCTTAAGGCACTCAGCCGATTTTATTTTGACAACAAGCTCAAGGGTGCGCGGCACACCTCGGCTTTGGCTGTTGCCTGATACATGCAATTCGCGAGCTATCTGAGCTAACCTAAGCTAAGCTAACTATTCATACATATATGAGTTGTTGAAACATATATGTGTACCATACATACCTCAACAACTCTTATATATATTTCGTATCGAATAATATTCTAAACTATTTCAGTTTGATAAGGGAAAAAAGATAAAACACTTCCACTTGCATGTGTAAGCGTGTATGCGTGCACGTGTGTGGAGGTGATATGTGTAATGTTGTAGCAGTGATGTAAGATTTTGTGTCACTGTATCGCGCAAGCAGCGTACTCAAGGGCTCCACGCCGAGGGAACGGACCTAGGCTTGAGCAGCTGCCGATGGATTACGCAACGTTTGGCAATTAGGTCTAAGGTAGAAGTGGTTGACAAAAAATGCATCGATGGAACCGTTTATAATTTTGTGTAGGATTAATAAGTACATTTCGTCTCATTTTTAAGCTAGTGATGTTAAAATATTTTAGTCTACCATTGTACTCAGGAATAGACTTACAAATGCCATTTCTTATACTCAAATGTCTAACAAAACGGGCCTGAACGGCTTCGATGAGCTCTGTATGAGTGGAATAGTGAGGAGACCATATCGTAGAACCATATTCGAGAATGCTTCGGACTAAAGTGTTGTAAAGCACTATAATACTCCCGTTATTGCAAAATGGTCGTGATACACGTATAATAAACCTTAGTACCCTGTTAGCTCTCGATAGGAGATTATAAATATGTTGCCGGAAAGACAAAGTGGAGTCAAAAGTTATTCCTAAGTCCCGAGTAACGGAAACTCTTTTATATTATATTATTCTTTTATATTACTCTTATATTATTACCTACTCGACAATGGCAGTAATAATCTAGTAGAAGATTGGTTGCAAAAAAAGCTTGACTACTCTCGGCGTCTTATGCCTTTTTATACAGTTCTTATCAATTTTCTAATCACAGTACATGTTATATATCCAATGTACAAAATTAAATGTTAAAATAGATCAAGCCGTTTTTGATTTTATATCGAACATACAAGCTAGCGAAAACCTTTTAACATTATATTCGTGATTTTTGACGTATCTATTAGAAAATGTTGTATCAAAATACCCTTATATTTTTTTAGGAAAAAATACATGGGAGTCTATTTGCTCAACGAGCGAAGATTTCGATTGCATCGCTATAGTTAACGGTAATTAAAAATATATATAAACATAACCTAAAAATGTTCGCAAAAATAATCCATTACCCAAATATTTTAGCTAAAGTCGAGGAACAACTAATATACGCTTACTATGAAGAGAGCGAAGAACAGATGGAACCACGAGAGGAATCTAAATCATGTCATCCATCCTGCAACGATGTATTATACTCCAGTCAAGTTTTTTACTCAGATCTGACATCAGAACTCGGAGATATCGGAAAACGGGATTCATCGCCACAGTGGGGGAGACCAAAACAGTATGTATCCGTCCATAGTCCATACTTAGTCCAATTCATCGCCACAGTGGGGGAGACCAAAACAGTATGTATCCGTCACTTAGTCCGAACCGTGTCATTCCACTTTCAGGGCCCGTAAGACTGGTAACGATTTCTTAGATAATAGTTTTAGTTTTTACAAAGTTTTTACAAAAGTCTCAAAGCATATTACCGATTTGTTGTATTGTACGTTCAAGCATGACAAGAGGGTTTATTTGTTTTTTTTTTTTGTCATAGGTGTCAAACGTACAGGTGGGTAACCTGATGTTATCTCTTCTCATAATTCAGACTGCCTGCAAATTTTCATGATCCTAACGTTGCTAACGTTGTAACGTCGGGCTGTAAAACCCTACCACCCCGCTTTCGCGATTGCCTCGTTCTGTCTCTATACCTAGTAAAGCTACTGGTCCTGTAGGAGCTTTATGAAGCGAACTTTAGAAAATATATTATCACCATGCTTTGGCTTCATCAATGGGTCGGCTCGTCCGGGGTAGTACCATTCTCACACAGAAAACCGACGTGAAGTAACAGTGCTTGTATTGTTGCGTTTTGTTCGGTCAGTGAGAGCGCCGGAGGCCCACCTCCCCTCACCTCTCCCTTCCCCCCAAAGGGTCGCAACGCACTTGCGACTCCTCTGGTGTTGTTAGTGTCCATGGACGGTGGTGATCACATAAAAATCATGTAAGATAAAAGTCATGTAATTAGAAACCTTTTGAGTATGAAGGTAGACGGATATAGGAGTAGAGGAAGAACGCAAAAGGGACGGAAGGACTGTAAAAAATGATAAAAGGTGTGAATAGTGAGATGAGATGTGACAGGGGAGAGTGGAAAAGAAAAATTTGTTTTGACGACCATACTTAGGTGGGATGAAGGTAACAAGGATAAGGACTGATTATATGACATATTAACTTACAATCCAAACTACAAGCGTTAGGATCATGAAAATTTGCAGGCAGACTCCTTTCCTGTAGATGATCCCTAAAGGATTTTTGAAAATTCAATCCCTAAGTTAGTGAGATAGGGGATGAAAGTTTGTAAGTTTGTATGAAAATCTGTTATTGTTGAACTTAGAAATATGAATATTTAGCAATTAGAAAGTAAAAAGTATGTTTCAAATTTTTTCAAATTAAATAAATAACTCATTTAGTCGTATAAAAATACGAAAGCAGGCGAAACTACGGGCCAGTACGGGCAGTATAAAAAATAATATAATCACGTACTAGGTAGGTATGTATTACATACATGTATTTTTTGGTGGTAGAGCCACGCTGAAGCTATTACTGGTTTCAGCATAAATGTGATAAAAAAAAATTATCAACATTTTAATAAACCATATTTTTTATAAGCACTATATTAATTTTTCCCATATATACAGAGGGGAAGTAACTCAAATCAACATTCATTTCTACGAAGATTTCTTCCTTGGACAGCACCGTCATGCCCAATATGACGATTATTATTTCGCTGGTAAGTGGTAGTTATTTCCTCAACTTTTTTTAATCAACTGGCAATCTATCCCGGCTGCGCTTGGATGCAATGTAACTAATGTGGCGTCATAAGTATCAAGATGGTTTAACTCTGTTTTTGGAGCTCATGGAAAGTACCTAAGAATCTTCATATTAAGAACTTTTACTTTGGTTCGCGTAATCTTTAATTACAGATAGGTATATTCTAAGAATTTCAGTAATTAATGTTTATTTGACAAAGAATTACCTATACTATATTAATTACAACAGCTTTCATGGTTTCAGCATGAATGGGTCGGCTCGCCCGGGGTAGTACCACCCTCTTACTGAAAATCTACGTGATGTAACTGTGCTTGCATTGTTGCGTTTCGCTCGCTCAGTGAGAGCGCCGGAGATTCCTTCCCCCCATTCCTTACTACCCCTCTCCCCCGAGACAGCTTGGCAACGCACTTGCGACTCCCCTGGTGTTGCAAGTGTCTATGGACGGTGGTGACCACTTAACATCAGGTGACCCACTTGTCCGTTTGCCACCTATGATATTAAAAAAAAAAACATATTATAAGACAAAGTACTCTGCTACTGTATGTCTGTCTGTCTGTTCGTGATAAACGCAAAAAATACTGATCAGATTTTCATGCGGTTTTCACCGGAAGATAAAGTGAGTCATGAGGAAGGTTTAGGTATATCATTTGTCTAGGTTTTTTTTTATCGGGTCGGGAAAACGTCCGCCGGGCCCGCTTGTTTTTTAATAATATGTAAACGATTTTATCATGAATTTAAAAAATATCTAGGAATCTCAGGTAGCTATAAGTTGACACATTCTATTCTTTGGATATTTTTGGGCTAAATTAAATATTAATAGAGTAACTTGAACTTAGACTTACAGACTACTTAGATCGCTTCCGTGAATACTCGTTATTTTCGCGGACGACACTTCACTTATATTTATGGTAAAAAGAATAGATTCAGAGCCTAGTTATCTAAATAATACTTAAATAATATTTCCCATTGGTTTGCGTTAAATAATCTATTGCTTAATGCCGACAAAACAAAATGTATAAGATATACCTAATGTTCCGTTTACTCATAGTAGAATCGAGGTCGATGGAAATCTAGTAGGCTTAGTTGAAAATACTGTGTTCTTGGGTATTACACTTGATTCGAAATACAATGGGGTCCTCACGTAAAATAATTGGCGGGAAGATTAAGTTCTGCTGCATTCGCAGTTAGAAAGATTCGCCACCTAACAGATATTGCCACTGCTACGGTTGTTTACTTCGCTTACTTCCACAGCTTAATGTCTTATGGTATTCTGTTACTACTTATCATATTTTGAACGTTTCAACCAATAAGAGAGAAGTCTTCATATAAGTGATTACTGTATGGAAGTAAATGCAAGGGAATGCAGTTAAATATAACAGAATTTGCACTCCGCCCTGTAAATTGAGCCTAACTGACTTAGGCGGTGTTGGCTAACCAACGTTTGGTACTTGGCTTTTAAGAACAATCTTCATTAAATTCTTGATATTACTACGTTCAATTATATTCACAGGTGCAATTGGTGGTCTACTCAGCTTGTTCCTTGGCTTCAGTATCATCAGTGTAGCAGAACTTGTCTACTTCGTAATACTACGTCCAGCCTTTTCGGTTCTTCAAGAGGCTTACGGTCGACAACATGACACCCCCAATTAAGATTACACTGGTTAACAAATCGCGATATAAACGAAATAAACATAAATTGTTATATAACTAATTTTATATTCATATTTTCAATAGTTGTGCTCGCGGCTAAATCTCAAAATTAAGGTTTTTATTACAAGTTGTTATTTAGCTTGCAATGTGTTTGTTACTTTCGTTATGTCAAATCTTGTAAACTGAAGCGGTTCCTTTACCGTTTAGACTCTGCAATTTTGCATGTTTCTATAGTCTTGATGGACAATCCACGAAAGTGAAACAAAAACAAAATGGCAGATTTCAAAATGGCCGCTACATACATGGAACAAAAAGTCCGATAAAGCTTTGTAACTCATTTGAATAAAAGTCTGTTAAAAAAATAAATTTAACTATTAATTTATTCTAATAAAGCTTTTTCAACATCGTATGGTTTCTTTTATATTATATATTAAATGCAGGTTTTGTGTGCAACATTTATTACCTGAAGAATGATGTAAAGTATTAAAGTAAATTTCTTATGTTATAAATTAATCTACAATTTACTTCCATGCCAATTCTTGATTTGAATTTTCCACGAACATAGAAATTTTAGTAAAATACACACAATACTTTTTACATAAATCCTTATTAAACATATAAGAACTTTTTATAATGTCAGTAATCGATGACAGTAATAACTATATATATTCACTAGATAAGCAATTCAGAAATAAAACAGCTTGACTTTTTTATAGCTTTATTGAAAGCGAATGGCGCTTGTAGTACAGTAATTAGGAACATTACCTTCACTAGTACACTTTTACTATAAACAAAAGAACAATAATTACTAGAGTGTTTGTGTATACTTTACTTACAACTAGCCGTAATGTACTTGCACGTTGTAATATACAATGTGGCTTTCGCAAAACAGATTCGCAGATAAGACATATTTTTTCAATATCATGTAAAAAATAAATATGGTTAGAAAGGGGTTATCCATTCATGATATAGTAAACTAAACTTTTCTCTTGATATGTTTAAAATATACAGTTTCGTGATAGATAATTTTGTAATAACCAGAAAAATATTTTTACGAATTGAAGTAAGTAAATATAAAGTACTCAGTAAAGTAGTAGATTAAAAAAAAATAGTTAATCAAATTAGGTTATTGAAACCTACTTTTAATTTACATCAGTGCTAATTACTAAGATTGAATAAAACAATTTCTTTTTGTATTATATTATTTATTATATATATTTAGATATATTAAAATTTAATGTAATTTAAGTATACAAAATTTGCAAATAGCACCTCTAGTACAGCATGGAATTCATTGGTCAACAAGTGAGTAAAAACATAACCTCAAATTGACAAGCATTTTCATTTCTAAAGTGTTATTATATTTTATACAATTATTTAGATTAAAAAAAAAAACAAATATGTCCACCACCGGTATTTTTATAGGATGTGCATGTGATATAGAAAACCTAAGGTCTTTAAATGACAAACTAAACGCAAAGGTTGTGGAACAAATAAATAGTACCCAAGAGCTGGTTATGTTGAACAATTTCGCACATGAAAGCAATGAATATCTGTTTAAACAAAGCTTACAAGAAAGGTGACTTCTATGTTATTACTAAATTAGTTAAATATATAAATTCCATCAGAGGACGACCAGACGCCGTGAGGGTTTCCACCCTTATGTAGTTGATATTCCTGAGATTCGTACGAAGCGATTTGCTTCCACATTTATTATACGTACAGCTAAGGTCTGGAATTCACTCCCGGCGTCTGTCTTCCCGTCATCATACAACTTGGGAGTGTTCAAGAGTAGAGTGAACAGGCATTTCGCATGTAAGCGCGATCCATCGTCAGCTTCATCATCACTTACCATCAGGTGAGATCGTGGCTAAGCGCGTATCTGTAAAACATAAAAAAAAAAAAAATTGTACCAAAATACCATGATGTTATGATTCTGGTTATAAATATTTTCTATGTATGTATATATATAATAAGATTGTATATCTAAGGTGTTTGAACTTTTTAGATTTTTGTGAAAAAAATGTTGTTGGTGTCTAGAAATATGTAAAATACATTTTAATTAGAAATGTCTGTCTGTCTGTTTGTATGAATACGCATCACTACTAAAGTACTGGTGTTCACGATAAAACCTCAGGGGTTATCAAAAGTTATTATAATTTTAATGACAACACAATTTAAGTACGAGAGAAAAGTAGACTATGGACTTTATATATTCAAATGATTTTATTAATCCCTGTTTTTTTTTTACATTACGTTCCACGTGGACGGAGTTGCGGGCACGGCTAGTGCAATAATAAAATCATATTTTCTTTTTTTTTTTATAGTAGCACCGCAATATGACTGCACTGTGCCTGATGGTAAGCACAGTACAATCCAAAAACAATGGCGACCACCGAGCGACACACAATCCATCGCCGGTCGCCGCTGTCATGCCGGCCTGCGAAAAGCTGGATACGCACAGGCTGATCCCAAAACGCGTCCCGCAGAAGCGAAACACTATGAAGGGCTTTTTCGCCATATACATGGTGGTTGCGACCCAGTCAGGCTGTAAAACCCTACCACCCCGCTTTCGCCATTGCCTCGTTCGTTATTCAGCAGGGTGCACCACGTGCAGGTGAGGTTGGCTTGGGTGTCTCCAGTCTTATAATGTTATTCGACACCCCTTACACCCCAAAATAATTTAAAATTAATATTGTACTGAAATATATACATAGCTTATATTCATCTTTCGATGTTGTATACTATTTATTTGAATACATAGGATGTCAGACATAGCTTCATGGCGTTGGGTACTTATAGATCTAAATAAACGTTTGGAGGAAGCTATAGCTACTTTGCATCATGAGCATAACGCTCTACGCGTAGTGGTACAACGAATTCAGGGTGAGATAGACGGACATTCCCGTGAAGGTAGCAGACCTGGAGCACTTACTCCTTTGTCCGATAGCGTTGAAGATGCTATCATCGAGGTATTCTAACCCCAACTATTATTATAAATGCTAATGTAAGTTTGTTTGTCATTTTGTTACGTCTTAACTAGCCAACCGATCATTATGGAACTTTGTACACGTTCTCGAGGATACAGATTAGTTTACTTTTCATCTAGAAAAAATGTATTGTTCCTGAGCTATAATTGGAATCCACATTAACATTAGCAAAGCTGCGGGCAAAAGGTAGTTTATTAAAAATATATATTAGAGTTTTTGAAACTCCATAAATTTTGTTACTATATACATACTTAATATTCCATTGAATATGTTCGTTAGACCGATAATTGCTTAATATATTAATAATATGTTTTTTTTATATCAAAGGAGGCAAACGAACAGGTGGGTCACCTGATGTTAAGTGATCACCACAGTCCATAGAGACTAGCAACACCAGGGGAGTAGCAAGTGCGTTGCCAACCTGTATATGAGGGAGGAGGGAGGGGAAGGGAGGTGGGCCTCTGGCGCTCTCACTGACCGAACGAAACGCAACAATGCAAGCACTGTTACTTCACGTCGGTGTTTCTATGGGTCGGGTGGTACTACCCCGGGCGAGCCGACCCATTCATGCTGAAACCAGTAATAGCTTCAGCGTGGCTCTACCACCATAAAAAACGTGTATACCATAAAAAATATATAATATTGATTATTCAATTACAAGGGTTAAAGCTAAAATACTTTTATTCGATATTATAATCGACGCAAATCGATGCTGATCAAAAATTCCAACTCTGTTGCAAGGATTCGAACCTACGACCATCGATACGGTATCCGAACATGCTATCGACTGAGCAGTTATCACTTTGAAATAGCAGTCAGGAATGGCCATTTTTAAAGACCCTTAATTAAAAGGAGCGACTATGATTGTTTTAAGCAGTTGCGTATATACTATTCCAACATAACCTATCTCACACATAAAAAAAATTCTAGGAGGTGAACTTTTTACGTGAACAAAAGAAAAAATTCGAAACGATGATACCAGATTTAGATAAACAAATAGAAGCACTAACGAAAACTAATAAACGAATCGAAAATGACATTCATAATAAACAACAAGCCCTGTCTATAGACGAATCTTGTATTAATGCTGATCCGAATTCAGAGAGAACTGGTGACGTTAAAAGAAAAAAGAAAAGGTTTGTGTTAAGTTTGTATTTTAATTGTTAAAGCTCTTATTTTGATCGAATAGAAAAGTATTATACAACATTTATGGTGGTAGAGCCACGCTGAAGCTATTACTGGTTTCAACATGAATCGGTCGGCTCACTCGGGGTAGTTCCACCTTCTCACAGAAAACCGACGTGAAGTAAAAGTGCTTTCACTGTTGCGTTTCCTTTGGTCAGTGAGAGCGCCGGAGGCCCACTCCCCCCTCCCCTCCCCATCCCCCACAGTCCCTATCCCAAACACAGGCTGGTAACGCACTTGCGACTCCTCTGGTGTTGCAAGTGTCTATGGACGGTGGTGATCACTTAACATCAGGTGCCACACCTATTCGTTTGTCTCCTATGATATAAAAAAAACCTCTTGGGCGGACAGCCATTGTCCTGTCTTGAAAATAAAAATTATGAAATCTGAATCTGAATCTATCGCGTCCAATTATGAATCTAAATCATTCTTGGATTCAAGAATGAATCATGAATCAGAATACATACCTGAACAAAAATTCTAAAAGGCGTTCAGTCTCATACAGACGAACAGAAGAATTTTATATATAAAGATTACAGAGTTATTATAATTCCTTGTGCTAGATGCAATTTTAGCTAACTGTTTTTTGCATTCAACACCAAAGCCGTTGAAACTAAGAAGGCCTTTGAGACTAACAGCGCTAGTTAGTTCGCAGACACACACGAACTAAATCATTGAACACGCATTGGATAACAGTCTTTAAGTAATCAAATAGAGCTAGCTACATGACACATAAACCTCGGTTTAGAACGAATTACCAAAACCTTTCGAAGTATGTGTAATATGCACACACTTCTCAATAGGGGTACTGATGTCACCTGCATCTGCAGAAAGTGTACCTCTGCACGTGCCGCCCAGGTGCTGCTAAAGAATAAGAATTTTTTGGCCATTTCACTGTTCCACATACATTCAACCTCGCATCGACAAATAGATTAATCAATCAATGGGCGATAATGAAAAGATGGATCCTCTACTTACCTATACGATCAAATAAATAAACTCCTAGTTAATGTAGAGTTCTCTAATAATTACATCTGTATGTGTTGGTTTGTAAAGAGAAATTAATTTAAAGTTTGTAATCACTTTTACAGAACATCACCACTATTGCGGTGGGAGAACAGATGTGAAAAACTAAAAAGGGCCGGAATCCGAGCTCTCAGTAATGCAATTGTTATTAGACAGCAGGTCCGTATATTCCTTAACAAATTCGTAAGATTTAAATTATAGACAATCAAGAAACTAATTTCGAATTCGACGAAGTATATTATCATCTGATAAGATGATTAATAACATGGGAGAATGAAAAAGGAAAACACATGTTGTGCCGACCTGTGTACTTAGGTAGGATAAGGGTAAGAAGATGTCGATGAAGAAGTATCATATATTGTATCTAATAAACAATATTGAAATCCAAACGATAAGTATGTGTATGTACAATAAATGTATAAATCATTATTTAAAGCCCCAACTTGTAAACAGTTCCTATGATCATCAGGCTTGTGATGCTAAAGGAGTTATGACACTATAATACTATCTAATTCCCACGTTCTTCATTAGGCATTAAAAATGGCAAAGCTTTAATGGACCATAGTATGTTTACATAGTATGTATACTTCACCTATATGTATTGTATATTAGCCTCAGCCCGCGACTTCGTTCGCGTGGAATAGTTACTTTGGGTTAACGCTAACAGGCAGCGGAAGCTCTCAAGAGGAAAAAAAACCCCGATTTTTAAACATTCTTCATTGGTGCTCCGCTCCTACTAGTCTTAGCGTGATGATATATAGCCTATAACCATTCTCGATAAATGAGCTATATAACATTGAAAGAATTTTTCAAATCGGACCGGTAGTTGCTGAAATTACCCCATACAACGTCACAAACTCACAAACTTTACCTCTTTATAATATCAGTATAGAAGTGGTTTTTTTTTTCTCGAACTGACTACGCTATTTACCTGGCAGGGTCTTCACAGCTTCACCGGACTACATAGAAGTGTAGATTATTACCATTATGTATAGTTTCCTAAACCCACCATTAAATCGTTGTGCAATGCTTGGTTGTTGAGATATCGATGGTCAAAGACAAAATGATGGTTTTTCATCCAAAGTCCGATATGTCAGCGAGATATTAACGTATGAATGATTTAAAACTAAAACTAAATTAACAAGTTATCTGCTCCTTATAGTAAACTAGCCGACACACGCAACTTTGACTGCGCCAAATCAGTTACTACTGTAAAACTATATCTCCATGATATTTCCATTTTGATGTAGCTGTTTGTATTTATAAGAATTTGTAAATTATACGTAGTATATATGCATTCAAATTTAACATAGCAAATGGTAAAGTAACGCAAAATAATAAAAATCGGTCGAGCCATTCCTTTTTTTTTTATACTAGCACGGCAAAATGACTGCACTGTGCCTGATGGTAAGCACAGTACAATCCGAAAACAATGGCGACCACCGAGAGACACGCTATCCATCGCCGGTCGCCGCTGTCACGCCGGCCTGCGAAAGGCTGGATATGCACAGGCTGATCCCGAAACGCGACCCGCAGAAGCGAATCACTATGACGGGCTTTTTCGCCATATACATGGTGGTTGCGATCCAGTCAGGCTGTAAAACCCTACCACCCCGGTTTCGCCATTGCCTCGTTCGTTATTCAGCAGGGTGCACCACGTGCAGGGGAGGTTGGCTTGGGTGTCTAAAGTCTTAGATGTTATTTGACACCCCTTACACCCCAAAATTCGTTCGTTTCGTATTAGCTCAACCACAAAAACACCGTGACACGAGATTTTTATATATTAGAAGATATCTTTAAAAAAACCTGACTCCGTGGATCAGAAAAATACCGAAAAAATGTAAAAAAAAAATTCACAATCGTCATTAAGATTGCATGATACACGATGCTTTGAAATTTTTTCATCTCAAAACCAGAAACTTCAAGCTTCGATTTACTTTTCTTTTCACTCTGATATGACCATTTTCAACGAAGATACAGTCATTCTATTAAACGCTAAAAAGATATTCCTTTTTAATTCCTCTAGTATACCTATAGGTATAGTATAGAAGAAAGATGCTAATTATAAATATTTGCACTAAATTTTCTTCCTCGTATATTTTTAGTAGATCACCATTAAATTTGTTAGGTTCGCGGAGCAAGGGTACATTTGTCTATAGCGGCACAGGCTTATGCAGCTAGAGTTGATTCTGCATTAAGAAGACGTCTACATGCGAATAAGATAAAACTACAAGATCTAAACTGGCAAAAAGATGAGGTACTTAGATTCGTATTTACAGAATAATTCTTGTAGTCTATTTTGAGAAGTATTATTTTAGTAATGCCATTATTGGTTAGTGCCTTTCGTGATTAAAAGGACAAAGGTAATGACTACATTCTACTGTGAGTCCAAATTTGAGAATTTATAATTTTTTTTGCTACTGCCTAAAGTATAATTCCGTTTGTACACACTTACCGAGACGTTTTGAAACTTGGAGCTAGTGTATACACTCTTATCTCTTTTATGTCTGGCTTGGTCTTGTCTGGCCTGATTCTGTACCTCGATTGCGTGTCGGTTATTTACCGTTAGGTCAAAGGGTCTTTTTAATTCTAGCGAGAAGAGAGCCAGCACGTACATACCCGTTCATTTAGTTGTTGCAAATTAAACGCGTTTCAGACAAAAGGATATGCTTATACCCATAGTGCTTTTATTCATATAAGCGATCACATTGATACACCATTTACTGATTTGAAAAAAACGAGTTCTGTTTGGTCTTCTTTAAAATAATTATATTAGCCAAGAATAAAAAAACAAAACGCAGCAGCTATTTTAGAACCGTTGTGGATGGTGCCCTATACTATATATTTTTTTGTTTATATTATAGGAGGCATACGAAGAGGAGGTCTCCTGATTTTAAGTGATCACGAACGAAACGCAACAATGGAAGCACTATTGCTTAATGTCGGTTTTCTGTGATCTTGCCTTCTGATTTCTCGGACTACCCCGGGCAAGCCGACCTATTTATGCTAAAACCAGTAAAAGCTCTGGCGTGGCTGTACCACCTACTTCTACACTTTAGCTGATACCCCGATTGTGTAAATAATGTATTTTCTCCGAAGACGCCCGAGAGAGAGTCGAAAGAATCTCAGCGAAGGTGTATAGCCAGCATAACTGATTAAAGAGGGTTTTAGTTTTAAATTTATACTTTTACTCTTGTCATCCATTTTATAAGAAGGTTATGAAAGTAAAATATACATTTGAAGATCATGTGTTATTACTATACAGGCCGTAAAAGACTACAAGGCACTTGACGAAGAGTTAACTGCAACAGAACAAAATATTTTAGAAACAATGGAACAAGAACGTATTATTGAAGCTAGACTTGCTGACCGCGGCTTTAAACCACCAGGCGAACACACAAGAGACAATGTCGATAGAAAATTAAGAGACGAACTTCGAAGACTTAAATGTTTTTGCAAGCATTTGAGGAACAATTATGAGAGGATAAGGTAAATACTGAAGATTGCAATTGTTTTTGTATTTATTAAAGTAATGGATAAAATACGAATTTGTATATTAAAATTATAAGATTTTTAAAAAGTTAAGAAAAAAAAGAAGATACATGAAATACTTTTCAATAAAGATTCTTATTTCATAGAACGTTACAACACAGTCTTACGGCCTGCATATCCCGTGTCAGCTGTTGTGCAGAAGATATTATACAGGTCGTGTGTTTAGACGAAGAACGGATACGCTTTCGTCTTGGAGATGAAACTGACTCATCACTACCGATAGTACCACAAGATTCTTCATCCAGACAGACTGAATCTGCAAAAAGTAATAGTACCAATGATGTTCTACTGCCATCCATCAGAGAAGAAGATGAAGATGATTATCCGTTTAATGGTTAAAAATATTTATATGATAAGTTTAGTTTATTTTAGGAGCATATCGACATGTAAAATTGTCAGTTTTGTTATTAAAATTATTTTTTCCACATGTTCAAAGCAAGTTGAGCAGTTTTTTTAACGAGTGAATTTAATCATATTACAAATGAAAGGAATTACCAGATTTTTTAATTTTAAATATTAGCTACGTTTTTTTTATTTTTGAGCAAAAATTTTATTTTTGTAATAATTGTAAAATTGTATTATACCTTTCTTGTTATATTTAGTTTGTAGAGGATATTTTTAAAGTAATTATATTATACAAAATAAAACTATTTTTGAATTAACTATTAGATTATTTTTGCATTGGTATCTATTTTGTCATTTATTTGTCAAAAGAGTTATTAAAATTATGATAGTTTTGTCTTTTTAGCTTTGACATAGCTGATATGTTTTTTGATATTTACCTATATTTAGGGTCTATGTAAGGAGAACAATCTCATCAAAAAGAGTCCAACTCGAAGCACTAAATAATAGTTCCAAGTCTCTCCAAAATAGCACTAGCATAGCAAAGGTCATATGATAGTCCAAAATAATCTTGTAAATATAACCTAAAATAACTGCTGTAAGAAAACGTGGAGGTGCGTTTAGTGATTTTTTAATGTTTACTTTTATAAAACTTTTCCAAACAATTGAACAATAATGAGCCCTGTTGCTATAGTAGCGCCATCCTAATTTAATGCATTTTGATGGACGCTTTCAATATATTTAATCAATTGATGCTTTCAACCTTTCTCCTTTGTTGATTCATCTATGTTGACATGTTGCTATTTTAGATCATTCTACGTTTTTACACTGAATATTTGGCAATTAAGTTTAAAACGTGTAGTTGTCACATTTGACGTTGGCGAAATTAACTATAACGTTAGAGGCCACACCGAAAAAAAAATTGCTTTGACAGTTGATACTTGACAGTGTCATCTCTTAGACTTAGACTTATTCCACTAAGCGCTCAAGACGCTCACGATCACGACCGCGAGTTTTCCAGTTCCACTTGCGGGCATTACAATCGTACACCCAAGTGGAACGCATAATGGGGCGTTTTGAGCGTTCAGTTAATAATATAAATGGCGATCTAGAAATAATAAATCAAAAGCTTTAATAGGTTATATCTTAACAGTAAATTGTAATAATTATTATGTAAATTGTTTAAGTATATTGAAAGATAAATGTATAATTCAATTTTTATATTTAATTTTAGTGCAGTATTTAATTAATTTGCATTCAAATAAAATAAGAATGTCTTTTGAGGAAACAGTACGATATTTGGTGATAATTGTATATACTATTGAACTATGTTTTATAAAAGTGATGATATATTTTTCTCATTTAACTTTATTTATTATTAAATAATAAAATAAATTTATTGGTTGAATAAAAAAAAAATATCATTAAGTGATTATAAATTAATTTCCTCTGGAATTTAACGATTCCAAACATTTTTAAATTGAATTTAAAATGATTAAAACTAAATGAACATATTGCATGTAAATATATTAATAAATATAATTAATCTACTAAGTACAATATGTTATTTAATATAAACATTCTTTACTGTGGCAAGTAATGACATTTTTACGGTCGCCGTCTTTATTGAAAACCCCGCCAATTTTGTCAACGCTCACATCGATTAAATAATAAAATAAATTTATTGGTTGAATAAAAAAAAAATATCATTAAGTGATTATAAATTAATTTCCTCTGGAATTTAACGATTCCAAACATTTTTAAATTGAATTTAAAATGATTAAAACTAAATGAACATATTGCATGTAAATATATTAATAAATATAATTAATCTACTAAGTACAATATGTTATTTAATATAAACATTCTTTACTGTGGCAAGTAATGACATTTTTACGGTCGCCGTCTTTATTGAAAACCCCGCCAATTTTGTCAACGCTCACATCGACCCATCTCCAGACTTGGGGCGTCGTGAGCTTATGCTATGACATCATTTTGCCTTTCGAATGGGATGAAAACGTCCCACAAGTTTTTTTTAAAGTTTTTAAATTTCCCGCCTTTCGGCAAAGACATTTAGTACGTGTACCTACCCTATGTAGTCCTATAAGTCTATAAATCTATGGTCACAATAATATATTTAATTATATGAAAATTATATAGCTTTTATATTATCATATATTTATAATTATTTTCATAAATAATTATAGCTAATTTAAAATATATTTCGTATTTTTCTTATTTTCGATTAGCAACTATTGTATAGCCAATAATTCTTTGTAGCAACATCACGTGACGCATTGACAGTTTTCTGCGAGAATGTCGAGTTATTTATGAGTGTAGGAGTAATTATTTTGTGTTTATGTTGTGTTATAACTTTATGTTATTATATACTAACTTTATGTTATAAAAAATGCTTTTTCATTTGTATCAATAACTGTATACACTACCATAATTCAAATTGGTTTTATCTAAGTTTAATACAGTTCACTGTGTACACAAACATCGATTTGTAATACAATACTTGCTTTACATGTGATTTCTTTATGAGTGTCGTTTACAGTAGATCATTACAAAAATTTCCCTATTTATATGTTGTATTGAGTATTGCGACACATAGTTTTGCGTATTTTACTTACGATTTTCATATTCTATTTTATAAAACAAAAACATAATTTTGTAATGTTATAGGTCCTCTGTATATGAAGAGCAACCATTGTTCAAGCTGTAGGTATTAAATAAAATTAATATCAAATTAACAGAATAGCAATTCACACATTTATTTTAAAGGTTTGCTCCTTTATGAAGAAAGAACAAGAAGAGTGAGTAAGCAGTGCTCATCAAATATCATTATAATTTTTAGTTATTATAAGTCTTCATTTTGTGTTCATTATTTTATAATACCTTGAAATAAAATGTAATTGTATGTAATTGTATTTATTTGTAAATCATTTTTGAAAATTTATTTTACAAAGTAATAAGTATAAATTATTGATATTTACCTTTATTTTAAAAGTGTAATTATAGTTTATGAATTTCATTGGTTTCTGCTTATATTGTAACAATCTTATTGTATGGCTCATTAGTACAAAAAGTGCTACTATAGGAGAAAGACTCTTAAGACATGATATTTGTGCCTTTTTAAAATATGAATATCAATTCATTTTTAGAATAGTAATTTTTAATAGTCATAACTATTGTGTTTGCTGTGTATTTTATAAAAAAAACTGCTATCCTTGCAGAATATATAAGCAATTGTTTTTGTTTTAGTATGTTTAGGACAACTGAATTGATTGGTATAGATTTTGTTTTAGTCTTGGGTATACCCTTTAGCTAGGTCTTAGTATATTTTCTTACAATAAGTTTTATATGAAATAAATAGAGAAGACAATAGTAATGTTAAGTGCCCAAAAACTACTGCTATCATATTCATTTGTCTAAATTATTTAATATTTCATTTGATATATTTATATTATAATAATTTAATATTTATTTAATTAAGTATTTAATGTAAAATATTTTTTCTAACCTAAAAGTATAAATACAATAAATAAATTGTAAACTTCATGGTTAAGTAAAAAAAAAGTTCTTAGGAGTGAAAGAATAATTTAATAATACATTTTATAAACAAATTGTAATTTTACATTACATAATTTCCTATTATTCAAATTTTGTAATAAATCCAGTATTTTTGAAAACTTATACTGCCAAAATGTTTCCTGACCTGTGCATCATAAGGTCTACTTTCGTTTGTATGGAGCTTAAAGCCTTATGGTTTTCAATACTCGAGGGGTTAATGACCGCAACGCTCGCGGTCGTCTAGTGGAACCGCTAAAAGGCTGTTGTGAGCGTTGTGAACGTCTTGTGGAACGCGCCCTTAGTTGACAGGGAGTTTTGGCGGGATTTTGGTCTGTCACGTAGTGGATTTTATATTTTATTCATAATCTTGTGTTACTTGACTCTAAATTGTGTAAAGTTGGTGGTGTTTTATGTAATATAGTCTGTTTATTGTGCATAAGTGAAGTGAATGGAAAATAATACCAGGGACCATGAATTCTGAGATGCTACAAAAACTCCATGGAAAGTTCTAACAAGAGAGCCACCATCTTCGTGGAATATTAAAGTAACTACTTGACAATGGAAATTCACAAACACTCTGGGTGAGAGAAACAAAATAATTCAGACAAAGAAGATGGTACGCTACTATTGAAAAGGAGATTAAGATAACAAAGATGGATAAAAGAATATATTACCGAAAATTTGGCGTTTCTGCCTTTAACTTAATTTGGACATAGAGAAGATTTGGCGCGTATGCCTACTATAGTATACTATACTAAGAACTACCTATATTGACAACTTCAGAATTAAATGATGATATAAAAAATGTACGAAATATTATATAGAAGATTTGGCGTTTAGAGAATACATAAGTATTACCTATATTGATAACTTCAGAATTGGCCGTATGGATTAATTCCTTCGCCTGTCCTAATATTATTACTACTACTTACGCCGTAGTTGACAGTTCGGATACCAGAAATATATTTAGTAGGTATTTGTTTTTCTCGTCTATGTGAAAATAAATCTTTACAGTGGATTTAACGTTATTCTTATAAAGAAGCAAAGATAAATTCGTAAAAAATATCATGTCAGCCGACTCCGATGTTGAAACTGATGTCTTGGAAAATGTTGAAGAAATAATAGACGGCTTTTCGGTAAATGCTCACAAATATGTAACAAAAAATCACTATTTATCGCTTTAGAACTAATAATTCTTGTTTATTGGCGTCAACTTTTATTAAAAATCGTGTAAAATTACAGTTTTCAACCAAAATGGAACTAAAGAAGCCGTAAATATATTTAATTGTAGAGGAGATACCAACACGAATTACTTTTTCAATTCTTTGAACAATATTACGATGTGTGGTTTTATTAATTTTCCAAATAGGTTAGACAGGACTGCTTCTCAAATGTAGCTGCCAGAACATGTATGGGTGCTTTCATCAAACTCACAACAGCTGATTTGTTTTGGCTTTGTTTTACATACATTAAATTTTATATCTAAGCTCTATGCAGTTTAAAGTATTTTTTAAATGGGAAATATTAACATATATATTGAATATATTATCAGAAGCCTAATTCAAACAGCAATATATGCTAAAGTGATGCTAAACATGATTTTACATTCCATCGAAGAGGTGGATGGATCTCTGGAACATATATGTTAATAATAAAACTTAATCCTCTTAGAATTATAACTTCCGAGTAAAATAGATGTTTTAGAGATGAAATGGTGTGAATTTGAATACTAAAGTGATAAGCTTTATCAAAAAAAAAAACATCAATAAAACGTTAACTTGATTAGAAAGACTTTTTAATAATTTCTACTTCAAACTTTTTAATAAAAATAATAATTAAATTCATTAATAGGCTACCACCCTCAAAATAACAATCATACACAACTATCTTTGTGTAAATACTACTAGATAGATTTCAATCGTTTTTTTAGTATTACTTCTAAGAAACTTCATACTTATCTGAAAAAATTGTGATAGATTAATTTAAATTTGAGAGTTATTAAAGTTTTAAGAAACTATGATCTATACAAGCATTATACATTTGGTGTAGTTTCCTTATCCTGGAGAAGTGGGGCTAGCCAGGTTGTGCGTTTGAATAACACAAACTAGACAAAATAGCAGGTATCAATCATAGTCCGTTGAAGCTGTAGAGGCCTCCTAGGTCAATAGCATTGGCAGTTCGAGAAAAAAAAAAGGTTTCGTATAACATCAATAATCTAGACATATCATACAAATGTAAATTTAACATATCTGAACTATTTCGATTGTTGTAAAAAAAATCGTTGCAGGTGGCTAGGGATAAGTAATAAAATACATTTCAATCATTTTTAGAAATATCTGTCTATCTGTATGTCCGTGTATTTGAATATGAATCACTTATAGAACTGCGTTCATGAAAAAACCCTTTTCAAAAGTCATAAAGCATACCTTCGACTAACATTTAGTCTTTGTTTAATTAAAATTGGTTTTGACTTTCAAAAGTTGTTGTAATTTTAATGACAACACGACGTAAGTATTAGAAAAAAGTAGATAGTAGTAATTTGGTTTAACACATTCAGATTTCATTTCTCATTGTTTTGTACATCCATTCCCACATGGACGAAGTTGCGGGCACCTCTGGTTATTAATATGAGCAGTCTTACAATCAGCTGTTAAATGATAAACTAAGCTAAACTTGTCTCATAGTGCTAAACAGCTATGTAGATTCTTAATATCCAGATACAAAATTGACTATTAGACACAAAAATCAGTTAAGTGCAGGGGCTGTACCTTCTTTTTTTTATTATTGTAGCACGGCATAATGACTTCACTGAGCCTGGTGGTAAACACAGTACAATCCAAAAACAATGGCGACCAACGAGTGACACATTATCCATCGCCGGTCGCCGCTGTCATGCTGGCATGTGAAAAGCTGGATATGCACAGGCTGATCCCGAAACGCGACCCGCAGAAGCAAATCACTATGACGGACTTTTGCGCCATATACATGATGATTGCGACCCAGTCAGGCTGTAAAACCCTACCACCCCGCTTTCGCCATTGCCTCGTTCGTTATTCAGCAGGGTGCACCACGTGCAGGTGAGGTTGGCTTGGGTGTCTCACGTCGACGCCCCTTACACCCCAAAACCCTTCTTTTATATACTTCATAGATTTTAGCTTTTGACCACAATCACACCTGACTTTAAATGTGGATATGATAATCTAGATGGGGGAATCATATCTCAAGTATAGCTGCAGGAACATACCAACAAGTTCTAGATGCTAGCTAATTAGATAGACTTAGAAAAACCACCATCGTATGATTTTATAATGATGTTTTTCTTCAATGAAAAATCTGGCTCAGTAGCACGGATTCGAATCTACATTGACTTACACTGTGTCCAAATACACTATTAACTAAGCTATCATCACGTCTAAAATCTGCACCTACTTCGTCTGCAAACCGTTGGTGCAATGGTATGGCCTTACTATTACAGATAGAAATTCATAATTTTCATATGCTGTGTCACATTATACAAAAAGTCTCTAATTGTTTGCTTGAAATGTATTGTTGTTGTTTCTTTTGTAGAAGGATGTTCGAGAACTATATTCGTACAGGGATTTGTTCTTTGAAAACCATGACATTGAACTGGCAAAGGAAAAGGGACAATGTGTGGAGAAGAAGAAAAAAGAACTGCTTGACAAAATTGATGCCGTAGATGGTAAGATTATTCTCACTATTAAAATTTTATGTAAATATTTGTTTCTTGTTTTTTTTTCTGTATTTCTTTAGTTTAGCAACATTTAAAGGATTTGTTAAAACAGATATCATAAAATGATGCATTATATTTGTAAGTTTTGTTGTGTGTATTTATATTCTTATTTTATTATGTAGTTCATATCTACACTTGGGTCCCAAGCCAGGAATTTTTGTGGTTTTGGGAACTATGGCTTCTATTGTAATGGGAATAATGTGTGCTAAAATTGTTGTTTGCGTTAAAAAAATAAATTATATATATTCAACTAAGCTTTAATACTTAATATTGTACAGTGATGTAGAAATTTCTTAATTTGAGGTTTTTTATTATTTTTTTAAGACATTTTATGAATGTTACAAACATTATGGAATTGAGATACGGCCTAATGTTCATCCTGATAACCTTCACATGTGTTATTGTGAACTTAGTCTATGCCATGGGATTGGTGCATTTTTGTGGAAGTACCATATATGTTCTTTTCTGGACCTGTGGTATTTCATAATGATTGAAACGGTAGTTAAGTCAAGAAAGTCTAATAAAGAATTTGTATATAACATATGACATTAGTTAGGATTAATATTTATTTATTTAAACTTTATTGCACACTATTTATATACATACATTATAAGACCGTAGTCATACATTATTGTTATTTTGTGGTTCACTCAAAATTACAGTTACTCAAATACCATTGTCCCATCGTGCTCAGTTCCTGTACATAAAAGGGCGATGTTATAATGTAAGTGCAGGATACGATGCTCGAGCCACCACTTGCCTCAGTAAAGCTGTCAAACTGAATCCACACTTAGTTGATGCATGGAACGAGCTTGGTGAGAGTTACTGGAAGAACTTAAATATCAAAGAGGCAAAAGCTAGCTTTGAAGGTGCACTTAAACATGTAAGTGATTTTTTACTTCATATTAAAGTTTGAAGAGTAAACTTTATGAACAACTAGGCAACCTCCAGACAGATATTGTCTAGTCTAAATTTCAATAAATGTGTTTTTAGGACATAATAGAAAAAAAAATCTGCTGAACATAGTATTCCTGGTATCAGTTGTGATTGAGAGTGTATAAGATTGTTTTACATCTTAATCTTAAACCTTTCTAGGACCATAAGGAACAAAGCAAAAAAATGATTGTAAACCTTTGACAATATTTAATAAATATTACAACAATTTTTTCATTGAATTGTAGCGACATAATTATGTATTTTGTGGAATTGCATTATTATGTACAGGCGAGCAGTTCAGTCTCGGCCGGCACACATGTAACACGCGTCTCTTCATTAAAGACTAAAAAGTGATCTTTGTTTCATTACATCTACAGACATTGATCAGAGGCTGAACCTCTAAAGAATAAATTGTGTAAAATTAGTGTAATTATAATCTATATTGTATTCATGAAGGTGTCACTTTGTTGTAATTTTTGATTAAGCGCTTGAGTGGACTTTACTATACACTTTCACCTGGGAGTGTCTTCCAGGCGTAAATGCAAATACCCTCATTAAGCAATGTGTTTTTAATGTTTGTATTTTTTTACGTACAATTGTTATAGATACGAAATCCACTGTCCTTGCGATGCTTATCGATAATTTTGAGACAGGAAAGTGGGGACAAGAATTTTTCAGAAATAACATCAGCTATACTCAGAAGTGTGGAGTTAGCTAAAGAGGCTGTCGCTCAGGACATAAAGGATGGTGTGTCATGGATTGTTTTAGGAAACGCATATCTATGTCAATTCTTCACTATTGCTCAAGATCCGGCAACATTGAAATTATGTATGAGTGCTTATAAACAAGCCTGGTTAGATCCTGTTGCTAAGGGTCAACCTGATCTATACTACAACAAGGGAATCGTAAGTAATTTTTGTGTGTATACAGGCATATGTTATATGCTTGTTCAAAGTAGAAAAATTTACATAAAAAGAAATGCAATATCAATTTAGTTGACAGATGGATAGTGTGATTAAAGAAATATTTAAAAATACAAATTATGCATTGTTGAGATGACAATTAAACAAATAATTCAAAAATTAAATATATTAATAATGTATGTATGTATAATTTTAACTGAAGGATTTAAACACAATACAGCTTGTTTTTCTTTTTAAATTATTGTTTACTTATGTTTATATTTTACAGACGCTGAAATACGAAGAATTTTATGATGAGGCTCTGGAAAACTTTGAATATGCTTACAAGCTAGACCCTCGGTGGGAGCCACCGACCATCGAATTGAACAAGTTGCAGCAGTACTTAGCGAACACAAATGAACTCGTACGATCGAGAGGCAAGATAAAATCTAAGAAATTAGCACAAATGGTACAGGTGAGTCTTTCATTATTGCATTAAGTGGTCTGGTGACGATTTGAAGGCATTACCAAGCCAATAGGGTAGTGAGTTCGTATATATATATATATATATATATATATATATACTAGCGGTCCCTGCGGACGTTGTCCTGCTTTGATAATTTAAAAAAATCCTAAATCCAACCGCAGCGCCACCTACCGGGTTCAGTTGTGATCCACTGGAACACGCACACAAAATTTCATAAAAATCGGTCCAGCCGTTTAGGAGGAGTTCAGTGACATACACACGCACAGAAGAAATTTATATATAAAGATTTGTATATACAGAGCGACTGTTTAGTCGCTAGCAATATTTTTAAGCATAGTGAATAGTCGATCGTCGTTTTAAATCAATGAAAATATAGGTGCTTAATATTTGTCCTAATTATCTCAAGAAATAACTGATATACACTCAACATCAGGTGATTTACACAAAAAGGAAACGGTGTAATATGGTAACGTAAGCATCCCCCACCTCGGCTCGCTCCTCGCTTCCTTTTGTTCAATCCTTCAGCGTTCCCACGATAAACAGTTACGTGAAGATTAACCTTGAAAACCATCCCTTTAAAATTGATCATTGAACCTAGGTCTGATTTTTTAACGTTTAAAAGTATCCTTCCCATACTTTAAAAGTTTTAGAACAAGCTTTAAGTTAGGTTCTCTTTGTTGTTTATTATTATTTGTTTTGATAATATTATTTTATATGTTAGATGTGACCATAAACTACCACGGGATTGAAGGATGTCACCTTTTTAATATTGATCTGGTATATATATGTATATAACACATTGATAAATAGATAATCTATGGTAGTAAAATTTCTTCTCTATTTCGAAGTAATATTATTATGGTTATTTTGTTATGCAATATATCACTAGATGGCGTTGTTATATATCTTTGGGATTTTGTTTTAAGCTTCGATCAACAATAACTAGATAAAGGGTCACGTATAAAATCGAAGCTAAAAGCCGTCCGCGTAAATATATACTTATGTGTAGCTATTTGTTTACTAAGAAAGGGAGAAAAAAAGTTTTAAATTCAACCTAATTACAACCATAACACCTAATAATAAAGTCACAAATGTTCAAAATATTATCTAATACTTACGATAAAACGAGCAAAACAATAAATTTCTCCCTTCACAAATAAAAAGACAACATAAACAACATTTAGTGTGAATTCAACCTTAACACGTAATGAATAAAGTACGTTTTCTCGTTATTGTGCGTGTTTGTGCGTGGTTGGAGGGCCTAGACCAAAAATTTGTATCACAGGTTTAAAATTGGTAATTTTGTTCAAAATTTAATATTTTTATTTATTTTAAAGCTTAAAATATAACTTATTCAACATGTATTTAGCAAAAGTAAGATACTGCGGCCGTTAAATTGCTTTTTCGGGTATTATTTTTGCATCTTTTGAATACACTGTGGCATGTGAAACGGGCTTACATTGGCTGTGTTTCAAACAAACTAAACAAAATAAGGGCACACATTTCAAGTGAGCTCGTATTTACCGAGACGTATTTTTTGCGCATACCTTTTATCTAGTTATTGTTGACCGAAGGTTTTAAGTGACTAGACGTCAAAACTGTATTCTAGCTTTGTCTCATTGAAATAAATACATATAAATAGGTATTGGGGAAACTTAAGAACTTCTTTCTCCCTCCTCTGTTTTTTAGGCGATCTTTTTCACTCTCTTTTTTTATTTTGTATCTATTGATGAGCTTTAGTGTTATCAATTTCTTTTTTCTCTATGGTCGAAGTTAGACCACTGGACAAGCACTCGTATTATTAAATACTCAATAGGTTACCCTCAGATGAGGGAATACATAGATTTAGTTCAATTATATTATAATTAAGAAGCTGTAGATATGTTACATGATATTTTGACAAACCAAATAGCACGATAACGCACACATACGTAAAGTAGTATTGTAACGCCACAATGTCTTAGATAAAATGTGGAAGTAACATGGCAATTTCTCAATATCGGTGGTGAAAAAGAAATAAAAGGAAGTATGTTGCTTATATACGGGCGGATTGACGGAACAGCCGTCAAAAGTAGGCTAGCTAGCCGAGTTTCAACAAAGCGCTTATGATGTATCTACAGTTTTTTAGTTATAATATCATTGGATTTAGTTACATAATATTATCAAAGTGATTTAAAACGTAAATGAATGCAATATTACATTAAAAAAACCGTGTTTTTACCCAGTCCATAGACAAGAAAATGCTGGGAAATTACACAGCCGATGTTTTACACACGATCGGTAAGCGACGTAACGTATCGTTGGAACTGGTCAGGATCGATGAGCTTCAAGAGGGTCCCAATGAGGGTAAAGTCATACTTGGACGGGTCATCGGATCAATACATAACGCTTCTGCCGTACCATTGTAAGTATATATATTCTGTTTCATTTTTTTGTCAACAATCATTATGTAAACTGTATTTTTAATTATTTCATTATGTGTACGAACGTTTCGTTTGTTAAACAATGAAATATCGTACAATTATAAACATGATCCGCTTGTTTTGAGAGCTGAGTCTTAAAAACTCAGCCGAGGGGTCAAAAATATTCCTGCCTTATTTTTATTTCTCTACTGATATTGGAATATGTGAAACAAGCCTCTGAGGTGTTGCATAGTTTTTTTTAAATCAATGAATATTAAAATTATAATATTTGAAGGTGGTAGAGCCACGCTGTAGCTATTACTAGTTTCAGCATGAATGGGTCGGCTCGTCCGGGGTAGTACCACCCTCTCAAAGGAAACCGACGTAAAGTAACAGTGCTTGCATTGTTGCGTTGCGTTCGGTCAGTGAGAGCGCCGGAGGCCCACCTCCTTCCCCCTTTCCCTTTCCCTTTCTCCTTTCCCTAACCCTGCCCCATACACAGGTTGGCAACGCACTTGCGACTCCTCTAGTGTTGCTAGTGTCTATGGACGGTGGTGATCACTTAACAACAGGTGACCCACATGTTCGTTTGCCTCCTATGATATATAAAAAAAAATATATATCGACTTTTTAAATGTAATTCAACAGTACGTTCGCGATAGTGGACGAGAGTATGCAGTGTGCGAGCGTGACCGTTTACAATTGGGCGAACGGACGCGGCGCCATTATAGGTGACTCCGTCGCAATACCTGAACCGAATATGCGTGTACATAACCACGATTCATCACTCGCTGTATGTACCGCTTTTTTAATTATATTTTTAATGATATTTCTCCTCGTATCTAGAGATATTGGCGGAGATGTTAACATTTATTCATTTACATAGGGGCCGTTCATGTACTACCTAAGCACTGATAAGCAATGAAGATAATAACCATCAAGACAGTAACCTAATAAAAAATCCATTCTAAAGTAAAATATTTAAAAAAAATCCTAACAGTTGCTCACAGATACGATTTTTGAGTTATAAAACAAATTAAACAAAAGCAGGAAAAAAGGTGCGGACCAAGAGTGCAGAATAAAAAAAAAACCCTGATAGGGGTTTTTGATTAGCTCAGTTTTGATGACAGGGGATGGTGAATATGTCAGCAAAATTTATTTAACAAGAATCGATAAAAAAAAAATTATGTAAATGCTTACGTAAGCATGGGGGGAAGGGGGTGGTTAAGAGCATTGCTTATTTTTGCTGACCAGAGGGTCGATGCGGTCGAAAATTGTGTAAGGGGTGTCGAATAACATCTAAGATTTGAGACACTCAAGCCAATCTCACCTGCACGTGGCGCACCCTGCTGAATAACGAACGAGGCAATGGCGAAAGCGGGGTGGTAGGGTTTTACAGCCTGACTGGGTCGCAACCACCATGTATATAGTGAAAAAGCCCGTCATAGTGATTCGCTTCTGCCGGTCGCGTTTCGTGATCAGCCTGTGCATATCTAGCTTTTCGCAGGCCGGAATGACAGCGGTGACCGGCGATGGATAGTGTGTCACTCGGTGTTAGCCATTGTTTATGGATTGTACTGTGCTTACCATCAGGCACAGTGCAGTCATTTTGCCGTGTAACAATAAAAAACTTACAAAAAATCTGCATACGTAATACTTGAACGGCCTCATAGTTCAATTGATACATTTATAGTATGAAAATCTAAAATTTTAAATAGAAAATGAAAAAGAAAATATACATATTAACTTGAATACTATACAATCTTGAAAGTAGCACACAATTCTTACCACTCACTAACAAAGAAGTCGACACATACAAACATCATATTAAGTCTAGAAGCTTCTTTGATTGGTGAAGGCATTATTTAGCGAAAATCCAATAATTTAATATTAACCTGGACGCTTGGAGGTTTTCAAATGGCCGTGTATAATATCGTTCATTTTTATTTCGAAGCTTGTAGATAATATCCTAGAAACTTCGAAATAAAAAATGTGGTATAAAATAATAAACTGAAATACCTGTTGTTAAGTGGATACGGAAAACATACTTCAGAGTTCTGATGTCAACATTTTATTAGATTTTTACCCGATTGCTCGGGAGAATGGTACTGTTTTTCGGGAGTTTGTATTTATTGCTTTGGCACACTTGGTAGCGTAAATAGATTGATGATTTTTTACATAATATGCTTGTCTTTAGATTCGTCTTAATTGTGAGAATTATACGCTCCCTGAAATGTTTTACCAGACAAGAGAGGAGAAATACATTTTCTTTCTTACCAGTACTTAACACAACAACCCTTTATTTAATCTAACTAAAAAAAAATAAAGATTTTTGCAATCAATTTTTATTTATTTATTTAATATTTCAAGTTAATTTTATCGTCCTTATAAAAAGCTGTCAAAATTTAAACGTCGTTTAAAGAATATTTATTCTTACTCAATAATATTAATACTACTTACTTAATTATAATATTTAATCAAAATTTACAACTACGCTTAACGTTTTAAAACAATCTCATCAGATATCGTATGAAGGTGTGGCCTGAAATAATGTTATTCGATAGGTTTTTTATTTTTACGCTGGTATTTAATCATGCGGGTATTAGAAAGTGGCCTGTGACAATGTACCATACAGAAATTTCTGAAACGAACTCGCAGCGGCAGCGTTTCCGGATCATTATAATTTACCACCCTTCAAGAAACGAGTGTACTCCTTTCCCAAGGGCCGGCGACAAATCTGTGATTCTCCTCGTGTCGCAGGTGTCCATGGGCAGTGGTGATTACTTACCATCAGCTGACCCGCATGTTCGTTTGCCACCAATGGTATAAAAAAAAAGATGTTTTATCTAACACGCTGCTATTGCGCTTAGTCACAAGACCAAGAATTGTTATTTAATGGATAAGGGTCTCTCATTCCCCTTTACGGACCTCTCCATCACACTGAACTCTGCATTTTCGTTTTCCAGAAATACAACTTCAAATCAATAAGGGTGAACACACCGACCCTTCTGTTAGTTAATGGCAAACGTGTAGGTCGCAACCAGATCGCTTGCACACGTGTATCGAGTACTTACGAGATTCACTGAGGGTTAGTTCTTCGTTCCGTGTACACGATACATACCCGAATTGCGGGTGTGGACTGTGGGCATCGGTTCAAATGAATTTTCTATGGGACTGAAAATTAAAAGTGGCAACACTGGTGTTCTAATTCGGGAGTTTTTGGCGGCTCTTTATCTGTCACTTAGTAATTGTGTTTCAAATTTTAATTCATGGATTTAAGTTACTTGAATTAATGCTATGTAATTTTGCATTTTATAACCTAGTTTTTTTGTACATTTTTTTTTGTTTTTTGTTAATAGAGTTGCCACAAAACTCCCTGGCCGGTTCTAATAACAGAGCCGCCATCTTATCTAAGCAATGTATTAAAAGGCTTAAAAGGTCTATATCCTGTAGCCATACGAATAAAAAAAAATATTTGTTTGTATTATGAGTATTATTCTAAGAGTAATGTTTAGTGTAAATTGGAAACGGCTAATAAATTAACAAGCTATTGATGAACAGTGCACGTTAATCAGTTAGCCGTTCCATCGTCGATATATTATATTTTAAAGTATATTATCGATTAAACCTTACGTAAAGATTGAATTAAAAAAGTTAGTTGCAAATTGACATAAAACTGCTGTCACGAATTAATGTCAAGTTGACAACACAAGTAAAGTAAATTGGATACAACAATGAATTGTATTCTGTCCTATGCATTTAAATAATTAAAATTGTATTTATTATAATGATAAATACACATTTCAAGCTTTTAATTATTATTCACTAAATTTTCTTGTCATCATGAGATCGACAAACATATCCAGAAAGTATAGTCTTAAAAAGTCTTAGTGTCAATTTGGCTTTCATTTGCGACATTATATTGTCGCTATTTAAATGTGTCATTTGATGATCTAGTTTGGTACTGGACTTAAAATCTGTGTAATTAAGTAGTAGTGAAATTGTATAGAAATACTTGGACAGCAAATGATACGCAGTAAATTGGAGTCAAATTGTATAGAAATTCTTGGACAACAAATGATACGCAATAAATTGCAGTCAAATTGTATAGAAATGCTTGGACAGCAAATGATACGCAATAAATTGGAGTCAAATTGTATAGAAATACTTGGACAACAAATGATACGCAATGTATTGGAGTCAAATTGTATAGAAATGCTTTGACAGCATATGATACACAATAAATTGGAGTTATATTGTATAGAAATAATTGAACAGCAAATTATACGCAATAAATTGCAATAATTATTGGAGATTGCTTCTATTGTATAAGGTATTCTATTTCCATAAGAGCAATAGAGTAAAATATGGATGTTAACCTACTGTCTGCTAGGTTTTTTAAAAGAAGTTTACTTTATATCCATGGTTTGCATGTGTCTGTGGATTATTTGGTGTTTCTAGAAAATCTTTGTAGATTACAATGCGTAATAATAAATAATTTTAAGATGATTAAACTTCAATTGTAATTTTTTTATTAGACTCTATTCTATTATAACTGTTGTGTGTAATTTTAACACTTTATGGGTATTTAGAAATAACTGGTAATATATTAAGAAGCAGCCTAACAACTGTTGTATATTTGCAACAGATTTTTATGTAAAATTCAATTATATTGATGTCTATTTACTGTGAGTTTACCAATTCCTGTAAAAATGAAATTGCTAGATATAAGATAATTATATAAATTGGTGTACATTGAACAACCTTGAGAAAGGTAAATGAATGTGATATTTGGATGATATATTATAGCCTTTGGTGCATGAGTCATTTAAGTACGCACAATTAAACTTGTATTGATAATTCTAAGAGTTGTATATTGCAGTGTCAAAGTTTATTTTTTACTCAATTTTAAAATTTCTATACTTCATGATCTTAAGTAATTTTAAAACTAGTTATTTAATCGAATTCGTAACAAAAAATGGTTCTACATTTTTAAATTTTTAACTAATTTTTAAACTACTAAAATTACTTAAAAAAAAGTATTTTAAAGACTTGGAAAATTGTATTAACAAATTTAAAATGGTCTAGTCTTCATTTATGAGATGGAATTAAATAGTTAGTCTGAAATAATTGTACTATGATGAAGTACTTCACAATATTACTCGATGATAAATGAGCGCTCAATAAACATCTCATATACTAATATCCTTCGATGATAAATGAGTGCTCAATAAACATCTCATATATTAATTTGAGTGTGATTTCATACGTTTCGAGGTGTTTACGAATATGCTAATACATTAATTTTAGAATGAATATTGGCCCTCAAAATAGGGCTATCATTGTTTGCTACTTTCACTTTCATATACATATATAGGTAGCAGATAATAGCTAACCTATAACCGTACGATAGATAATTATATATAATTTGAAAATGTTCAATTAAACTTGGTGTTTTAATTTATTAAAACAGAAATGTATGGTAATTAATATAATAATAATAAAAGCTATATATTTGATGTTATATGGCTTTTGATGTTATATATACTGATTTGGTAACATAAATATTCTAAGTCAGAAATATTTAATAATCGCAAATAATAAATTAACGGTTTGTCAACTCCCATTACCACCAGATTTTCATGTGTACTAGGTATGGAAATGATAATTATTTTAAGTGAAATTATTTTTTAATCACTGCTATTTAACAGATGATTCAAGAAAACCTGTAGTATATTAAGACGGTTATCATCATGGCTGATCATTTGTTTACATATTTTGACTTCTCGGTCCAATATGTAACAAACGTATGAATTCTACAAATTTAGAATTTATACGCATTTTGAACTTCTAATATCATGTGAAAAGTAGCAGCCCTATATAAATAGATAATTTCATGTGATATTTTTTTTTTATTTGTTATAAAAATAGCAGTGATAAATGAAGTGTTCCATGCCTGATATGTACATACATTGTGTTCTATTACGTAGGTAGGATATAACACTTTTGTTCAATGGGAGTGCCTCGAGTGTGACGGAACGAAGATCTGAATGGTGCATTTATTTGCGATATAATCGCTAATTTCGTATAACTATTATGATAATTCGGATACATGTGCATGTATAAATAAAACAATTTATAATTAATTGGTTTTTATTTAATTACTGCTAACACTGACGAGTTTGGATGAATGAGGTTACATTATTGGGATTGCAACTCTTACTAATATTATAAATGCAATTGAGTTTGTTTCGCTTTCCCGCCTTATGTACCTACTCAACCGATCTTATAAGGTTTTGCATAACCGTTTTCATGTATACAGTAAAGAATACAAGATACGTTCCATTAAAAAAAACTATTAAAATGGACATTAACGCAAGCGAAGCTGCGGCCAAAAACATGTGTTATTTAATTGAATACATTGTTAAGAACTCGCATTTCCATTTGAATTAAAGATTGTATTTTCATTGTAACTTTATCTTTGCCAGTTTAACAAGAGATCATTGCTTAATGTTGTTCAGTTGGTTAATACAATACTTGTATCGTTTGCTGTTTGGTGTAAACCGAAGGTATTCCAATAACACAATATAATTCCATCTTAAAGAATCACGAGGTACTGATCCAATTTATCTTTCATTCACAGAGGTAAGAAGTAAGAGTAAAAGACGCTAAATTCGTTTCTTTGATAGTTATATTTCTAGGACCAGTTGGATAACTTTTAATTACATATAAGTTTATTCACTACCTACAATAGCAGACAACTTGTGCCGTACGAACTTCGCTACTTGTAGTATTTTATAACCTAATCTAACTTCCTAATATGTAATGTCTTGTAGATAACTATTTAGCCTTACGTTTAGACAGGAACTTAAGAAAATAATCTAGTATTTAAATATTCAGTCACAACCATTTATAGATTTGTTACGGATTATTTTTTGTCAAAACTATAAGTTTATAGCATACAAATTGTAATAATTAATTAAGTATTGTTTCCACCGTTTAAAGTAATTTATAGTTTATATGAAATTTTCATATATATAGCTTTATATATAAATTTCTTCTGTACGTGTGTATGTCACTGAACTCCTCCTAAACGGCTGGGCCGATTTTGATGAAATTTTGTGTGCGTGTTCGAGTCGATTCGAGAATGGTTTAGATTGAACAATTGGAACCGGTAGGTGGCGCTGCGGTTGAATTTTAGATTTTTTTATTATCAAGGCAGGACAACGTCCGCCGGAACCGTTAGTACTGATGTTAAGTGGTCACCGCCGTCCATAGACACTAGCAACATCAGGGGAGTCGCAAGTGCGTTACCAACCTGTGTTTGGGGGGAAGGAGGGGAGGTGTGCCTCCGGCGCTCTCAGTGACGGAACGAAACGTAATAATGGAATCACTGTTACTTCACGTCGGTTTTCCGTGAGAGGGTGGTACTACCCCGGATAAGCAATTCCCATTCAACTGTAATCTATATAAATAAAATCAATTGTCTAATGTATGTAAGTACTTCACTTCAGAATAGCTACAGCCTATTTGGTTGATATTTTTTGTGTTTGTAATTATCAGGACAAGGTTTGTATAAAAGAAATTGTTTGAAAAATGGTATGTTTCCGTCTACGTATTACGTAAATAAATCTTTTGTAATTTCGGACTGCCCCCACCCCCTGGTCAGCAAAAATAGAATGCTCTTACACCCCTCTCATGTTCACGTAAACATTTGTATAAGTATGCTTAAATCTGTTTTGGTGCAATAAATATTGCTGACGTAATCATTAACCAGACCCCCTATGTCATCCATGAGCAAATCAATTACCCCCCATAATTCCTTACGAAATACTTCAATTGCCCCTATAGAAAAGTGAAACATGTGGATTAAAAACTTCCCTCTATACTTAATATTATAAAGCTGAAGAGTAGATGCTTGACCGCGCTAATCCAAGAACTACTTGTCCGATTTAAAAATTCCTCTCAGTGTTAGATAGCTCATTTACTGAGGAAGGCTATATATCATCACGCAAAGACCAATGGGATCGGAGCACCAATGAAGAATGAGTTAAAGTTAGCGTCAGCCCAAAGTAGCTATTTCACGCGGACGAAGTCGCGTGCAGAAGCATGTATAAAAATAAGCGAGTGAGTATGACAGAAGACAGTGGTATTATCTTCAAGAATATTGACAGATCGACATACAGTTCACATTTTAATTCAATTTTAGTGGTAGTACTGTAAAGAAAAGATTTGCAGATCGACGTGCAGTTATCATTTCAATTCAATTTTAATGGTGGTACTATAAAGAAAAGATTTGGTCTCATTTTCTTCATTAATGCTAAGTTGGTAAATTAAAATCTTTAAAAAATTACATAAACTATGTACTTCTGTAAGAAATATTTCACTAGGCGTTCACTTCCCACAACTGTAAATCGTTTTCTATTATTTCAGCATATTTCTCTGCTTTATCTTTATCGCGGAACATTGGCCGTAAGGTTTTCAGTCCGAGACCGAGTAGCGCACCGTTGTCTAGTAGATCGTTCAGTTTGTAAACAAGAATAGGATTGTAATGAAGTCTTAGAAGGCTTGGTCGTGAATATAAGTATTGGCTGTCTCGAAGATTCCGCCGTGCCCATGTCTCTACGGTTTTGTTTCCACTTGCGATCTGTTGTAGAAATAATAATTATAAAAAAAGCGTATATAAGCAGTTAATTAATAAATTGAACGAACTGGTTACATCATGTGATCTTTGAGCTAATGCGCCGTATATTTAAAATGGTATCTAACTCCTTAGTTTCGTGAAATCGATCGTAATGTACCTATCGTATATAAGTAGTACTGGGTTACATTGTTAAAGGTAAGTAACAAGGTTAACTGTAGGTGGTAGAGCCACGCTGTAGCTATTACTAGTTTCAGCATGAATGGGTCGGCTCGTCCGGGGTAGTACCACCTGACCCACAGAAAACCGACGTGAAGTAACAGTGCTTGCATTGTTACGTTTCGTTCGGTCAGTGAGATCGCCGGAGGCCCACCTCCCTTCCCTCTTTCCCATCCCCCATTCCCCTCCCTCATACACAGGCTGGCAACGCACTTGCGACTCCCCTGGTGTTGCTCGTGTCTATGGACGGTGGTGATCACTTAACATCAGGTGACCCACCGGTTCGTTTGCCTCCTTTTGAAATAAAAAAAGGCATCCATATACTTATATTAATTTGAAATTATTGTGATTTTTTTTAATAATAGACTATATGACGCTTGACCTCTGTCACAACTGATGGAAAGTGAGGACGAGGCCTAGGATGTAACGCATTCACCCAGTAAATACTCATTCACTCTTCTTTTGAAGATTATTTCATACACTTCAGAGAAAACAGACGCAGGCAGCGTATTCTACACCTTCGCGGTTCTCATAATAAATGACTATGCAAAGTACTTCGTCCGGGTGAATGGTATGTCAACCACGAATTAATGGAGCCCCGTACGGCGTCTGGTAGTCCTAAGACGAAACGCAGACGGTGGAATTAACGATGGGTTCTTGCAAAAATATTCCGACACAGCTATTTTAACGTATGGTTAAATAGCCGTGTCTGAAATTGCGTCCGTATGTTTGTAATTTCGCCCATGTATACAGTAGGCTTTATCTGAAAACCGGTGCTGCAACGGTTGTACTTGCAAACCTGCAGCTTATGATGAGACAAAGACCTTTTTCATTCCATGTTACACTTGTCCCACTTTACTTTTTTATGTTTTGTAAATATGTGTCGTATGTGCTGAATAAATATATTTCTTTCGTATCTTCCATAGTAAATATGTATGTGGAATTGAATCCGGTCGGGTTGCAACCACAAACGTGGAAGGAAAACATGAAGAGACATTTATGCAGGCCGGCATGACTGATTTCCGAACGACCGACTAGCGATGAATAATTTGTATCTTGGTGGTCACCGTTGTTCTTGGATTATACTGTGCTTACTATCAGACATAGTGCAGTCACTCTGCCATGTTACAATAAAAAAAACATACACTCGTCAAAGTGACTACGTTAGTTTTTTTTTAATTTCAACGAAACTTAGCGAACAGACAGACATCCCATCTGAAGCTAAATAGTTACCATCACATATGCAACTCCAGGGTTATCACTGTTATGTTACCGAACTGGAAAACCTTATTTCAATCACTTTCTGAAGAGGTCCATGTCGTAGATCCAGAGGAAGACCATACCGGGTAACTCATTCTACAACGCTAGCGTGCTCATAATGTAGGTTCTATAGAACCTCATGGTTGTCACTATATTGTTAAGTTTTGGAGCAACCAACTAGCGGGAGGTGGGAGTTTAAAACCATGTCAGGTAGTTCTTAAGAAAGCCCTTCATTATACATGCGGTAAAGTATACATAGATACCCAATGTTTCTGCGAAATTCCGATGACTATACCGCACGATAATTCGGAACGATAACGGTGCGAATAGCTCGCTATAATACTTTGTTATATTTGCTTAAGCAATAGTTAATTTTTATAATAACTTGTAATTTTAAAATACGCCTTAACAGCTACGTTGTTTCGCAGACTAATGAACCAGTGCAACTTGTCCTTATTATATTAACTCTACGCTCTCACTCTAAGGTTACTCACGGATATTAACACCACCTAGGATTTCTTCCTCTCACACTCTTACTTCAATAATAATATCAAAACTTACAGAACGGATTTACACGCGGTTTATATCAGTAGATAAAGTGATTCATGGGGAAGGTTTAGATAAGTGAAGGTTTTTTTTAATTATGATGACGGAACAATGTCCGCGGAGCCCGCTAGTTGATTATATTTATATATACAGCATATAGTTAAAGATAAGAATATGACTTTGTTAAGTTTTCATGCCCTAACTACTCAACCGAGTACAGAAAAGGATATGGAAAATTCATCAAAAAAAAAAAGAAATATTCCTGAAGCATAGAACCTTTAGATACCTTTTACTACATTCATGTGAAGTTGCGAGCAAAAGTTATTGAGTATAAACAGTTAAAGATACGAATGTATCTCGAGGGAAGCGCGTTCAGACGACTGGTCTGGTTGGTTCAGACGAACGAATGGTCGACTGACTGTAATTTTGCAATGAATTTAAGGTCTATTCTGGTAACAAAATTTACGTTAAAATATTCTGTTTAGACATTTTTAGTAAATTAATTAATTTGTACTCACTCTTATATCACCAACTTGCTTTAGGAAGTACGATGAAAAATAGAACCTCAGGTTGTCTGGTATCGAAGGACGACTATTTCGCATCCTTATGTAAGTACGAAGCATGTTATACCCTGCTCTCTTGTACTTAAATACCTGGAAAGATTACTATTTCTATCAAACAGAACTCTATATCATTATTATTCAATGGAATTGCGACCCAACACATAGTTTATCTCCAGCACGTGTAAGTATCAGTCAATTATATCATAAGTAACACCTTTTTACTTAGAATATCATTGGTAGCCTGTAAAAGGTTTACTGCATGACCAAGGGTAGTAAGGTATGGGCACCGCACTTGTCCATAACTTATTAGTGACTAACTCCGAAAATCCACAGATCTATATTTTCTCACATATTCGTACAATGGTACTACAAGAACATTTCTCAGATTCAGGTTCTTTACGACGTTTTCCTTCACTGTCAGCCGATAGTATTACCAACTCAAATTAATAAAAATATTCAAATTGGTTGATAAATGCCGGGGTTCGAACGAGTGGACTTCAATTTCACATTCCATTGGATAGAACCAGTCGATCATCACGATCAATGTATGTTATCAATATGGGATAATACGTTCAGAGAAATTCGCAATAAATCTTCAAGCGGACTACTACAGCAGCATTATAAGGTGTAAGTGTACCTGTGGTGTAATAGTGAGTCTATTTGAATTTTGTCAGTCAGAATACCAATTTTTTTTCTAATATAAACGATATTTCTTTTATATACGAATGTAACAATCCGCTTTATATACTTAATATACTTTACATTAAATCAAATGAAATAAGTTCCATCATGAGAACCAATGTTAATAGCTATAGATCAAGGCTACTCAACCTTGTGTCAGAGGGCCTTGATGTGGCCCGCAAACAAATTTTAAATGGTCCTTCACAAGTCTTAAGAGTAAATAAAATTGTTACAATTAGTGACCCACCAAATATGTCTCAATTGTATTGAGTTCAGCTTATAAAAAACTTTACTGTAGACTTTGAGTAGCCTTGTTGTAGATCGATTTTGAGGTCCCTAAAGATTGGCAAAACTTGAATTGGCAAAATTTGAATTGGTCTAGGTAAATTGATTTTCAACAGTTTATGCAAAGTGTACTTCTGGATACCACATCTTAATTGCTGTTTCACGAGTTTTGTTTATATTAACTGCTGTATCATTGCACTTTTACACGATGTCTACGAAATAACAATAATAATTTCAGAATATGTTATAAACATCACGTCGATCGATGTAGGTTTGAAGCCTTGCAACTGAGTCGGAACTTTCGGTCAAAAAAAACCTGATAAAAGAATAGCATGTTACTAGAATTTTCTATGTCCACTTGACTAGTTACAATACTCAAGTTACAAATCTTTCACCAAGCACCTGTTTGTGTGTTCCGGTAGCTTCACTTGAGGCTCATTTAGCCTGTTTACCACCTTTGACCAAATTGTATTTTTTTTTAATTGTAGCAAGCAAAGTGACTGCACTATGCCTGATGGTAAGCTCAGTACAATCCAAAAACAACGGCGACTACCGAAATACACATCATCCTTCGTCGGTTACCGCTGTCATTCCGGCTTGCGTAAATGCCCCTTCACGTTACACTTGTAAGGTCCCATGTTAAAGGAAGGAGGAAACATACTGGCCGAAACTTTGTTCCACAAGTTCATGGTACAAGAGCATTTAACATCAGATGGGATTATTCCAGGTAACAGCCCAAGCCGAGGTGTGCGTGCACCTTTGTGTATGTTACCTAAAACCCAAATCGGTTGTGTGCCTTAAGCGCCAACCTTAGTAGTCCGGTGAAGCTGTGAAGACCCTGCTGGGTCTATTGACCTACGCTATTGCGTAGTCAGTTCGAGAAAAAAAAATCAGATGGGATTGTGTTCAAACGCTGAAGCCTATAAAGAATAGAGATAAAAATTACGAACCTGGTAAATAAAATTGCCAGTGACAAATGAATTAATATAATGAGTTCCGTAACTTTTCATAAACCGTCTCACTTCGCTAGGATCTGTGACGTTTAGTAACTCAATGGCTCTGGTCACATAGCCCTTTACGGTAACGTCTCGCAGATCATCCAGCTCGACTGATCGATATTTCTTTGTCAGCTTAACAAGAACGTAGCAGCAGTTGTCCGGCTTCGTGTCATACTCGATGCCAAATGTCCGCATGATTTCGTCCTGTATCCAATCACCCATGAATGCTTTCCATGGTTTATCTGTGCTGTAGAACATTTGAGTCATATAGCAGCACAATATCCATTTTTTTTATCATCGTTATTTCAATTAATTACATTTTTAACAAATACCAGGAGTCCATTCAAGAAATTTCAAAATTTATTTATTAATATTTACGTTTGTCAGGTATATATTATTACAATGGCTTCTAAGCAATTAACAGCTTATATCTTAGTAGAAAGGATGCGATTAAACAGCTTGTTTTACATCAAGAAGTACCTTAGCGGGGGTTTTATTTATATATAGTTTATATTTTAGTTGCTGCAGTAATAACAACTAATTGTGCAGCCGTTGCTTGAGATTTAACCTTAATTGTTATTAAAAATATATAAATTTCAATGCAATATTTATTTTTATTTATTTATTTATTGAACACCAAAACAATGTACAATCATTATTAAAATAAGGCACACACAATTTGTAACGGTAAGTGTCATCGTAATTAGAGGGGTAGACTGCATGCTTAGTCTGACAATGAGCAAACAGTTAGGGTTACAAAATGAAATTAAGAAATTCACTGAGTTTACTTACATTAAGAAAATTAATTCCGTAAACAAACTCAAAGAAAATTTGAAATATAGTAGCAAATCAGTAATAGACATTGTAATAATTGTTAGCTGTCATACGTTAACATAATGGAGGCAGAAAAAAAAAACAAAAATATTACATCTGAGAGCAAGCAATATAAATCAATTTCTACGTAAAACTCATTGTCTTGAGGAATTTGAAAACAAAGCATCTTATCTAATGATCTTCAGTTGTAACATTTTAGGTCAACGAAATTTAATTACATGCGTATTACAAGGTGAGGGAAAAATTGCTTCTAAATTGTTATTATTCATAATAATAAAGCTCGTAAATTAGCTTATAAAAAAAAGGAAATCGATTGTCAAAAGCAGATAACAAGATACAGAACTTCATCTGAGCTATATATATATATACATATATAGTGTCTGTATCTTTTCAAATTAAACTAGGCGTTTCTGCTTCTTTTTTACGCATTTGTTAATCATTTTTAGTATGTTTCAACCCCGGGTTAATATTAACCATGTAAGACATCACTTTGGGGCGCAGGCATACAATAAACAGACCTTGGGTTTCGTATGTAATGTAATTTTTTTAACATTGTTAAAAAAGCGATATAGTCATTATTATGAATAATATTATTGCGACCTAACAAGGCACAATAAGAATATTTTACTAAGACGGAATTTAAATTTAACCAAGCTCGAACCTGGAAAAGTTGTATCTAATCACAGTAATCGAGTGTAAGTATAGAATTTTATATATTACTAGCTGACCCGTGCCCACTTCGTTGGGCGGTAATAGGCATTAACAAGCTACAACTTTTCTCTGGAACTCAATCACATCGTTAAGGCAGCGCTCGTAAGAAACGTTTTCGTTCGACCATTTTTTCTCCGGCTCCCCAGATATTACCCCCACAACCTCACAAACTTTACCTCTTTATAATATTAGTATAGATAATATAATTAGCTAATAGCTTCTGCCCGCGACTTCGCACGCGTGGAATACTTATTTTGGGCGAGGACGCAGCAGAAGCTCTAAAAAAACCGATTTTAAAACATTCTTCATTGTTGCTCCGCTCTTATTGGTCTTAGCGTGATGATATATAGCCTATGACACTCACAAATAACGTGGCTTTCTATTGGTAAAAGAATTTTCAAAATCGGTGTGTTCGTTCTTGAGATTACCCCCTACAATCTCACGATGTCCCAAACTCACAAACTTTACCTTTTTATAAAATTAGTATAGATTTCAAAAGCATTACATAGAATTAATAAAAGAAAAAATAGACTCACCCTTCAATGTTAAAATTTTGGAAATATATATTAAGTAGATCTTCGAAAGTTTCACATAGAAGCACCTCCATGTTAGTGATGCCTTCGCCCAAGGACACCTTACTGGAGACGTTCATGAATACCTTTATGTTCTTTTCACTGAACGGCACTATAGGATCCTTTGTACCTTCGCCTTCATAGTCAGCCGATACGACTTGCGTTACTTGTGATAAATCACCATAGCTAAATATAAAAAAATCACTACTATTATCAATGCCCAAGAAAGCTGTCTGTTTGCTTGTTTTCTTTCACGACTAACTATTTCAACTTATAGTAATAAAACATGGTATAGAGGTTATATGAAATCTGGGCATACGCATTAGGTTAGAAAATAAGTTACATTCAACTCGATTATAGCGAAAGACATGTAGACGGAGCCGCGGATAAGATTCAGTATTTTAATATTTCAGAATTGACTTTGTCTTAATCTTTTGATAGAACTTTGTCAAAGGGTGTAGATTCAATTTATAAAACTAGCCTGATACAGTAATTATATTTAGCGAAACGCCATTTGCCTGAGCATCTGAGTTCGTAATCTATTGTTAAGCAGTAAACATATACCGCTATACTGCTAAAAAGAAGGGGCATATCTGAGGTTTTTTTGTGATATTGAGTTTTATATATCTAGACGGGACATAAGTTCATAATATTAATATTTTTAATTTTCAAATACTGGCCATATTATATTCTTAGATTAATTTTGAAAGTAGAACGTTCATGCTTTACGAAAATAAAAAAGAAATTCATTTTTATTCCTTTTCAAAGTTGGAGTGGTCGCAAAAGGAAGATAGAGTCACAGTTATCGCTGTGGTTACGCGCCTACAGAGATTATCAGCATTCTCCAAGAATTGAAAATAACACTACGGTTTGTTTATCGCACTACCAAGCGATACGTTGAAGATTCAAACTTCAAAGATTGTAAAAAGAGTCTCCGACCTCGCACAGTTAGGACACCAGCGGTCATCAAAGCAATGTAGGTGCGAATCCAACTAAGTCCCGCGCGTAAGCGAAAAAATCTTAGCTCTTCAGATGGCGTTAGGCTGAACCACGATAAAAAGAAAGATAAATAAAGAATTAGAACTACGATATTATCGTAAAAACAACGGGCGTTTAAAAAAAATGGACTGGAAGGATTCCTGTTTTTGTTACTGTGGTAGGCGGGAATATATAGAGCGACACGTTTTTGGAGGAAAAAAAATTTTACATGGAAGAAAATGATAATAAACAAAATAATAAGATGTATGCCCATAGCAGCGAAGAAGTGAGCGCGCATATGCCAACACTTCATTGATGGTTAGGCTTGGAATTCCATATTGAGGTATAATGAGATGTTTTTACAGTGAATAAGGTGTAAAATATAGTGCTGTTGTATACCAAAACATCGTCCTAACAAATACAGTGCAACCTCTTAATAAAAAAATATTCGAAAACACACACTGGCCATTCCAGCAGGATTCTGTCCCTATGAGCTGTGCCTTATGAGCTAGGCACGAAGCACGCAAAACTGGCTGACCGCCCGTAACAGTTCTTCACTTCGATTTCGTCCGGCTTATTCTAGTCATTGTAACTTGACAGATTGTAACTCATTGGATTACAAAATATGACAATATTTAGAGAAGAAAGTCTGCGCTGAACCACATCAGAATTTGGAGTATTTTCGAGCATCACCGGTAGAAGCAGCAGTAGATATGAATGTGGTGCGTGCTGCGAGCGTTGACTGGTGACGTCGATTAAGGGCATGTATTCAAAATGAGGAAGGGCATTTTGAATTATGTAATTAAAATAAAATTGTACATTCTACTACCTTTCATTCCATATATACATTTTTAAACAATTATCAAAAATGTATAATTAATTACACTAAAAGTTTTTGATAGAATTTATGACCCGACTAACAGCTATATTTGGAATCATGGAAAAAAATCATGTCTAATGGTGTTTCCTTGTTTGTCTATGAGTTTTTGTTCTTAAATTACACTTAATCTAAAATGAAATGATTTGTTATTTATATTACCTACATAAGACCATATTCTTAAAACGGCAGTATACATGTGTACGGTTATTTTAATTTGGAGCTAATTTAATTACAGCTCCTAGGGTTACCACCGTTGAACATATTGTTTTTAATATCACGTTAGGCTTTAGTTAATGTTGTCTACATTTCTAAATCACTCTTTTGTACAATAGGTATGTATTATAGGTATTAATTTTGACTTAAAAAACTATTGCACTCTTAAGTGCACACTTAAGTGCACTAAAAATTACACGAATAGGTAATTTATGTGATGAAACGTAAACCTATCGATAAACTGATTTTGTATTCCAATTTTTAGTTTCTTTACAATGGAATAATTACAAGAAATTCCTTCATAGAAACGCTTCTAACATTTATGTAACTTGAGCTAACGAAAAAGGATATCACGTCATCTAATGAAAATTTGAAACACAATTACGCACTATTATATTCGTGATTTACACATTAGGATAGACAAAATTAAAAGCATAATTACATTATTTTGTTCTAAACAATCAATCTAAAGATACAATGAATATTGTTTTATCTTTCTACATTTCGATTGCCTTACAAAATCTAAATTGCATATATATTCAATTTCATTTGAGCAGTTGAATATAATTGACGTGATTCTATTGTTACTAGCGTTTGAAAACAATTACAACTGAGATAATAAATGGAAGTGTGGCAATACGCTAAGCCGAGATAAGGGTAGCCTTTAACTACAGTTATAGAAACACAACTATTTGACGACAGTTATCAACTTCAACCTGGTTTGACTAAGAAAATGCGAGCACTAACAATTCCCTAGAACTTTACAATCATCTTTATATCAAAATTCGCCTCTATCATAGCAAAGTTTATGTTTTCTAGCATTAGAACTATTCATATCGTTTTACTTTCAAGAAAGCTACCACTGAATCATTGCGCCTTGAAGTAAAGGCTGAATAAACGCGTAACCTAATACTGAAACTATCTCTGAGGGAAACTACATAGGTATATATTATAGAATTCGTTTTTGATTAAACAAAGGGTGGCAATATAACTCAGTTATTGACGGGACAGATCTCTTGTCGTTGAAAGTTAACTTACTTAGCGAATACGTCGATGGCATTTCCAATGTTCAGTCCATAACCGAGGTCACTTTCTTCACTGACGCACAATCCACAGCAGAAGATAAGTAAAATTAAGCTGAACATTTCGTTTCACACGTTAAAGAACATGGTTCCCAAAGTATTCGGCATGGCCGCGTCGTATCAACTGACACTTTTTTTTCACATTTTGCTAATATTAACTCAGAGCAAACATAAAATGAACTTGACCTAAGAGATTAGTCGTTGATATCAGAGCGCGGTATACCCGTTTATGTATTGTTTCCCCAATCTGCTTCAAGTATAATGTGGCTGACAAATGTGAACGACTGCGCGCTGCTTAATCATTCATTAGAATAGCAACTCTTTCAAGGAAATTTTCATATCAAAACTGAATTAATAAATGTGTGTTATTTAAAATGATTAATTAAAATGTTTTTAAAGACTTTTCCCGGTAGAAGATACAACACTTTTTACAGAGATCTGGGGATATCAGATACCAATAAATCAACCATAGTGCATTTACTACACGGTACTCAGACAATCCACACCGAAATCTATATCTTTAATCTTCAAATGTTTCAAAGATGTTATATGTAATTCATTGAGGCATTTTAGTTATATTTTTTTTAATAAATATTTATTTACAAAAAATATATATTATAATTATTAATTATATTAATAAATTAATTTTAGGGGTGTAAGGGGTGTCGAATAACATCTAAGACTTGATACATCCAAGCCAACCTCACCTGCACGTGGTGCACCCTGCTGAATAACGAACGAGGCAATGGCGATAGCGGGGTGGTAGGGTTTTACAGCCTGACTGGGTCGCAACCACCATGTATATGGCGAAAAAGCCCGTCATAGTGATTCGCTTCTCCGGGTCGCGTTTCGGGATCAGCATGTGCATATCCAGCCTTTCGCAGGCCGGCATGACAGCGGCGACCGGTGATGGATAGTGTATCTCTCAGTGGTCGCCATTGTTTTTGGATTGTACTGTGCTGACCATCAGGCACAGTGCAGTCATTTTGCCGTGCTAGTATTAAAAAAAAAAGATCATCGATCGTCGAAGAGATCGTCACGGAGTTCTAGAGTATTAAGCTCTGCTTCATAATACGATTTACACACAGCAACGACATTATAGGTATATTTAATCACCATGCACAATTTTTATAGATGACATAACCCGTTTGTAATAATTATTAACATATAGTTTTAAGATCTTAAGCACAGTACAATCCAAAAACAATGGCGACCACCGAGTGTAAATTCTTAGTCGTATTTATAGCTTTAAGAAACTAGGTTTTTTATAAGCATGTGTAGGTATAGCGATGTGTGTAGTGGGGCAAGCGGTGTGGTGCCCGTACAAAGTGGAGAGAAGGTAAACAGATAATATTGTTTTTAATGATATTTTCTAAGGAAAGCATATTTATGCTTTAAATTTTTTTATGTTTATTTCTTCTGTATTTAAATATATTCTTAAGATAATAGAAAACTGGTGTTTAAATAAAATTTATGGCTTCAATATTCAAAATTCAGATCGTGTTCCAATGATAGATAACCAAGTACAAACAAAACATGACAGTTCTGACACTTAATACACAATAATAAAGTAAATCTAGTGTAATTCTATAGAAAAGGGCGAACACATTGTGAAATACGTACCTAATTATTATACTGATTTGTCATCAATATAACAACCAATATTTGAAAGAAGCACACAACATTTATCTCTTTCTTTACAGTTACAATCTTACGTGACCGAAAAAGATAGATATGTTTCACTAAACATCGTTAACAATAATAGAAACTCGAGACATAATATCTGGGGCCTTATTTAATCGGATCTACATCCTCTGAAATGTGAAATCATGTCAAGGCGCATAACTCTTATGTTACGTTTATCCAAATACATAAAATTAATGACCTACTGAAATTTCGGCTTCGGTCTCTTTGGCCGAAACTTCGGGCTGACCAAAACCAATGTCTTGCGTATGTTTTAAAATCTATTATTACCGCTTATTGAATATGATTCGGTTAATTTGAAGGAAATTCATAAAAATGTACGGTATCTGAACTCGACTGGGTATTGGCAGAATATGTGAAAAATATAGGAATTAAAAAATATATTAATTGGTCTATAGACGACATATTATATAAGATTCAAATCATTGATGGTTACGGTGAAGCAATTTTTAGTGGTTGGATAGTTTATAATTATAAAAAAATATATATTTGTTTATCTACCACAAGCGATGGAGAGCAGTATAATACATATATTTCCATATTTAAAACATTGTTTATTGCCTATATTTTTATTTGCAAATAATGCATATATTCAAAATAATTAAATAATCATAAAATAGAAAACGCACTCGCGAATCTGTATGATAAGATTATCTTTATGTCTGTGAAAGTTCTGTGAAAATCGGTTCGACCGTTTCAGAGAAAGGTGTTAGCCACAATAAACATACAGACATTTTTTCTATTATACCGTACATGCTTTCATTCATCTACTTTAAAAAAACTATTATTATGACATTACAAAGAGACTCTTCAATTTTATTTATTTGTATTGAATAGACCTACTATGTTTTTATACTGATTTACTAGATACTGCTGGATTTATAGAGTCAAAAATGGTACGCAAAGGGAGATCACAAAAAAAATTTGTTTACGGATGAGATTTTTTTTACAATTGAGCAACATTTTAACAAACAATATGGCCGTATTTATGCTCAAAGCTCTAAGGAAGCTTCCCAATTAGTCGACAGAGTGCAACGTGGGCACTATCCGACTTCAGTGATGGTTTGATCGGGTATTAGCTATGAAAGAGTGATTGAGCCATTCATTTGTGAGAAAGGTATCAAAACATCGGCACAAGTGTGTCAAGATACCATTCTTGAGAAGGTAGTGAAGTCCCTTAACAACACCATGTCCAATAATCAAGAATGGTCCTTCCAGCAAGACTCGGCGCTGGGTCACAAAGCTCGGTCTACGCAGTCTTGGTTGGTTTCAGACTTCATCAGAGCTGAAGACTGGCCGTCGTCTAGTCCCGATCTTAATTCGCTGGATTATGATTTATGGTCAGTTTTAGAGAGTACGGCTTGCTTTAAACGCCTAATTTGGAGTCCCTAAAACAATCCGTACGATTGGCAGTGAAGAATTTTTCCATTGAAAGAGTGCGTGCTTCTAATGATAACTGACCTTAACATTTAAAGGACTGCGTTGCAGCCAATGGAGACCACCTCAAATAAACTTTTCATATTTGAAATTGTTTTATATTTATGTATTAAACTAACACACTGTAAATAAATGTTATTTGCAATAGAAAATTATTTTTTTCTTTGTTTCAGTATTTATGACAAGGCTAGGTATATCATCTAAGATCTAGTAGAGGACCACCAATGAAGAATGTCTCAAAATCGCTTTCGCTGCGTGTTAGCGGGAACAGCTAGTATATATATATATATATATAAGTCGGAACTGACTGACATCGATCAACAAGGATATTGTAATTTGTTTAATTTAAAACCCTGTATCTATTAGACGTATTGATAAGGCGTTCCATATAAAATTTGTCAATCAATCCGAGACCAAAACTCAAGGTCTAGTAAATTGTAGGCACGATTCATTGATAGCTTATGACCTATCTCGCCGACACCGAGTTTGTTTTTAAAACAATTGGTGTATCGATATTTGTAATTAAACTTTTTGATTAAACAGACTGCATACCAATTATCAGTGAAGATATATGTAAAGCAGATGAGAAATTATAAATACATTTGATAAACAAAACCTCTGGCTGTATTACATAACCACAAATATTATGTGAAGGGTGAAACAATTCAAAGGAGTACTTCACTAATTCGGTATTATTTTATGAGCCATCATTATCGTCAACGACAATGTTGCCAAATAACTATCTCATTTACCCGAAATTAAACTCAATTCATCTATTCTTTTAGAGACCGCTTTCAGAGGGTCATTTAAATATGCCGCCATTCGTTGTTGGAACAACATCCCACCGCCATGTCGATAAAAAAAAGTAAACTTAGCTTTAAACTCTCATATAAGCATTATCTATTGCAATTTCAAACTCAGTAATTAAAGTGACGTATAATGTATTCATGCAGTTCCATTGTAAGCTCTGTTTATTGGTGTGTATTTTTTTGAAATCTTTTTTTCTTCTTAATTTATATTTGTTTTGTTTAATCCTAAATTTGTGGTTACAGTAGTTATATCTCTTTAGTATGACCATCCGTGACGTGTTATGTGCGTCTGTGTTATCTGTTTGTTCGTTTTAAATTGTGTATTAACATTAATATGCCCGACTGAACGTCCGTTTATCATCATATAGGCTCCCATCGAAAATCAGCGCTGCAGTAGGTACTACTTACTGTATTGCAGATTTTTGGGTGCGCCAATTGTTGGACATCTATTTTTCATTTTTAAAATGTTTTTTTTTTTCTGTCAAATTAGTTTGTGTAATTTAATCGTATGGTTGTTCCAACAATAAAGTACTTCTTTCTTTCTATTCTCACTTAACTCAAATGGTTCGCTTCCGGAAGTGCAAAGTACCGTCTACTATAATATTTTCCTAAATTAAACATAAAATCGTTCTAAAATTCGCGTTCTGACAAAAACTCCCGTTCCTGCTTGTATCACCACAAAGTTTTGTCTACAGTCGCAATAAATGCAGACGTAGAAATATTCTGTGTCCATCTGGGCCGGAAGGGCCCGGGTGGCTAAACACAAGCCCAGGGTCCGAGACTAGATGATGGGATGCTATCGGAAAATACTGAGAAATTGTAATTAAAAAAAAACATTTTTCGAATTTTCCTATTTAATTTACCTCTAATTGTATGAACGAACTATCTGATCTATCCTCCTATCCTACGGTTGCCGCAAGCCTTGCAAGCCAAGCCCGTGGGAGGGCCACGTAGGCTGGGGCCCGACTGGCAAATGCCACCTCGCCTATATGACCAGTTTGACGCTGGGAGCACTTAAACATAACACTAATTACGAGTTATTATTGTAATGAGAAAGATGTACGAATGTTTTTCTACGCCTTGTTCCGAACGAATTTTGAGGTTAGTTTTTAGCATTACGAGTAGCCGAAGCTTGCTATCGTTAGAAATTGTAATAAAACGTGTGTGCGAACAATAAATAACTAATTCCACATTCGTAAGGGCTTATTTCCCTATTCATCAACCGCCCTTTTTGATTTATAAATTTTTGAATAACTTTGTAAAAATTTTTTTTTTTCTTGAGTTTGGGGAAATCCTCTTATTTGGTAACAATAAATAATATGTCTGTTTCAATCCAAAAGAATCCAACATTCATTACCTCTATCCTTCTACCATAAATTTCTCGAAATGCTTTTCTATATTTTTTTACTGCGTAACTCATCCTCAGCATCTTATCTAAATTTCTCCCCTAGGATTTAAAAAAACCTCGTATTTATGGAAAAATTTAAGGAGAAATCACAGGATTTCTGGTAATACATAATTAGTTTTTTCGTCCTTCCATATTGCCGTAATCTACATATTTACATCTCTAATATATAAAAATCTCGTGTCTCGGTATTTGTGGTCGAAGTGTCGTCTAGGAGGAGAGACGGAGGGACCGATTTTAAATGAAATTTTAAAAGTATATTTGGTAGGTATAAGAATAGGTCGTATAGTATATATTGTACCTCTAGGTGATTAGGCACTCCGCCTATTCAGACTTTTTTTTGCAACTTTTTTGGAAATTTATTATTTTTTATTTGCTATCAAAAATACCTATAACCTCAAATTTTCACCTAACCCTATCCTCCCATTTATTATTCGCTATTTTAATATTTCTGCATGAACAATATTCAAATGATTCTTCGCTCGTTCGTATTTCAAACAAAACGAAATTATTGATGTTATTGAATGACAGATGGCGCTATGTCCGCCTCATCGAAATTTCTTGTATATATGCCTAAGTCATTCACTTAACCAACTAGGTATGTGATTGAGTGAGGCCCTGAATTGTTTGGTTTCACAATTGGAAACGGTAGAAGTCGCTGTAATCGGGTTCTAGGATTTTTAAGATTTTCGATCTTGGAAATACAATTGGAACCGGTAGGTAACCGATTTCAGGCAGGCAAAGTTGCGCGAGTCAGCTAGTATTGCTTATATTACTATTAATTTACCGTGTAGAACCCTAAGCCTCTAAGTACAGCCCAATAAGAATTTCTCTTACATCATAGATGATTGACTTTTACCCTTTATCTATTTTGCTTTAGTAATTGCTTAATATAATTTAATGGTTAATATAATATAATTTAATAAACTATTTTTATATGATAATAGGTAGCCTATCTAATATTATAAATGCGAATGTGAGTTTATTTATTAGGCTTTCAAATCCAGCTCAACCCAATTAACCGACTTCAAAAAAAGGAGGAGGTTATCAATTCGTCTGTATTTTTTTTTTTTATGTTTGTTACCTCATAACTTTGGACTGGGTGAACCGATTTTGATTATTCTTTTTTTATTTGAAAGCTAGTGCTGGTTTTCCGCTTTTTAGTGAATTATGGGTTTTTGATTGATATTGAAGTCGGTTAATACTTTTTTTATTACAAAGGTCTGTTTCCAGACAGGTCAAATTAACTATAGTTCGAGCAAAGCCTATACAAAAGTTAATAAGTAATGAAGTTGTTGTTGTAATGTTGGAAGTAGAGATAATTTAATAATCATAAACTTGGTTAATATATTTTGTGTAATCATAATTGTGTATAGGTTAATTTTAAATTAATTCTTAAATTCAACAAAGACAAATTATGCTTATTAAGGTGTCTCCGCCAAGACAAAATTATAAGTAAATTAAATTATGTTTCTGTAACACTTACACAACCTGTTAAGAATGTTTCTTTTTAATTGAAATAAACGGAATATTTTTGTTACGAAAATAAATTAGGCAATGATAACTGTCACGACGGAGTAATGCGACACTTCGTTTTATATTTGGCAACTGTCTACAAGTTTACAAACAACTATATAAATAAATAAAACCGGTCTATTATATTTTATAGGTTTTAGCTCTTCACCACAATCTCATCTGATGTAAAATGAAGATTTTTTTTATGTCATAACAATCAAACGAACAGGTGGGTCACCTGATGTTAAGTCGAAATAAAATCGGCTGAGTGCCTTAAGCGCTCGCCTTAGTAGTCCGGTGAAGCTGTTAAGACCTTGCTTGGTCTATAGCGTAGTCAGTTCGAAAAAAAAACTGATGTTTTATGTAAGTGATCACCACCGTCCATAGACACTTGCAACACCAAAGGAGTCGTAAGTGCGTTGCCAGTCTGTGTTTGGGGGAAAGGGAGGGAGGGGGAGAGGAGAGGGGAGATGGGCCTCCAGTACTCTCACTCACCGAACGAAACGCAACAATGCAAGCACTGTTACTTCACGTCGGTTTTCTATAAGAGGGTGGTACTACCCCGGGCGAGCCGACCCATTCATGCTGAAACCAATAATAACTTCGGCGTGGCTCTACCACCTGCAGAACTACTGGCCCACTCAAGTGCATCTGCCGGAACACCAACATTCTTTGCAATAGATTCTCAACTTAAGGGTGGTAGCTAGCCAGGCAGATTTAGAAAAAAACCCAACCGCTATGCTAAAGTTTCATGAGAATGTTTTCCTTCACTGCGTGCTCCGAATCAGTTGTTAGGATTTGAACCTATGTACATCGACGCGGTTTCCGAACACGGTATTAAACAAGCTATCATCGCTTCATCTACTTCATTTGTTTGTAATACCAGAATAACGGTTTTATAGTAAACGGATATTAAAGTATATACGGCAAGTACAACAAAAAAACAAATTTTTGTAACCGATTTTGATAGCTGATGTAATAAGAAGTAAATTTATTTAAGAAAAGAAAATTAAGGTTGCTTACAAATATAAATAACCCTTTATAAAGACAGAAGTGCAAAAGGTTCAGGAGGTTTATCAGTTCAGAGAGTTTTTATCTATACTATAATAAAATTATAACAAAGCCAAATTTGTACACTAAATATTTTTAGAAAATTTTGATCGGGGTAGACTTTGTTATCGATATAGAAGCCAAAAATAATCCTTTTACAATTTTTGTCTGTCTGTCTGTCTGTCTGTTTGTCCCTGTGCACACGCTGAAAGTACGGAACCGATTTTGACGAAACGGCACAGTGATAATTAATATTAGAAGGTTACATCTAGGAAACTTTTGTCTCATAAAACACAAGGGATTCTCCAGGATAACAGACGAAAGTCAAAAAATTGTACTTAATGAAATTCTTGTCGGATTTTGGTAAATTTTCTTTGTGCTATATATTGCATACAGATTAGCTAAAAATTTAAGCTACATTTCCCTAAGCTACTTTAAAAAAACAACGATAGCTGGGTTCCGAACCGTTGACTCCGTCGGACCGTATAATGTCCAGTACGTTATAACTGAGCTACGGGTACATGACGTTTCTTTGCGTAATTATCAACCACATATGAAAAATATGTGTAAACGATATTTTTACATTCTCTAAATCTGCTAAAAGCTAAATTTCTAACGAATATCCATTTTGTCAGCCAGCTGAGGATGGATATGTCCGAGTCGCACGAACTAAAACGCCATGATACCATTTTATACCTCTTGGCTGGGGGAGCAGGGACTGCCTGATCAGCAGTACGTCTGCTCCTTCGACAGGTGTTATCCCCTCCTTAGTGGCCCCGACTACGGTCTGAGGGATCAGGATGATAGACCCCTCAAGAGGGGTGGGTGAATAACCCTACCATAACTGCTAGAGGAGGTACCCACCCGGTTATCGGTTATGGGTACGGTTACCCAACCGTAATGGATTTCACCATGTAAAAAAAAACAATGTTCACGTGAAACCTTTTGTTTTGGGCCACCCATTCTGTTTACGGATTCTCCAAACGAATAGAACTTAGTACTACTATAGACAGGTACCTCGCTTTTACGATTTCTTAAAAGAATGCGGTCTTTGCCCCGACAGGAAACATCGCAATATTCAGCAAACACGTAAAAAGTGTAGTGACACGTTATCGTAAGTTGACTTTATGAGATAAAATAACTTCATGATACATCGCCTGACCCCAATCGTTGTAACAATAATCTTTCTTTAACTAGGGTTTATGAAACAAATAAATGACTGTTAAGTTCTTGAGTCTTTTGCTGCACTACTTTACGATTCGGTCCTTTTGTATGAATTACAGATATAGATATCTTGATTATATAGATATATATAATCTAGATATACGAGATATATAAAAAAAAGATATATATAAAGATTATCTTGACAACTCAGGATCTACTGGTCCGAATCGTTCTAACAATAATCTTTCTTTAACTAGGGTTTATGAAACAAATAAATGACTGTTAAGTTCTTCAGTCTTTTGCTGCACTACTTTACGATTCGGTAACCTTTTGTATGAATTACAGATATAGATATCTTGATTATATAGATATATATAATCTAGATATAAGAGATATATAAAAAAAAGATATATATAAAGATTACCTTGACAACTCAGGATCTACTGGTCCGATTTGAATTATTTTAGTGTTAGATAGCTCATTTATTGAGGAAGGCTATATGATATATCATCACGTTAAAACCAATAGGAGCGAAGCATCAATGAAGAATGTTTCAAAATCGTTTTTCTTTTTGAAAACTTCCGCTTCGTGTTACCGTAAGCCCAAAGTAACTATTCCGGACGAAGTCGCGGGCAGAAACTAGTATAATTAATATAAGCATCACACCGCTTGCCCCATTTATTCATGGCCAGAACACACAAATTGCTGAACGCGTAAAAGCGCTTATAAAAATTGTGGTGGCTTAAAAATGTAATTACCTTATATTAAAGAAGATATAATAATAATGAGAGCTCTTTTAGATAAGGAACAAGTGTTTAAGAAGGTATATAAAAAAATGATAAAAAATTATATAATCGTTTTTACACGATGCGCAAAGAACGGTTGACCTCTATCATTTTAATTATATACTAGCGGGACCACCGGACGTTGTCCTACCTTGATAATAAAAAAATAAAAAATCCGCAACGCCACCTACCTCTCCAATTACAAATCTAAACCATTCTTGAATCCACCTGTACACTCACAAACAAATTGATTAAAATCTGTCCAGCCGTTTACGAGGAGCTTAGTTAGTTACATACACACGGACAGAAGAATTATATACGACGAGTAAAGATACAAAGATAGATTATAATAAGTAGTTAAGTTATAGCAATTGGTTATTACATACTAGCTTTTGCTCGCGGCTTTGCTCGCGTTAAATTTGAAAATAAAATTCAGCCCACGTTACTCGCTAGTAAAAATAGATTTCTATAGGTGAAATACTTTTTTAAATCAGTAAGTATTTTTTCATTTTATACATTTGCTAAGAATAAATTAAATGTTTATAATCATACTGATATTATTCTATAAATACGAAAGTGAGCGTGTTTGTTTGGTTGCTACCCTTTATTACCACCCTTTGTTACCACGCCTTAACTACCAAACATAATGACATTTTTCATACGTGTTGTTAAGGGTACAGAAAAGAAGAAAACACGATACTATTCATACAGAAATAGAGTACTGTTCTCGGTCAAATCCAAATTAATGCAAGCAAAAGATTACGAATGAATAACGAAAATATGAAAATAACATTAGTGTTTCAAGGTCCCAGTCCTTCTAGGTTTGAGGTGGTAGAGTCACGCCGAAGCTATACTGGTTTCAGCATGAATGGCTCGGCTTGTCCGTGGTACTACCACCCGACCCACAGAAAACCGACGTGAAGTCACAGTGCTTGCAGTGTTGCGTTTCGTTTGGTCAGTGAGAGCGCCGTATAACCCACCTCCCCTCGCACCTTCCCCCTCCGCCCCCGATAACAGGGTGGTAACGCACTTGCGACTCTCCTGGTGTTGCAAGTGTCTATGGACGGTGGTGATCACTTAACATCAGGTGACACACCTGTTCGTTAGCCTACTAAACTAAAACTTAGTTTTATAACTCGATAAGAAATAAAATAAAATAATACGTTTTCCAGTCTCAATATTTATTTTATCGAAATGTCATTAAAATAAATCACAAAATATCTAGATTATGTTATAATGGAGCGATTTATTATATATAAATTATGATTTATTCATAAATACATTAATTGTTCCCTCATCTAAAAACTATTAATCAATTCCTTTGCATTTTATTTCACATTACACTTATTTATTGCACATTCCATGAAATTCATAAAAAAATTAATTAAAAATTAGTCACAAAAGGGTAATTTTAAAATTTAAATATTGTCCTCGTCGGTCGGCTGGAATAGACAAACTTCTGGGTTGTGCTATTCGATCGATTTTAATTCTTGAATTGTCAAAGTTCTCTATGCAAAGAATGTTTTGATTCATGCATTCAGTAACAGAGATAAATAAATAAACGTATTAAGAATATTATTTCAAATTAATCTACTCTTGTAATTAGATTATTTACATGAATAATTTCACGATAAATTACATTCTAATAATAATACAATTACTAAGAAAAAGACACAACATAAGTAACTTTGGTTGGTTGGAAAAAAAGAATCGAAATGTTTGTTATGGCCCATGATATACAAATAAAAATAAATCATTATACTCCGTAGATAATTAATTACACCTTTTTTTAATATTTATGGCATATAAATAATTTCCATTTATAACGCCGTCTCGTCAACGTACATTCGCTATTACTACTCAGGGTTCCACAAATCACTAAATGTGTTAATAAAAGAATGTGATACAAAGGGAAAATGGAAGATAATGCAAGATATTTTTTTTTATGTCATAGGAGGCAAACGAACAGGTGGGTCACCTGGTGTTAAGTAATCACCACCGTCCATAGACACTCGCGATACCAGAGGAGTCGCAAGTGCGTTGCCAGTCTGTGTTTGGGAGAAGGGGGAGTGGGGAAGAGGGGAGGGGGTGGGGAGATGGGCCTCCGGCGTTCTCACTGACCGAACGAAACGCAACAATGCAAGCAATGTTACTTCACGTCGGTTTTCTGTCAGAGGGTGGTACTACCCCGGACAAGTCGACCCATTAATGCTGAAAACAGAAAGCGTAATTCAACTATGTCTATGATATTTTACACGCTTAATGTTTAAATTAACAAAATATAGTCTTTTGAAGATAATAGAATTAACAATTATTTATTTTTTATTACGACCGTAAATAATAAAAAAATGTTTCAGTGAAAACAAAATATTACATAGAGAACAGACATGAGTTTCCCAGAATGGACACTTAGCGCAATTAATATTTTAAGTGTATTTTAGAAAGTTCATAATAGATGGCGCTGTAATCAATAATTACTAATAATTTTATCACGGGATAAAAAACAGTCTCGAAAATAATTTGACATAATATATCATAGCTTATATAGAATACAAATTTAACTGGAAAATATTATAAGGCACTCATTTATTTACTTATAACTAGGTAAAATAATTTATTTACAATATACATGCTATATTATAATTTATAAGTAGATTTCTCCTTTGTGATTATGTTTTTATTACTTTATTATTACAATTGAGTTTCAAATCAATCCATATTTTTTATATTCTTTGTACTTAATAATTTTCTTTAATAGTAGATACATATGTCATTTTCGCATCTTAAGGTGATGTTTATACAACAAAATTCACTTATTTTTTGCATTTTACAATTTCAAAATAATCAAAACGTTTTTTAAACAGAAAGTTAAAAGAGGTTTTACAATTATTTTTCTTTATCTACACTCAATAAGATAAATTATGTATGTAAAGACAAGGTGTAAGATGTAAGAAGGATAAAAATGTCTATATATATAGAATAATATTTCGCTGTTTTTTATACAGGGGTTAATTTAAGATTACCAACACTATTTATATAGTTTCAATGTCAATTTTTATCAATTAATTGTAGCGTTTTAATTAATTAAACTGAAATTCAACTAAACCACCGTACCCACTATCACATGTTACTTTCCCACAATTTTAAATAATTGTCTATAACTTCCTCGAACCATTTCTTTTTCTTCGCATCTTTGAAGGCTGGTGATAGGGTTTTAAGTTCTAATTGCAGTAACGCTTCGTTACCCAATAACGTGTCTAGACTTCTTAATAAGGTTGGTTCCCCGTGAAGTTTTAATAAACTTGGATAAGAGAATATATAGTAATGCACTCTTAATCGCTTCAATGCCCAATTTTCCACAGTCTTGTTACCGCTGGCCACCTGTAAATTTAACGGTTATAAGTATAAATAGTTGTTATAATTTGTTGTCAATTATTCTGCTGTTGGATTATTTGCTGATACATTATTCGTTTTTGCTACTTGGAATAATGAAAACAATTTGTGTTGTGATAAAGCTATCGTATAGTGCTTGTTGAAGTGAAACTTCTTTAGGCGCATGAGGGTAAAATTTTTACAGATGTAACGTCACGCAGGTATGCAACGGAAGTGGCGTCATTTGCAGTAAACGCAGATTAAATAAATAAAAAAACCTTTTTATTCTTTTTTCTTGTTTGTATAAATATAAACAAGACTTATAAATTAGTTCGCCAAAGAACTTTTTCTAACTGACTACGCTCTTGACCTAGTAAGGTCTTAACAGCTTCAGCGGACTACCTTTCAGGTAACTTATTACCGATATTTGATGAAATTTTTGTTACATAAGGATGAAGAGCATTGTGTTTGAAAAGTTTCAACCGGTGGTATAACAATTTGAATTTTGAAATTGTGGTAACATAAGTCAGAGGGGGTAACCTTCTCATATATACGTGCTATTGGAATGATCAAGTGATAAATGGGAATGATGGATATATAATTGTTATCATGCAATGAAACCCTAAGCTGTACGACATGATTTTATATTTAAAATATTATGATGTTTGAAGTGTAATGGAAGGAAAAAAATATAGTGTATTACTGGTACGAGGGTTACTTCGCCAGTACGTATGTTGTGGTAAACTATAGTAAAGATACAAAAGGACTTAATTTGTCAGTCCGGTGAAGCTTGTAAGTCCGGTGAAGCTGTTAAGACCTTGCTTGGTCAATAGCGTAGTCAGTTTGAAAAAAAAAAAAAAGACTTAATCTGTTTTTGTATATACCAAAACTAAACGTGTTTATAAATTTTAGTGACTGTAATAATTCCTCAATACCTGTAAAAGCTTTTCATTTGAAAATATATACATTTATTGTATATATTGTATCTATATTTCGGTAGGTGGTAGAGCCACGCTGAAGCTATTACTGGTTTCAAGAATGCAACCATGGTTGCAAGAATGGGTCGGCTCGCCCGGGGTAGTACGACCCGACCCACAGAAACACCCACGTGAAGTAACAGTGCTTGCATTGTTGCGTTTCGTTCGGTCAGTGTGAGCACCGAGGGCACACCTTCCATCTTCCCCTCCCACTCCAGGCTGGCAAGGCACTCCCCTGGTGTTGTTAGTGATAATTACTTAACATCAGGTGAACCGCCTGTTCGTTTGCCTCCTATCATATAAAAAAAATAATTTAATGAGTTACTCTCGACTCCTAGATTGCCTGATTCATATAGTTGATTTTGTACACTGCAATTAAATATTCTATTCTTCCGTTAGTATTTTTAGCTATAGCTACCACGGTATGAATTGTTATTTGATTGTATTCTTTATTTATCATTTGGTCTATCCTTTGGTGATGTTCCATTGACGATTTATGAGTGTCATAGTTAATATGATGAAGGATAAGAAGGAAATGGATGATGCAATGGAAAAACACCAATATTTTATTATTGGAGATGTATGAACCATTAAATAAAAAAGCATAGATTCCGTGACTGAATATATATCACTGCTTTAAATAATGTTCAAAGTTTTTTTGAAGCAATATTGTGATAATTATGTATTTACTAAGTTTTAATATTTCCAAGTTAAATTTACCTTAATCTGCCCAATATGTTTGGCGTGCCACGGAGAGAAATAACTCTCTAGCTCCTTCGCTGTGATATCTGCGACTCCCTTACTCTTTAATCTCTCTTTGATCATAGAATATGCGGTTCTAGAGAACACAAACACCTGGAGTGAGAGCATAGACAATGGTCACGTTTTTTTTAAATATTTTAATTTGAACGTCTACTCCAGGATTGGTACGTAAGGCTTGGACTGTTGATAACTCCTTTTTTAAAATTAAACTATTTTTCCAATTATACTGTAGATGTTTTTTCTATTCTATTATTATTAAAATAAGTTATAAATTCTGCATTATAAAGACTTATGGCAGATTTCTTTATGCATACACTTAGCGAGAGATAAAATTAGAAACAATAACTGTTCTCGACCGCGTTCTATATTCTATGTATATATATGTTTATTATTGATATAGTTTTTTTTTCTAATAATAGAAGTATTTAATAGTATAAATATCTGTGAAGCATGAATAAATAATGTAAATGCTCAAGAATCGTGCACAGATGAATATGAAATTACAAACGAGATCGATGTTTCATATAAATGCAAATATATGAAAATGATTTAATTTTAAAAACCAAGTTATAATAATGCAATATGATATCCACCATGAGAATGATGTGACGTGTATGTCGAGGCCCGATTCCACACAATTTATGAGAAATTCCTCCAAAACAGCAAAGGAAAATTTCGAAATCAATATCGCAAATAATCTTTCTTTCCAAAAGATATCAGATGATTAATTTCCAAAACTGTTATGGAGATATCAGGCCATAATAAAACAGTCCAAACCTTAACTGCGCCGACGTGTTCCGCGAAGAACGGAGAAAAGAAGTTTTTCATATCATTAGGAGAGACATCTGATATGCCTTTTGATTTTACACGGTCTTTAATCCTGGCGTAGACGCTTCGCGAATATACAAATACCTTAAATCAAAATCAATAAAATGAGTATTCAAGAGTTAAAAAACGTATTTATAACTATCCTTTAGCGAAAACGAAATTCAGGTCCAAAATTGAAAATCTCTGTGAAAGTCTCATTCGGTACGATGGACACCTTGTCGATCGATTTGGCTTCGATTTTTTTTTATATTATTGGGGCAAAGGAACGGCTAGGTCACCTGATGGTAAGTGATCACGGCCGTCCATAGTCACTAGCAACGCCAGGGGAGTCTCTAGTGCGTTGTCAACCTTGTAAAAGTATACGCTGGTCTCTTAAAGGTTTGAAAATTGATTTTTGACAATGAGCGTGTACTTTCATTGAAAAATAATTCATGATAACACCATATTGATATGCAGCCAAGGTATTTTGCAAAGCCAGCCGTTTATTTACCAGTCTTAAGTTAGAAATTTCTCGTCAGGAGCTTATAAGGCTATTCCGACAGTTGCTCTTGAAAGCCAGTCAGGTACATTGAATATAGGTTATTAGCATTTTGTACCACATCGCCATTTAATATCAGGTATTATAGAAAATAAAATTGTATTTAACATACACTAAGTAAGCAATTTCCTACGGTTCTTATAATATACTTGCTGTACACGCGACTCCGACCGCGTGGAACCTAATGTAAAAAAACAATGACGAATAAAACAGTCCGGTGAAGCTGTAAAGACCTTGCCAGGTCAATAGCATAGTCAGTTCGAAAAAAAAAAAATCCATTATCCAAATAGTCCATTATCTACTTTTCTCTCGTACTTGAGTCGAGTTAAAATAACTTTTTATAGACTGAACCAATTTCAATTTTAAACTAAATGTTACTCGAAGATATGAATTATGAATTTATCGTAAACGCAGTACTTTAGCAGTGATGCGTGTTCAAACAAACAGACAAACAGACAGATATTTCTAAAAAAATGTATTTTATTACTTATTTCAAAACATCTGCAACAATGGTGCAATTTTTTATGGTGGTAGAGCCACGCTAAAGCTATTACTGGTTTCAGCATGAATGGGTCGGTTCGCTCGGGGTAGTACCACCCGACCCACAGAACACCGACGTGAAGTAACAGTGCTTGCATTGTTGCGTTTCGTTCGGTCAGTGAGAGCGCCGGAGGCCCACCTCCCCCACCCTCCCCTCTCTCCTCTCCCTCTACCTCCCCTAACCCTTCCCCCCAAAGGGTGACAACGCACTTGCGATTCCTCTGGTGTTGTTAGTATCCATGGACGGTGGTGATCACTTCACAGCAAGTGACCCACCTGTTTGTTTGCCACTTATGACATAATTTTTTTTTTTCACACCAATATAAAGGTGTACCCTTTATATTTACATTCTTATGATATGTACATATTTGTTGCGAACCCGGTCATCTGATCTTAAGTCATTGACAGCACAACGTAATATAAACCCAAGAAATCACTGAGAAACTATTGTAAGCCCTATTTCACAAACAATAGCTATGTCTGAAATAGTTGCGGTTAACGCTAAGTGTTCGTCGGCATGTACAGTACTTCACACTATCAATTCAATGGGAAGTAACCGACACAATCTAGATTCGCAATAGACGCTTACAAGTTTAAGTGCGTGTTTATTTTTTTTATTTATACACGGTCGAGTATTGGCTTTGTTTTCGTTGGTAGCCCCAGTACAATCTAACATACCATTCACGACCATAGTATGTTCCGATATAGTGAAGCAGGGACCTTGATATGTAGAAAAACCTCGTAAAGAAACTGCAGAAATTATTTACATCTCTACCCTCCCAATACATTCTTGATAATTTAATTTATGTTCGTAAAAACTTTGAAAACCTGCATTTTGTAAAGGACCGGCATGATCTAAATACTAGAAAGTGCGACAAACTGGTCGTCCCATGTTTCAGACTTAGCAAAACCAGTAATAGTTTCTTAGGTAATAGTGTTAGGTTTTACAATAAAGTCCCAAAACATATTACCGATTTGCCGGACTGTAAATTTAAGCACCATGTCCAGCGGGTTTTAGTGTCGAAAGGCTACTATAGAGTGGATCAATACGTGAACGATGGTGACGTCTGGAATTGACTCCTCTCTGTGCAACCACTAAAAACGGTATTGTAACGTATAATGTATTTGAAATATATATATATATATATATATATATGTTAAACAGATGTACCCGATCGCGTTTCTTGCCGGTTCTTCTCGATGACTGGGTTGTTTTCTGAACCGGTGGTAGTTTTGACGTTCATAAGCGCCTTACTAGGGCCTAAACTGAATAAAGTATTTTTGATTTGATTTGATGTTTGACAGTTATTTCTAAGTGATTTGTGTTGCTTAACTAAAAACGAATTCATTTAAACTTCGTAATTATTTATTTTTTAAATTATTCTCCACAATAAGTATATTCGATGAGAACATTATAGAATTAATTACTTTAAATTTTAATTTAACCAACTTGTAAGCAAACTGTAGTATGGTTTAGTTCTCACCTGATAGAGAGAGTTGCCAGTAATATAAGACGATATATAGTGGGATCCATATTTTCTTATAAAATCTGCTATAGTAGAAGTGTCTCCTACTGGTGATTCTTGTATGGCATCGAAAACAACATCCTCGACAGATATGTTTGGGGGAAGATCGCTCAGCTTCCCCGTTTCTCGGAATCTAAAATATTAAAGAAGTTAAGCTGGTTTAAGGAATATGCCAGGATCTAAATATATATTTTTTACTGTAGCACGGCAAAATGACTGCACTGTGCCTGATGGTAAGCACAGTTACAATCCAAAAATAATGGCGACCATCGAGTGACAGTGCAAATTTGCGAGAGAGATACTAACATCCAACTTCACATTGTCATAGGACTTCACATGTGAGTATATATGAGTATATATGAAAATGTAAATAAAACAAGCCTGTAGTGTATGTATATTGTAAAAAAACAGTGTGCTATAAAGACACATTCATTATAAGGGGTGAAATGTCAACAAATCAGAGAAATGTTTTAAATAAAAAATATACAACATATGCTCCACCATCACGCGGTGTTTTGATGGAATGTGTTTAATTTCCGTGATCGGATGAGAGTCGATGTTTCTAACACTACCCGACACAATGTTTACACGCAAAAATGTTACCGATCAGATTTTCAAAGCCCATTGTTTGGCGATATTAAGGCATTGTAAAATATAGATTATTTTATAGCTGATTTGAAATATCAAATTATATTTCTTTTTTTACCTTTACACTCCGTGAAAACAATAACCTTTTAATTGGTGAACTAATGGCAACTAAGTTATAAATCGTTTAAGAGATCTAGATAGATATGAAGTTACCTAGATACCCTGACGAGGACATAACAATGGTCTCCATTGATGAACGAAGAGTTGATTCCGAGATTGCGCGCCATTATATCAGTAGGCCAGCCGGCTGTGAACGCGCGCCAAGGACGCTCCAATCTGGAATTATAATTTAAATTTGTATTCCTCCATCGGTATTCATTGTTAACTAGCTATATCCCTCGACTTCGCACGAGTGTACAGATAAAATAAAATCTTCTTTTTTAGTTTGACTATATAATGCCGGGGTACTCACACTGCTGTGTCAGTTCACCTCAATATTATTAGACTACGATCGATTGACTTTGAAAGGTTGTAAATATGTTTGATACAGGATTGTCATCTGGATAGTACGTAATTCTCTCGTTAGAGATAAAAAAAAAGTGTTTTTCTTTCACAAGTACTTACCGCGCGATCCTTTGATAAAGCCGCCTTTTGCCACTGGTAGGGGGGTTATTATTTAAAAGAGAGTGATGAGGGGGTTATTCTGGCCTAATTGTGATTCAAATAAATTTTAGTTGTTCATTTATCACATTTTATTTTAGTTACCTGCCTACTGAAACTAAATCTTTAAATAGATTATTATTATAAATTTGTATAAATACTAATTTTTTGACAACGAAATTTTGTAAAAAATACACTTTAATTATTAATTTGCAAATAAAAAATCTGTAATAAATTACCTCTCAAAACTAAAGTCTCTAAAGTAGGCCTGCAGTAGTTGCTTCAGGTTATCGCAGAACTCCATGTGAAAGTCTCCGTCGAAGAGTGTCTTCGGCTGGCGAGGTTTAGGCGCGATCGCGTATCGCTCCACATCCCTGAAGACGCTGACCGTCGGTTCTCTGAAGACCCAGCCTTCGGTGTCGTTGCGTGGGACCACGCGCATGCATATGCTGAGGTAGCCATATCTATGGTAAAATACGAAGGTACACATTTAACAATATATTTGAAAACTATCCTTCGATATCGCCCGTGTTGGTTTTTTATTTTAACAAAATAATTCCCCACCAATCTTTTTTACCGCTCTTGATATAGATGCGCTTCTCATGAATAAAAACAAAATTAATAATATCGAAAACATAAAAAAAAAGAAAAGATACAAGCAAACGCTTTTTAAAAATGAAAAACAAAACAATTATGCCACAAGGTAGAAACTAGAAAATGGTAACAATTGCTAGGGATATCAGTAATACACGACATATAAAACGCATTACTTTATAATTGGCACTTTGTAATTATAATAATGCTATGTTTTTAAAATCCTATGATTGCGCTGTGAAGTTATTGAAAAATAAATAATTTAATTAACAAACTATAGGGAATAATAGAAAGAATAATAAAACATCAGCAGACGCTTCTCATAAACGAAAACAAAGCAAAATACTACGAAATAAAAAAACAAACATAATAAAATAACAAAACAAGACAACGATAAAAAATGGCTTTAAATTACTAAGGACTCTGCCTACCCGCGGTAGAGGTGTTCGGGTAAAAAAAATGCTCAGAACACAAATTTAAATATACTATATAAATACTATATAATATTTAAATATATTAACATTGAGAAAACTCAATTAAATGCCAATTTTCTGATTCTTATAGGTAATGTTTTAATTTCGTTTTATATTAAACTATGGTATTAGGTGCAAGCCTGAACTTATGGCTATTCAGAGCCGCCAGAAAGATTGGAAAAACATAAGCACCATACCGCTTGCCCCATTTCTCCACGGCAAGAAAATAGGCATTTTTAAAATTAAAAATCGTGGTTTCTTAAAACCATAATTATAATGTATATTAAATGAAGTTATAGTGATAGTTTTTTTTATCTAGATAAGGACCAGGTGTCCATGAAATAAAAGAAGATCAAAGTCTATGCAGTAGTTTTTAGTGATGCGCACGAAACATCTTCTTAGCTCTATGATATTTATATAGATATAAAAATATGGCGTCAAAAAAATAAAACTTAAGAAAGAAGTCACATCAAATCACAGGTATTATTACTTTGTCAATATTTTTTTATGTACATTCCAAGGATAGGTATCTACAAATTAAAGCAGAATATAAAATTATAATAAACTGCATATTCTTAGGATATAAAAGTGTTTTATAGAATAGTGAGAAGCGGTGAATACATATAACACGGATTTTTTTTAAAGTATGAACAGTGACGTCTGTAGGCTATTAATTTTAACAATAGAGTTAGCAATTTTAATGATATCGCCATCTACCGAGACTCTGGGCAAATATGTTTGGAAATTATGGAAAGCCCGTATTCTCATAGAAACCTGAGAGATGGCGCTGTTATGATAAGAAGAAAATATTCAACTAAAATGATTTCATTTGATAACATAGTAAATAGTATATAAATAATCGTAAATTCTAGTCGTCTATCCGCGATACAATTAGCCTCATTATGATTATCTGTGGTAATAAACCTACATCTGCAAGATGTATACAGAGTGTAAAATAAATTTAATTAATATGCATTAAGGTTTAAATTCATATAAGGACAATTTAGGAGCATTGACTGGAGATATATGAATTGAAGTACATGTTGTGTATACCAAAATGGATAATATAAGAAACGTGAGTTATTTATGCGTGTATTTAAGTGCTGAAATTTATTCACTGTTCCGTGATATTTTAATGCAAGAACTAGCAATCACCAGAAGAGGTTCATGAAAAGCAGAAATCAAACCCTTATAGAACTTACCTCATAAAAATGTTAATAGCCTTGCCGACACCAAGCTCGGAGTCAAGTGTGTTGGCGGCGCGGCACAGTGCTACCGCCAAGAGCAGCACCGTGGGCGTGCGCACCATCACACCTACACTCCAGATCTGTAGACAAGTAAAAAACGAATTAAAAAAAATAATCATAAAAATATCTCCCCGGCGGGGAATCGAACCCCGGTCTCCCGCGTGACAGGCGGGGATACTTACCACTATACTACCGAGGATTGTACCAAATGGTTCGAAATTATTGATATGTTAATGAATTAATAAACATTGTTTTAATTATTTAACATTCGTGTAACCTATTTTTGTATTACTGATGATAAGATTTATGCTAGCAATAATATAATAAGAAATCAAATGAGTTAACAAATATTTAATAACAAAATATGTATTGCAAATTTGTTTGATTTATATTCACTAAAAAATTAAGGATGCAACGTAATTCCCATAGTGACTTTTTTTTCGAACTCACTACGCTTTTGGCCTTTTTGGAGGCCTCTACAGGTTCACCGGATTACCCCGTAGTGACGTTTTTATTCATCTACATTGCTTATGGATGAAATGTAGCGAATCACTATGATTTCAATGATTTTTGTAAACTCTTATATACCTACTTTGATATCTAAAAGCAGAGTTAAAAATGAAGAATAACATTCTTGATCTTGTATGTTACATAAAATTAATAATTATATTATTAATGGTAAAATAATCAAAGATACTTATTTAACTAAGTCCTTAAAAAGGTCTTTCGTACCGGTTTAAAAAAAACCTTATTATTCCTTTTTGATTTTTTTTATTAATAACTTATTGTTCATAATATTAATGGATTGGGTGCACCATGTAATGTGTTAAAAAAGTCGAAAAAGTTTGTCAGAAGTGGGATTCGAACCCACGCCCTCAGAGAGGACCAGAACAGCTCATACCCGTGTTTAACAGGCAAGGTTAACCTTGAGTCTGGCGCCTTAGACCGCTCGGCCATCCTGACTTGTACGTTGAGTGTTGAAATTTTGAACTAGCTCAAAGTGCATATTTATTTACAAACATTGTTAATAGATGGCGTTAAGCGTACCTTAAAAATATGTTACTGTTATGAAGATATTATAGAATACTCGTAACTGTTTCATTTAAAATATCATCGATCTACAAAGGACTTTGAAAGTGTATTTGCTACATAGTTATATTACTGCATAATTATGTTTAGGTATTTCGCTAATTTCATTATTATTAAGGAAAATATAGTGGGGAAGTACGTAATGTATTTACGCTCATAAAACATTAATTTCAAGTGCATCATCACGTCCTCTAGTAATAATTCATACACGTTGGAGTGAATTATCTTTTCGTAACACAAAAACTGATAACAGCTAAGTTAATATAAATTCAGTTTCAAGGATAACTAATTCACTAGTGCACTTAATTTTCTCGGCGTATTTTTATTAACTTATAATTACCTCACGTTTATTATTAAACTAGCTATATCCCGCTGTTTCACTCCCGTGTTTAATAATCATCGTTCCTGTCACCCCGCGCTACCACCCACGACCCGCTCGCACTATTCTTTCGTTCTTGTTATGGAAAGTAGAGGTAAAGAGATCTATCTCAGATGGTAGTAATATTATGGTAGTATTTCGACCAGTGTATGACCACTATAAGTACAGGCCTTGCCAAACTGTTTGACCGCTTTTAATGTAGTTGCTTAGTTTACAAATTGAGTATAAATACGTTATATATTATATGTATAACATCGATACATCTTAAGAATTAAAAAAAAATGAGTGCGTGTAAGCGTCAGACGCGATTGAAGTTAAACTATAGCACTACAGATAAGAAGCTTTGATTTAATTTGTTACTTACTTACATTGAAACCAAATGGCAGCACGGTCTAGCGCCCATATATACATAATTGATTCTATTGTATGATTTTTATTATTATTCAATTTAATTATTTCTTTCAAAAATTTTTGAATGATCTATTTATAAACTATTTATTGACAAAATCAAGAACATTTAAGAACCGGATGGTCCAGAAACGTGACGCCATATTGCCGAAACGGACTTCCGTTGCATTGTCTTCCAGTTACCTCGTAGTCGCGCCTAAAGAAGTTTTACTTTAATAAATGCCAATTTTAGATTTCTATAATAATATATCAACTCCGTTTTGTATTAAATTCTTGACTATATTACACGTAAGCGCGAACTCACAGCTATATTCGTACCCAAAAGATTGATGAAGACTGTATGACTATAAGTTTATCTATATATGTTTCTTTTTGTACATATTTATATATATTCTTTAATAGAGTAATTTCATATAACAAAAAAAAATGATGTTGTATGTCATAATTTTAAGATCATAAATGTTTTCGTAAATAGTCATAATATAAATCTAGCTATTATGATAATATATATAATATTTATTTATGCATTGGCTAAGAAAAATGGCCTCAAGACAGATGATTAGAATGGCAGTGAAATATATATTATTTGAATAAAAAAAACACTTGATTATATGCAACTTAAAAGCTTTAAATATTAATGAAATTATGCATAAAAGAAGTTTGCAACATGCAGTAATAAAAAAACGTTTTTTTTTAGTTTTATTTCCAAATTTTATTTCATAATTAAAATATTATTAAATTGCGTAATTAAAGCTCATAACCTCTTATATTGTTACAATCATAAAAAATAAACTATTGTATCAAATATTCTATAACAAGATTATTACTTCAATCATTCAAAATCCTTACTAATCTTATTATAAATGTGAGTGTTAGTTAGTTTGTTTGAATGTTACCCTTTCTTAACTACCCAACCGATCATATATATATATAAAAACTTTTATTTTTACCAGTGGAAAGTTCCAGAACCACAGAGGTCACTGACCGGTGTTAGAATTAGCGTTATATGCATTTTTTTTTTTTAAGTGAAAACTTTTTTATGCACGTGGTATTTATTTATGGTGGGATATAAGTTTATAATTTCGCGTCATGACATGCTACGTAAGCGTGACGAGCCGTATTGCGCTTTCGCGGCTTGCGTCAGACTAGCGGCGCGTAGTATAGGGGCGTGTGTACATGTAATGTCATTTAGCAACTCATCATACGTTTGATTGATTAATGGACTTTATAAATATGTATATGATTAGTAGGCCGAGTGTCCATAGATATGAAAACCACTCTAATATTAATAATAAACAAATTCTGAAGTATTTTTGGCGGGATTTTGGTCTGTCATAGTAGTGGATTTTATATTTTATTCATGATCTTGTGTTACTTGACTCTATATTGTGTCAAATTGTTGTTGTGTTATGTAATATAGTTTGTTTATTGTGCATAAGTGAAGTGAATGGAAAATAATACTACGGACCATGAATTCTGAGATTCCACAAAAACTCTATGGAAAGTTCTAACAAGATGGCCACCATCTTGTTAGTTCATTGTAATTATATGAAGAAACTTGTAATATCGATACTCACTTGACAATGGCAGTAACAGTCTACTAGAAGACTGGTTGCCAAAAATAAAATACAAGAAGAAATTCTAAAATTTAAATATTGTCATTCACACTATAATTATTATGAAAATTCAAAAGAGAACATATTTATTTCATTGTTTTGAGTATTCACTTCTATCGACAGCGCCTATGACTGCCTAGACGTTTTTTTTTAACTTAGCCGTGCCTAGCAGAGTTCAAAGAGTTTTAATATGTGATTAAGCACAATAAAAAATACTCCTCGGCCTATGAAGAAACGTAGCGTGATTTTAGACAGTGATTTTATGAATCGAACGAATATAACCCTGACATGCTTTTCTGTTTATAACTAAATAACGATGGATTACAAAATTCTAATTTGCGGTTCATTCATCGCTGTATTCATTTGGATCCATTATTCTTATTTTGTATCTTTTTTAATAATCCATCTACTCTTTGCCGCTCATTTGACCTTTGGTTACAATAATCGGGTCGTATATTTATCAACTAGCTAGCTTCTGCTCGCAACTTCGTCTGCGTGGATTATTTTTTTTCGAACTGACTACGCTATTGACCAAGCGAGGTCTTAACAGCTTCACTGGACTACTAAGGCGTGCGCTTAAGGCACTCAGCCGATTTTATTTTGACAACTAGCTTAAGGGTGCGCGGCACGCCTCGGCTTTGGCTGTTGCCTGATACATGCAATTCGCTTCATACATATATGAGTTGTGGAAACATATACATGTACCAAGCATATATAATATCTCAACAACTCTTATATATATTTCGTATCGGATAATATTCTAAACTATTTCAGTTTGATAAGGGAAAAAAATTAAACCCTTCCACTTGCATGTGTAAGCGTGTATACGTGCACGTGTGTGGAGGTGATATGTGTAATGTTGTAGCAGTGATGTAAGATTTTGTGTCACTGTATCGCGTGAGCAGCGTACTCAAGGGCTCCACGCCGAAGGAACGGACCTAGGCTTGAGCCGCTGCCGAGGGGGCCTAGTCTGGTATAGTACTCGTCCGCGTGGAATAAATACTTTGGGTTAACGCGAACACGCAGCGGAAGCTCTCGAAAGGGAAAAAAACCTCTATTTTGAAACATTCTTCATTGTTGCTCTGCTCCAATTGGTCTTACCGTGATGATATATAGCCAATAACCTTCCTCGATAAATGAGCTATCTAACAGTGACTTTTCAAATCAGATCAGTAATTTCTGATATTAGCGCGTTCAACCAAATAGACCGTTTAGTTTTATAAACTTAGTATAGATAAAAAAAAATCATTTCTACTTCAAAACAGGACTATATTTAACTATATAATAGCCTATGTTTAAATTTCACCCATATCTGTAGCAGCAAGCAAAAATTCTGCTGCCCTACGTTTTTTTTTTTTTACTTTATATTTGGCAACCTATCTTTTAGATTATTACTGCCATTGTCGAGTAGTTAATAATATTACAATTTCTTCTTTCATTCCATTTTTGGCCACCAGTCTTCTAATTGAATATTACTGCCATTGTCAAGTGAGGACCGATATTATAAGTTTCTTGATATAATTTCAATGAACTAAAAGATGGTCGCCATCTTGTTAAAACTTTCCATGGAGTTTTTGTGGCATCTCAGAATTCATGGTCCATGGTATTATTTTCCATTCACTTCACTTATGGACAATAAATAAACTATATTACATAAAACACCACCAATTTTACACAATATAGAGTCAAGTAACACAAGATTATAAATAAAAAATAAAATACACTACATGACAGACGAAGATCCCGCCAAAAACTCGTCCTGCGCTACGTTATTAGTGTATTTCATTTTGCCAATCAGACATCGAGTTGATTATTACTGCCATTGTCGAGTAGATAACGATATTACGAGTTTCTTGCGATCATTTTCAATGTATTAACAACATGGAGGAATTTTCCACGGAGTTTTACTGGCAAGTCAGAATCCATGTTTCGTGGTATTATGTCCTATCCGCTTCATTTACGCACAATAACCAAACTATATTTTGTAAAGCACTACCAACATTACACAATATAGAGTCAACTAACACGTGATTATGAATAAAACGTAAATTCTACTACATTACATGCCAAGATCCCACCAAAAACAGGCGCTGCCCTACGTTTTTTATTTATTAAGACATTGGATACAAGTCCTTTAAGCCTCCCTACGATCTGCTAGTAAAGGGGTTAACACAGAAGTATTTTGTAAATGATTTCCACAGATACAAACATCAGCGGTAGTGGCAGAATTTAAAAGTGACATTAGGAAAATGACGACAGTGTTGCCTCTATATACATAACTATCATTTCAAGTCAAGTATAGTATTCATATCAAGTTTTTTATGTAGTGATTATTTTTGACTCTTTGTTTTATAAATATAACTTACTGACAGAAAAATGATGGATTTTCATAAAAATTGTCATGCCATTTTATTCTCTGGATCTCAAGAGGTATAAGTATATTTTGAAATTCGTATAATAATTCTATAATTGTAATGTTTATAATATATGAGAAGACTAGCAGCTGCCCGTGACTTCGTCTAAATTTGTATCTTTATATTTAAAGGACTAAGTATATAAAATAATTATTAAAAAAACATGAAACACAGTTTTTTTTACTTTACAAAAATGAAGGATTATTATACAAAGATTCATCCTCTTCTTCATTCAATTTGCAAAAATCTTTCCTTAGCGGTTACCGACAGTGTAAAAGGAAGCAAAATATTTAAAAAAAAATCGCTATCGTAGCCTCAATAGCTTAAGCTGTTCATTGAAATGCAACGTAAATGTAAATTATTATGTGATATATATCCTTTTTTTTATTGTAGCACGGCAAAATGATTGCGCTGTGCCTGATGGTAAGCACAGTACAATCCAAAAACAATGGCGACCACCGAGTGACACACTGTCCATCGCCGGTAGCCCACTGTCATGCCGGCCTGCGAAAAACTGGAAATGCACCGGCTGATCCCGAAACGCGACCCGCAGAAGCGAATCACTATGATGGGCTTTTTCGCCATATACATGGTGGTTGCGACCCAGTCAGACTGTAAAACCCTTCCACCCCGCTTTCGCCATTGCCTCGCTCGTTATTCAGCAGGGTGCACCACGTGCAGGTGAGGTTGGCTTGGAAGCCTCAAGTCTTAGGTGTTATTGGACACCCCTTACACCCCAAAAATATACATATAAAATCCAAAATATTACAAGTAAATTTACAGAGAAGAGTCCACATGTCATCTTATATTATAGCTGCTGCATAACTTTCATTTGTCATTAGTTCATTAATCGATATTTAACAACTTTAAGTATCGTTTTGCTATTACGAAATACGAAATCAAAGGGGTGGATCCTTTCGCAAGGTCTATAAGACAATGGCTGGGATTAGAATTAGCGATCAATTACCTTAGGCGGGTAATGAGCAAGTATTTGAAACATAAAAAAATATAGCGTGCAATTAATAACATAGCGGTTAACGTAACTCTTACACGAGCAATTAATTGTAATAAGGATAATTCAACACTATTTATAGATTTTAATGGAATTGATTACGAATGAAACTTTAATTTGTTTTGCATCCTTTTATAAGCATTATAAAAGGTACGGTCATTCTGTCTGTATTTTCGTCATTTTTCTTATGACTGGAAAATCACTGCACTAATTTTCACGTATAAGTCGTAAGTATATCCTCCGGTCAGGTTTTGGTGTATTTTTCTTATTTTAAATAATGTATCAAACTAGTTATGAGGTAAGAAGTAAAATTAATCTGACATGAAATAATTCATTCGTTGTAAGGTTTCGTTAAATATCATATTTACTTTGAAAAATAATTATGTATTATGAAAAGTTGTAGCTTGATAATGCCTACAAAAAAATCAGCGACACATTATGTCAAACTTTTACATTTAAGAAGCAAAAACTAGTTTTTTGTATTAAAAAAATTAATTAACTCGTTAAGTGATATTTATAGGTCATATTATCAACAATTATTATGAATTCTTGTCAAAATACATAGCGCTCAGTACTAACCGAATCACACTCATAATTTCATCACATTTCAAGTAAAAATGGTTACTGTCCAACGGAGTTGTCACGGATCAGTCAGTTATATTATAAACAAAAAAGCTGTAGATTAGTCAAAAGCACTTCGTCAGCGCCTTGTTAAAATTTGGCTATCGAGCTTATTTTAAGAAACTATTTCTATTATGACTATTTCTTTTTCACCACCGATATTAAGAATATGCCATCTTACTTCCACATTTTATCTAAGACAGCGTGGCGTTACAATACTACTTTACGTATGTGTGCGTCATCGTGCCATTTGTTTATTGAAAATGTCATGTAGGTAACGTATCCAGACCCTTTTACTTATAATATCATTGACCATCGCCTCTATTGCGGACATCGACTGATGTAAACTAGAAAATACATAAATATTTGCCCTTGTCCCAACGTAGCCATCTTGTTTCCCTCGATCGCGGTCATGGCGAACGAATATTAATATTGGGAATCGTCGCATTTTTATCTGTTTAAAAGTGGTGCTTCTTGTATTGACAAGTTGTTAGCGACCTTGCCCTACACAACGCCCGTCTTGGAAATAATGTCAATGTGAATTATATTAGCGAGTTGTCATAAAATGCTAACCGCGAGCAACGTCGCACGAGACTAAATTATAAGCAACAGCTTAACTAAATATAGAGATGTAAGTTAACTGAGTGTTAGCATTGGTATTAAATGCGAGGTAGAACTTGTAGAAGGTTTAAATTACAAATTATATTCGATTTTGGTCCTAAGAAGGCGTAAGCTAAAAAGCTAAGGTGTGATAAATGAGCTAAATCTATGTAATTTTAAACGTACATATAATATGTTTTTGAAGTGAACCTTCTAATGCGACTTCCAACCAGGTTGCGTTAAACGTTTAACGCTACCATGGAGGGGGTATGAAAGCACTGTTGCGTTAAACGTTCAACGCTCATGGGGAGGGGGAATAGAAAGAGCCAGAGCGAGAAAATTATGCAAATATTTCGTATCTTACTTTAGTTATTATAATCCCATTGTAAGTGTTTTAATTTGGGTATTTCGCCACTCGAGAATGATAATTTAAAGATGCGGTGTATTGCAAGCAATTGTGAATTGTAAGCAATGTTAATAAAGTTTATCTTAATGAAACAATATGATTTCACTAAAAATCTATTTCTACCCTTTCCTATTTTCATTTCCACATTACGAAGTTTCACTTCATCCGCGCTGAGGGACTTCACGCACTATTTTTTTAAAGATTTCCTGTTTGTAAACACCGAGGACGGAGTTGAAATTTTGCAGTTCATAAGGTTTTTAGTTTTTTTTTATAATCTTCATATTTTACATGTGGGTACAAAATTTGAAGATCTTGAAATATAATGTAAAATAGTAAGAACGGCTAAAATTGGATTTAGCTTATTTTGAAATGTAACACCACAATTCAGAACCTCAAACCTCAAAACACTACCTTTGTCTCTTAACGTTTTTCTTTATTTTTGCCCTTTTATAAATTAAGTAATAGATATTAATAAGGTTTAGTATCATCAATTGTTTCTTTTGGGAAAAGTTCGTGCTTTTCTTAAATATTAACTTAAAAATACATACATAAGACAGCCACTAGTTTTAATAAAAGTATATACGGCTAAATGTTGTTTATTATTGTTTTTGACCAATGTACCGACACAGAATCAATTCCAGGCATCATAGTCAATGTTTTTGTCGCTCTGAATTTTGCTTTTAGTTTGGGCTTGCGCATAAGACAATCAAGAGTTAAATACAAAACGAAGTTACAGTTTTTAGCGGGATTTTAGTCTGTCATGTAGTGGATTTTATATTTTATTCATAATCTTGTGTTACTTGACTCTATATTGTGTAAAATGGGTGATGTTTTATGTAATATCGTTTGTTTATTGTGCATAAGTGACGTGAATAGAAAATAATACCACAGAGCATGAATTCTGAGATGCCACAAAAACTCCCTGGATAGTTGTAACAACGGAGCCGCCATCTTGTTGAAACATTAACATTTACATTGAAATGATCGCACGACACTAACATGTGATAATATTAACTGCTCGACAATGGCAGTAATAATCTAATCCATTGGCTGCCAAAAAATAAAGTAAAAAAAAAAAAAAACAAAGTTAAAATGGTATTAAATGGTATCTGAAATTGGGAGATTTATTCATCTTTAAGTTGTCTCGATGTTATACATAAAATAATATTGAATACGTTTTTATACCTAGTTTTGTATCTACATTCAAAGGGTCAAAACTATTGGCGAGTACTCTACAATCAACCCTATAATAATTTTTAATTAAATAAAACCTACTTGACACGGTGTGTGACATTATTGTTCGGTTATCGGTAATGTGCTTTCGAATCTAATTATACTATCTAAAATCTAACACCAAAAAAATGTTATCAATCAGCCTTACGGAGAAACTTAATAATTTTAATTTCCTACAGGTCGAAACTACTCAAAACTTCTAACGTAAAAAGTGATATATAGAACAAATATCGCCTGAAAATGTCGAAATACGTACTAAGAATAAACCACCAATGCACTAGCATTTAATTAACCTTAATATCTCAAGAGGTGCGTTTCGAATGCTCTCTCGAGTTACAGTTATGTTGTAATCTTTGCTACATTTATTAGCCGGAGTATTTCGATGCATTACAATACGTATCTGTTAGAAGGATTAATAATTAAGCAGTTTCCATAAATGATGTTATAACTAAAAAAGTGTAGATACGTTACCTAATGATATTTTGACAAAACAAATGGCACGATAACGCACACATACGTAAAGTAATATCGTAACGTCACACTGTCTTAGATAAAGTGTGGAAGTAAGATGGCATATTCTCAACTAGCTGTGCCCGTGACTTCGTCCGCGTTATGTAAAAAACGGTGATTAATATAGTCACCTGAATTTAGTAAGTGTATTTCCTTATCTACTTTTCTCGCATACTTACAACGCATCGTCAATTTTCATGAAAATTACAATAACCATTGATAAAGTGGACCGATATTAATGAAACAACGACTAAGTTATTCTCGAAAATATGGTTTATGAATTTCTTGGTGTGATTTTATTGTGAACCCAGTACTTAAGTAGTGATGCGTGTTCATACAAATAGACAGACAGATAGATATTTCCTAAAATGATTGAAATGTATTTTATTACTTACTAGCCGACCCGTGTCCACTTCGTTGGGCGGTAATACGTAAGCGTGGAATGGTTATTTTGCGCTAAGACGCAGCGGAAGCTCTGAAAAGGAAAAAAATACCCCGATTTTGCAACATTCTTCATTGCTGCTCCGCTCCTGTGGGTCTTAGCGTGATGATATATAGCTTATAACCTTCCCTGATAAATGAGCTATATAACACTGAGAGAATTTTCCTAGTTCCTGAGATTACTCCTTACAACGTCACAAACTCACAAGCCCACAAACTCACAAACTCTACCTCTTTATAATATTAGTATAGATTAGTATAGATAGTATAGAAGTATAGATTACTAGACACCTGCAACAATTTTATTTACGAAGATCGAAAAAGTTGAGACACGTTAGATTTTCATTTTTATAATATGTATAGAGGAAGATATCGGTGGTGAAAAATGTAGTCCGGTGAAGCTGTTAAGACCTTGCTAGGTCAATAGCGTAATCAGTTCGAGAAAAAAAAAGGTGGTGAAAAAGATATTATATGTGGCTTAGATACGGGCGGAATGACAGGGCAGTCGTCAAAAATAGGCTAGTTAGCCAAGTTTTAACTATACCTATGACGTAATTACAGCTTTTTACGTATTCATATCATATTACGCAATTAATATCATTAGTTTCCATGATTCACTGCGTGTTAACTGTATATTAGTAACGCCCGGTTTTTTTGTTGGTGGCAAACGAACAGGTGGGTCACCTGATGTTAAGTGATCACCACCGTCCATGGACACTAACAACACCAGAGGTGTCGCAAGTGTGTTGCCACCCTTTTGGGGGAAGGGTTAGGGGAGGGAGAGAGGGGAGGGGAGGTGGGCCTCCGGCGCTCTCACTGACCGAACGAAACGCAACAATGCAAGCACTGTTACTTCACGTCGGTTTTCTGTGAGAGGGTGGTACTACCCCGGGCGAGCCGACCCATTCATGCTGAAACCAGTAATAGTTTCAGCGTGGCTCTACCACCATCAACCGGTTTCTGAGATACTCGGTTAAACTACTATTAGTTATTGACTCAACAAAGTTATCCATAAGATAAACTGTCAAATGGCCCGTCGAGTTTTATTGACATTTATCGTATGGCCGTGTGTTCAGAAACGCAATTTGAAAATTCAACCTATAACGCTATTGAACAGATAAACTACGATTAAAGTACCTCAATAACCGATCATAAGACTACTAGATACACTACCCCCTGCAGACTGAGACCAGGTGTCCCGATAAATCGTTACCCAAACAAAAGCATACATTATCTGTATTGTAAACATTGAGTACAATGTATTTATAGCTCGACGTACGTACGGCACGCGGAGTCACTCGTGCGCATCATTACGGATGACTTGACGGATTTGTTTACTTTGTTACATACGTTTATTGTTTTACTTATTCTTGTTATATTAATTAGTGTCGTCTGAGTGGTTTTTTAAAATATCTAATTAAGACCTTCCTGCAATTTTAGTAAATACTAGCCTCTGTCCGCGACTTCGGTCGCGTGGAATAGTTGCTCTGGGCTAATTATTGTTTTTTTTTATATATCATACCAGGCAGATGAACACGTGGCTCCCCTGATGTTAAGTGATCACCACCGTCCATAGACACTAACAACCCCAGAGGAGTCGAAAGTACGTCGCCAGCCTGTGTTTGAGGGAAGGGGAGGGAGAGGGAGAGGAGAGGGAACGGTAGGGGAGGTGGACGTCCGGCGCTCTCACTGACCGAACAAAACGCAATAATGCAAGCACCGTTATTTGACGTCGGTTTTCTGTGAGAGGGTGGTCAGTAATAGCTTCAGTGTGGCTCTAGCACCTACCAAAATTTAATTTTAATGTCGCCTCGACTTAAGTACCAGATTAGACTTAAGTATGGATGTAGCTTCGAATCCTAGCAACTAAGTCGGAACTGTCGGTGAAGAAAGTATAACAAACCATGGTATGGGGGCTTTCTCTAAGTCCGCCTAGAATCAGTTAGTGTAATCAAGCAGTTGCAATTGAGAGTCAGTCCTCTCTAGGGTTAGCGTGTTTATATTTGTTCGCGACAATTTCTAGTGATTTGTGTTAGATAGTAGTGTATATTAATTGTGTGTAGTATTATAGAGTTTTGTCTAGAAATAGTGCATAGGTTTATAGTATAGTTTGATAGTTAGAATAGTATAATTGTATTATTTCTAACGTTATTCTTGTAAATTTTAGATATAGTTTAAAGTATTATAATATGTTAGCTGTAAGAATAATTGTAAAATATTTTATTAAATAAAGAGCAAGCGAAGGGAACACGTCGCGCTCGTCGCTTCGCCCTGTATAGTAGGTTTAGCCGAGCCCTGATGCTGTGCGCGTGGCTATTAAGTGCTCTGATTGAAGGCAAGGCCTGGAGCGTGAACAATTCAGGCGCGGGCGGCATAGAGAGCAGTCGTCATAGATAGTAACCGCGTAATAGAGTAATCGAATCGATAGTGAATAGCTTGTTTTGTACGAGTCTGCATACGAGCACATCCTTCGCTGCTCTACTAGTACCAAATCTTTTATTACGAGAAAACGTCATCGTTCTTCAAGTTCAACTTCGGAATCAGCAAATCATCGCTATACTTGTGAGTCATTCGGAGGTGGCTCACAATTCGGAAGAGTTTGTTGTCAAAGGTTAAAAGTGCTTTGCTAGAAATAAGATTTTTTAAGTTTAACTGTATTGTGACCTGATGTTAAGTGGACGGTGGGGCCGTCCATAGACACTAACAACATCAGGGGATTCGCAAGTGTGTTGCCAGCCTGCGTTTGGGGTGAGGGGGAGGGGCGGCGGAGGGAGGAGGTGGGGAAGGAGGGAAGGGAAGATGGGCCTCCGGCGCTCTCACTGACCAAACGAAAGGCAATAAACCACACACAAAAAAAAAATTACCAGGTTAATAATTTCAACACGCCAGTTACTATCCTCGGTACTATAGTGATAAGTATCCCCGCCTGTCACGCGGGAGACCGGGGTTCGATTCCCCACCGGGGAGATTTTTTAATATTATATTTTGTATCTACTTTTTTACCATGCATACTTTTTTTATAATGCATAAATTTCTAATCTATCACCCTCTAAGCTACCACACTGAAGTTGAAGAACTGTCGCGAAGCACTTGTTAGTGTTTACAGGTAGACTTGAAAGTATATAAATATAGTCACGGCAGCCATAAGGACTTTCGGGTCGGTGACGACCTCCGGCCACCGTAGTGAGTGCCTGCTGCGGGCGATGAACATGGGAATGTTTGTCGTCCTAGCTACTCTCACACAGGTTCACGTGGTTAAGTCGCATTAGTGTTCATTGCGCCTCCCATCAGTTCCTCAGAGAGGGCCAAGGTCTTCCCTCCTGAGACAGTCGGGGTCCTGATGAGCGGTCAATACCTGCCGGGTCGGGTAGAAACGCTGCAGAGGCCGTTCCTGCCCACTCGGCTAAATGGTGCAAGAAGAACACCGAGGGGGCTTAATCTGTAGAAATCTGGCATGCTCACCTGTGCTGCGCGGCTAGGTACAGATCTCCAAGAGGATACCCTCGCAAAAAAAAAACTCAAAACAATTGAATAACTGTGTTCTTTTTGAAATTGTATATCAATATAGCCTGAATTATTTAAATTTCATGATTTTGAAACTGAAGTTATTAACATACTTTGGTTTTCACATCTATTGACACTCCCATCGATAATAACATACATTTTTATAGAGTTTATTAATTAATCAAACATATGGTCGGCTTGCCCTCTCCACCATCCACCCTCCACCCTGTCACAGAAAACGGACGTGAAGTAAGCAAATGAACAGACGGGTCACCCGATGGTAAGTGATCAGCGCCGCCCATAGACACTAGCAACACCGGGGGAGTCACAAGTGCGTTGCCAGCCTGTGTATGGAGAGAGGGGGAAGGGGCGAGGGGAAGAGGAAAAGGAAATGGGCCTCCAGTGCTCACACTGACCGAACGAAACGCAACAATGCAAGCACTGTTACTTCACTTCGGTTTTCTGTGAGAGGGTGGTAGTACCCCGGGCGAGCCGACCCATTCATGCTGAAACCAGTAATAGCTTCAGCGTGGCTCTACCACCTACAAAACTAATACGGCCTTTTAAAAAAGTGTACGCTCGTTTCTTGACGGCTTGCAATTCATAATTGTTTGGAAATAACGCCGCTGGGAGTCGATTCCACAAGGTCGAAGTACGAGGCAGAAACGACCTTGAAATCCTCAGCGTGGAAGACCTCCACTCATCCAGGTGGTATGGATGAAATTTACGTAATTTTTACGATGAAATTTAGTACGATGGGACCCCAGAGGCACTCCCCTCAATCCCTCCTCCCCACCCCCGAACACACTTGCGACTCCCCTGGTATTGATAGTAACTATGGACGGGCGGTGATAACTAAACTTCCGGCGCCCCGCCAGTTCGTTTGCCGCCTATGATATAAAAACTAATAGATTGCATGTACACGGGCCACTATACTAAAGGTCGCTAGTCTGACTCAAGCGACATAGGTAACGAGCATGTCGGGGTTATCGGTGACACGAACCCATAAGCTATTCCCCTACCAAATTTTATTTTGTGTGAAGAAATTTTCACTTAAAAAATTTAACTTTTTTTTATTATTACGTTATATATTAGCATTTATATTCGGTTGTACGCTATCAAGTTTAATGCATATTTTTATTTTCCAGTTTATCAACGACATTGGGGCAATACAATTATCATGGCTTAGTAATTTACTCTGTTACGAGCCTAAAGAATGACCTCGTTTCAAATCAATGTCTTGATCAACGAGTCCGAGATGTAATGTTTCGTACGCAATAACAAACAGTTTAATCATTCCAAACTGTTATATAATAATAACCTAACTAACAACTACTTACTTCGCAACACTTCTTGAATATATTTCGTACTGAATTCCAAGTTCGTATCAATCTTGTACGATGATCTATATCCTAACTTAATTACAGTATAATCTCACTGATTAGTGAGATTATAAAAAAAAACCGGAAAAAAAACTGGCACTATTAAAAACCGGAGGGTGACGGATTAATGGTGGATTAATTTTTAATGGTGGTAGAGCCACGCTGAAACTATTACTGGTTTCAGCATGAATGGGTCGGCTCGTCCGGGGTAGTACCACCCTCTCATAGAAACCCCACATGAAGTAACAGTGCTTGCATTGTTGCGTTTCGTTCGGTCAGTGAGAGCGCCGGAGGCCCACCTCCCCTCCCCTCTCCTCTCCCTCTCCCTCCCCTAACCCTTCCCCCAAAGGGTGGCAACGCACTTGCAACTCCTCTAGTGTTGTTAGTGTCCATGGACGATGGTGATCACTTAACATCAGGTGACTCACATGTTCGTTTGCCAACAATGGCATAAAAAAAAAGAAAAAAAAAAGATTATTGGCATGTTCTGATTACTGGGTTATAGTGAAAAAGTCACAGGTAATAAATAAAATAAAGCATTTCATAGAACGAATAAATGTGTGTAATGTATTAAATTAACATGTATAAATGTAATTACATAGTTTTAAAATGGCAGGAAAATCACCTTTGTGAGTTTTTTTTTTAATTCGATTGCTTTGGCATTCAGTATTTATCCAGATATAGGAGTGTGCGGGATTATTGGACGTGCCGGATTAGTGAGATTATACTGTACTTAATATTATAAATATGTATGTGTGTTTGTTTGTTCTTACGCTTTCACACCTCAATTACTTAACTTGTTCTCAACTTGTTTACAAATTGTTCTCGATAGATCCAATTTATATAAATACGAGCGGAGCCTCGAGCAAAAGCTAGTTTTTCTTTATTTATATCTTTATTGTTTTTAATGAAACTATTACAAAAAAATCAATATATTTTAATATCCCATGTAACAGAGACAATAAATTCCTAAACAAACAACATATGACTATAATTTGATATGCATGCAAACTATGTTTACGGTAGTTAGGTGTAGGGTAGTTGCGGTACAGAATTTTAGTTTTTTTTTTATTCCTTTTTTTATTTTATGATTATTAATATATTTTATCTGTAGACATGAGTCGTGGTGTTATAGTGGTTTCACCAGCGGAATATATCTGCAGATTCGAACCCCGGTATGTACCAACGAATTTATTCCTAAAATCTCATCATTACTAATATTATATACGCGAATAAGTGTTTGTTTTATATGTTACGCATATTTCATTTTGGATTCTCATGCAAAGCTAGTAAATTGATAAAATAAACCGCGGTGTATTTAATTTCGAAGCAATGATGGTTCATTATATAGTTTGATCACACACCACGTTCATGGACGTAGGTTCGAATCCTAGCAACTACATCGGAGCTTGTGGTGAAGGATAACCTCGTCATAAATATTCTTTTTTTTATGTCAACGGACTTGTGGATCACCTGATGTTAAGTGATCACCACTAGACACTTGCAAATACCAGCGTAGTCGCAAATGCGTTGCCAGCTCCTGTGTTGGGGGAGGGAGAAAGGAAAGGGGAAAAGGAGAGGAGAAAGGGGAAGGGAGTTGCAAAATGCAAGCACTGTTACTTCACGTGGGTGTTTCTGTGGGTCGGGTGGTAGTACCCCGGGAGAGCCGACCCATTCATGCTGATACCAGTAATAGCTTCGGCGTGGCTCTACCGCCTACCAAAGTCTGGTGAGTAAGAACTTGCTAGGTCAATAGCGTAGTCAGTTCGAAGAAAAATGGCATTCGACTACATTTATAATGTGTTATAATAGTTCTACTTTTTTTTTATATACTAATGTATTGTCATGTTGACGACCCTAAAATAAATAAATAAATAAATAAATAAAAATCATGATTAAATCATAGTATGTTGGTAAGAATTTCTAAGTCCGCCTGGCTTTCTACCACCCTCATGTAGGGCTGTAGCTAAAGTTGAATTTGAGGTAGGGCAACATTAGTCACAGGTAGAGCGGAAAAAAAAATCATAATCTGCCCTCGAATGTCATAAACTGTGGTATGTGCGGAAAAGTTTAGATACATATCGCTACATTTTTAAAAATCTCAAACTATTAACAAACAATTTAATTATAATAATTTATCTTAGAACCTGTCCAGATGAGGCGATTTGCGTGCGTTTCTACCCTAGGAAACGTCGCATACGCTGGGATATGTCGCGTCGTACGGATAGACGACTGACAACTTCGACTCGCCACAGACTCGCGCGTAGTACTGGACGCAGCAATGGAACCTGAGTCTCGTGGCGCGGTGCTCCAGTCGAGAGTCTCACTCATTGCACGCGTTTTACGCGCGAGTTAAGAAACGCGCCGCACTATCTGGACGAGATATATGTAGTAGCTCTAGTATCTCAGGTACGCGCGAGTGTCTACGCGTGAGTCGACTCACGCGTAAAACGCCTCATCTGGACAGTCTCTGAGTTTTTTGTATTTATAGGGCATTGTGATTTCAAGGTAGGGCATTGCCCCACATGCCCCCACCTAGCTACGGCCTTGCCCAGTGAAGATCTGTCACCAAGCATCTGTTTGTGTGATCCGGCAGCTGCATTTGAGAGCCAGTGGCTTCTAGGTTTAATGTGTTTATCATCTTAGACTACACAACGTCAGATGATTTTTTTTTAACTGACTACGCTATTGTCCTTAAGGCCTTAACAGCTTCACCGGACTACTAAGGCGAGCGCTTAAGGCACTCAGCCGATTTAGTTTTGACAACTAGCTGAAGGGTGCACGGCACACCTCGGCTTAGGCTGTTGCTTAGTTTATGCAATTCGCGACCTAACTGAGTTAAGCGAAGCTAAGCTACATATTCATATGTATATAAGTTGGTGAGATATATATGTGTGTACAATTTCTTTTGTCTGAATTAATTCAGTTCGATAAGGGAAAAAATAAAACCCTTCTACTTCTATGTGTGCGTGCACGTGTGTGGAGGTGAAAAAATCGTTTACGCACAACGAGGAATCGAACCCCGATCTCCCACTGTACTGTACTACCCATTATACTACCGGGAGTTGTTTACATCAAAGAGCCTTCTTACATCTAATGAGCTTGTAGTCAAACGCTCAAAACCTATATAAAGTCCAAAAAATAAGGGAAATTATGTGTACTTTAAACTAATATTATAAAGGTGAAGAGTTTGTTTGCTTGAACGCGCTAATCTCAGAAACTACTGGAACGATTTGAAAAATTCGTTCAGTATTAGATAGCTCATTTATCGAGGAAGGCTATTATAGGCTTAGCGTTAGCCCAAAGTATCTATTCCACGTGGACGAAGTCGCAGGCAGAAGCTAGTGTTATATAAATGGAACATAGAAGTATGATGGCATAGAAATTTTATTTCTATTTTTGTCTATATATCTTCCTATTTCTCACCTTTACAATATAATTTCACGTGATATCATAGTTTCCAAACATGTCGTAGTAAATTGCTCGAACACATTTAAAAGCTTGCCTTTTAATGGCTTGTGTTTCATCTTACAATTATGGAATACAAAACTGTAGACAGTTATTTTATACAACTGTAGGGTTGTCACGTTAATATTATTGATTTTTACTTAAATTCATTTTCGTAAATTGCTCGTTTCTATAATAAAAAGTAGCTTTTTTTATATTACGATGGTGGCAAACAAGCATGCGGGTCGCCTGATGTTAAGCATTCACCGCAGTCTATGGACGTTTGCAACATCAGAGGTGTCACATGCGCGTTGCCGACCCTAAGAATGAACAGGCGGAGTCGCAAGTGCGTTGCCAGCCTGTATTGGGAGAAAGGGGGGAAGAGGTAGGGAGAGTAGGGAGGGGAGGAGAGAGAGAAGGGGAGGAGAGAGAGAAGGGGAGGAGAGAGAGAAGGGGAGGTGGGCTTCCAGGGCTCTGACTGACCGAACGAAATGCAACAATGTAAGCTGTTACTTCTCGTCGGTTTTCTGTGAGAGGGTGGTACTACCCTGGGCGAGCCGACCCATCATGATGAAAACAGTAATTGCTTCAGCGTGGCTCTACCACCATAAGCAAGCTTTTGCTTGATACTTCGCTTGCGTTAATGTAAAGTTGATCTATCGTTCAGGTACACTATTTTTTATCGATAAAAGGTGCCCATGTCTTTTTCTGTACAGCCTGTACGCAAATTCTATGATGATCGGTTCAGTAGTTAATCGGTTAGTAAAAAACGACAAATAAACCTGTCTTTCTTCGTTCACAGATGTTATACTTAATTGAGTTATTACGACGCGACGAGTTGAGCATCGTCACAATGACAATTATTGCCCGTTAACCGAAGTTAAGCAACGTAGAGCGCGATCAGTACTTGGATGGGTTATCGCATGGGAACACCCCGTGACGTTTGTTGTATTTTTATAATTAAAATGTTTCCTTGTAAAACAAAAGTTTCACTACTATCGTGTGTCTTTACGATACACTTTTTTCTAAGTGTGACTAAGAAAGATTCACACAAAACCGACAATGTATCAACCCTTCGTTAGACTCGATAGTACGTCCAACTTTACAACGTGTAGTTAATAATATACTTTGTCGTGTGTAATTTTGAATCGAGGAACGTGTTCTGATTCATCGTCGTTTCCTGTGTACCGACTTTTGTCTCCAGACGTGAGTTTAAATCTTTTTATTTATTACATTCTTTAGATATTTTCAAACTACTATAATCACACTTTCGGTGTAAGGAAACGGTGCTTTTGTTCTGACGGGCCTTCACAGTTTCACCGGAGTAAGGAGGCGAGCGCCTATGCCGCCCAGCCGCTTGGCAACAAGCTCAAAGATGCCAAAGTGACCGATCTTCGGCTTGGGCTGTTGCCTTAGATGCAAAAACGACAAACTAAGCTAAACTAGCTAGGCTACAAGTGTACAACCATGTGTGCCTTACAAACTCAAACAGGTATTTAGTATTTGTCAACTCTGCCTTACCAATTCCGAAAAACAAGGGAGCAAAATAAAACTCTTCCACCATATGTATGTGAGAGGGATCACCCACAGATCACTATGTTGTATGTGTTAAGCTATTGAGTGAAAAATTTCAGTGTCACTGAATCACGCTAGCAGCGTACTCGAGAGCTCCAATCCGGGGATCTAACCTTGGCATAAGCCGTAGTCAATGGAGTCGCGGCGAGTGTGCGGAATCGAAATTCACCGCCAAACCACGGTGGCGTGATCTGTGATTAGGAAACATCCCGATGAAGCTTAGTACCATCGTAAGGGTTGATGTGTAATTTTTGTTAAGTTAATTACCAACTTTGAGTTGAAAATCTATCACTAAGCTGCTTCTCTATGTGTTTATGTTCAAGTTAATTTGGCCAACGACATTTAATATTATATATTGAAATTTCCTCTTACGTTTGATTTAGTACATTTTTTAAGACGAAAGGCAGTCGATAAGGCATTTATAAAATAGATTTTAAATTAAAACTATTGCTATCTCGCTTAGCCCTATACAATACAGTACGAGAGAGACACCTACACCGCCGATCTGTTATACCTACGTGAAATAAACGAATTCATAATTTCGTATTACCTACCTAAAATTCCTCCAATACTGAACCGACATTTTTTTTTAATGATCAATGTAAGAAGGATTTGGGTTATGTCTTTGTGATTTTGTTTGGTTATTTTTATTCATAGAATATATTTGTCTTGTTTGTCTAGATGTCTGTGAACAAAGGTATATTGTGAATTTTTCTCATTTTAGATAACTCCTAGTTCTTGTAATGTATAAAAAAATCAGAACAAGTAAATAAAAGTATGATTCTCCTTACGTTTTTTAATTATTGTTTTATACATACCTTGCCCTGACATTTCCAAACAAAAAATAAAAATAGACAAATAAGTGCTACCGTACTGAAGTAATGCAGATGCATTGTTTTGTTTTGAATGTATGTAGATGTACACTCGGCAATTATTTTTATTTATAAGTGTAGGTGTGTTTGAACTGCATTAAATATAGACGCATATTCATTTATATTTTTTTTTGTTTATTTCGGTGATAACTGAGTGCATATGTTTCAGGTAAAGTGCATACAAACATCACAAATGGGTGTGAAATTTAACACATTGTTAAAATGCACCGTGTGAGTTGTTGATTCTCAACTCGCTTCCTTGTTTGCTTAAATATTCAGAGTTATTAATAGAACCATGACTTTGTTGTATGTGTTTGTTTTTCATATATATCAAAACGGGTTTATTTTGCTTTAACATACTTTGAATTTATTAAAAAATGTTTATCATATTGTGAGATTTGATAAAAACTTTAATATTATTTGTCGTTATGTAGAGGCTTCTATTGATATATCTTACTTTTAAAATATATAGAGAAATAAGAAGAAAACAAAACAACCCTAATCTAAATTTACACAATAAAAAGCTGTAGGGGTCTGTCCACACGATAGAAGTGAAAAAGATTGATTTCCCAATGTAAAAACATTTGTAAACGTGATAACTACTGGAACCGAGTATACACGTTCTGATCTTTTTTTTCTTTTATATGTATAGAGATAGAATACGTCGTAAGTAATTACTGTACATAAAACGCGTGCAAAGCCATAGGAATTCGCTAGTAAGTTATACATAGATACTAGCTTCTGCCCGCGACTTCGTCCGCGTATTCCACGTTATTTTGTGCTAACGGTAACACGCAGCGGAAGCTCTCAAAACAAAAAAAAAACGATTTTAAAACATTCTTCATTGGTGCTCCGCTTGTATTGGTATTAGCGTGATGATATAGCCTGCAGCCTCCCTTGAGAAATGAGCTATCTAAGACCAAAATCATTTTTCAAATCGGACCAGTAATTCCAGATTTTAGTGTGTTCAACCAAACAAACAAACTCTTCCACTTTATAATACTAGTATAGATTACCTAAATGTTAACAGGGCAAATTAAACGTACATATCTCTGTACCGTTGCCCAATGTTTATAAAACATAATCTACAGATAACCTGAATGTGTGAAGTTAGCAAGAAATGATAACAAACGACTACGCGGCGACCTCGTAACGCAATATGACGCTGTGTTATTGCAGTTTCAGATTCGAATTCCGACACTGTGCAAAGGTAAACATTACAGTTGAGCGTGCATATGCATATTAGGTGTTCATTTTATTGCAATACTAGATTTTACTTGCGACTTTGTTTGCGTTATTCTAGATTTGGTCTATCCCTCGAAAACTATACGTTTTTCCTGTGTGAAAAGGTACGCTTTTCTGTCCTCTTGACAACGCAACCTATCAGTTGAGTAGAAGTTTGATAGACAAACCCGTTTTATTATTTATAAATATTATAGCTAGAAATATACATCCCTGAGATAATCATATCTTCAAATTTTACTTTTATATGTGCTCGTCTGGAATTAAAAAAAACCATAACATGTTTTTTTAGCGTTTGATGATCGTAAATCTAAAGGGACTGTTCTCAAGTCTCAAGTGCAGTTGCCGGAATACACTTTTATGTAGTCAGGTTGGCTTAGCCAAAACACTCCCAGCGTGCTATGATTTCGTCACGATGATTACCGAAAACCCAGGCCTATTCGCAGTTATTCGAACCTACTATCTAAGCGGTGTCTGAACAAGCAATGTCCTTAGCCGTTATCGCTTTAAAATTTAAGGTATTTTCAAAGGACTTTCACTAGCAGATAACTGATCTTATAAGGAGATGGTAGGACTGTTTCTAAGTCTGGCTAGTACAACTTGAAAATCTGTCACCAAGTACCGGATTGTGTATTCCGGCAACCGCAATTGAGAGCCCCCTCTGCGTTTAACGTATTTACCATCTTTATCTTAGCATGTTATGTCAAGCGGGTTTTAATACATAAAGGCTATTATAGAGTGGATCGATATGTTTTTTTTAATCATAGGAGGCAAACAAACAGGTGGGTCACCTGATGTTAGGTGATCACCACCGTTCATAGACACTTGCAACACCAGAGGAGTCACTAGTGCGTTGCCAGCCTTTGTTTGAGGGAAAGGGGCGGAAGGGGGAGGAGAGGTGGGCCTCCGGCGCTCTCACTGACCGAACGAAACGCAAGCACTGTTACTTCACGTCGGTTTTCTGTGAGAGTGTGGTACTACCCCGGACGAGCCGACCCTTTCATGCTGATACTAGTAATAGCTTCAGCGTGGCTCTACCACCTACAAAAGCGAACGATGGCGACGGCTGGAAGTGATGCCTCTTTTTGCGGAATATAGCTTTATATGTCTAATAGCCTCTGCCCGCGACTTTGTTCGCGTGGAACAGTTACTTTGGGCTAACATTAACACGCAGTGGAAGCTCTCAAGAGGAAAAATCCCGATTTTGAAATATTTTCATTGGTGCTCCGCTCCTATTAGCCTTAGCGTGATGATATATAGCCTATAACCTTCCTCGATAAATTAGCTATATAGCACTCAAAGAATTTTTCAAATAGGACCAGCAGTTCCTGTGATTACCCCCTACAACGTCACAAACTCCCAAATTCACAAACTTTACCTCTTTATAATATTAGTATAGATTATATTGTAATAATAAAAAAATATGTTATGTATTATGAAAATATAGACCAGATCGGGTTTCTTTCCGGTTCTTCTCGATGACTGGGTTGTTTACCGAACCGGTGGTAGTTTTGACGTTCATAAGTGCCTTCTCAGGGCCTAAATTGAATAAAGAGTATTTTGATTTGATTTTTGATTTCTTAGACCACATCATCGTTTAAGATCAGATGAGATTGTGATGAAATGCTAAAATCAATAGATTATAAAAAATCTAGATTTATTTCAGGGGGAAAAGGATTCCGCGCAAATATAATAAACAAAAGGTGCCCGCAATTGCGCGCCTTCCACGTGCACTCTTACTCTGAACAAGATTGTTTTGCTAACTTCCACACGGACAAAGTCGCCGGTAACAGCTAGTAAACCCATAAAATTGCAGTCATCAACGGAAACAGGCGGCAATAAAGTCGTAGTATTGTTATCAGCAATTAATTAACTTAAACATTCTACTTACGTTACCGTCTTGTAATTAAAGATTGGCGTATAAACATTCGGTTATATATGTTTCATTCTAAGTATGGTAACAAGGGAAATTACTATTTTGATGAATTCAAGACTCGTAGTATACACAGATATATATAGATTGCATAAAAATATCACACAATATTATTCAATGTAGTATTAAATATAAGGAGGTTTTATCTCTGATTTTTAGGTAAACTATCCTTTTTTTATCTATATTTTTGGCAACTAATCTTTTAAATTATTACTGCCATTATCGAGTAGTTAATAGTATTACAAGTTCTTCTTCAATTCCATTTTTGGTAACCCGTCTTCTAGTAGACTATTACTGCTATTGTCAAGTGAGTATCGATATTACAAGTTTCTTGATATAATTTCAATGAACTAACAAGATGGTGGCCATTTTGTTAGAACTTTCCATGGAGTTTTTGTGGCATCTCAGAATTCATGGTCCATGGTATTATTTTCCATTCACTTCACTTATGCACAATATAGAGTCAAGTAACACAAGATCATGAATAAAAAACAAAATCCACTACATGACAGACCAAGATCCCGCCAAAAACTCCTAAACTATCCTTGTGTTGCAATATGTAAGCCATCATGCACGATTAATAATAATCGGTAGATATATTCACAGAGTTTTGTTTTGATATTGATGCTATATAATTTATTTGTGCAATATCAATGCACGCAAGTGTACCTCTGTTCGGGGTCACTGTCCGTTGTAATAGCCCGATCGTCGATATCCTGCCCCATTAATTCTATTATTTTGCTTCAACACTCATATGAAATATACCTTGTAGTTTTGATTAAAATGATGATTTATTGTATATAAGTAACAATAAGTTACTTAATAAGTTTAATATTTTTTTCATTCTTTATACATTTCATAAAACTTACTATCTGTTCTTTGTCGGGGTAAATCTCGGAGACGGCTGAACTTATTTTGACGTGGTTTTTACTGGCCGATAGATGACACTAGTCATACCACTCGACCGCCACGAGTACATTAGACAATATCAGTGGACGGCAAGCTGATGATCCAAAAGAGCCATATCTTTATATATAATTTTTTTCTGTATATGAGTGTCACTGAACTCCTCCTAAACGGCTAGACCGATTTAGATGAATTTTGTGTGCGTGTTCCAATTGATCCGAGAATAGTTTAGATTCAATTGGACCCGATAGGAGACGCTGTGGTTGAATTTTAGATTTTTTTTATTATCAAGGCCAACGTTCACCTTGCCCGCTAGTTTACATATAAAACAGCTGTGCCCGCGAATACGTCCGAATGAAATTTCAATTATAAACACGGTGAATTATAAAATCATAGGATTGTAATGTGTATTAAAACTCGATATCGATGATTTTATTGGGCTCACTCTTTGTGAACGATTTTGTCCTCCGGCACGCAGCGTGGCACTACAGCATCTAGTTGTACATCGTATATACGTAAAACATGTAGCTACGTTTATCCTTGACGGATGCACAGAGACAGGTGTTAGTCACAGATATCGTCCACATATTGATCTACCCTATAATATAATTTTAGATAAACAGCTTGACATGCTTCCACTTAAAATCCGCCAAATCGATAATACTCTTTGCGGCTTTGTTGTAAAATCTAACACTATTTGTATTTAAACTATTACTGGTCTTGAGCCTAAACCATGAGATGACCCAATTTGTCACAACAATTTCTTTTTAGTGTTTAAGTTACGTTGATTCTTTAATAAATTCAGCATTTTAAAGCTTTTACGGTCATGCATTATTAAATCATCAATAATGAGTCGAGAGAGCAAGGTTAAGTTACCCAATTTCTAAAATTTAGATTCTAAAACGATTCGCGAGGCGTCATGTTATAAATTGAACGTATTGCCAGTTTTTGTACATGGAATATCTGCACTAAACACTTTCTGGAAGAATTGTAACTAAGAAGTGAAATACAGTTTGCCGACCACTGCACTATACAATTGACATATGTCAATTTATTTGGAGATCTTGTAGCGTAAACAATGTGATGGGTTCTAACATATGGGGTGTTGCCTAGATTCGTCATAATTGTGGGAGTGAGACAGGCTATAATCATATTTAAGTATGACGTCTGTGAATAAAAAAGGTAGCCGGTTTTTACAAATTCGTTCATTAATTTAGCTACAAAAACCATTGCTTTCGCGGTTAGGTTTTTCCGCATTTTATTTGCAATATCGAGTAATAAAAAACATAATAACAATTTTAATTAAAGTATAATATATATATGTGATATATTTGACGATACCAACACCGCTTCTAAAGAGATTTGTGTCGCGTTAAATGAGCGTCCTCTAACTAATATCGAAACTGTAGATAATCGGGAAATGTATACACTGCGCTATTAGCGACGTACGTCTAAATGAATTTTAGTCTAAATAAAATTCGAAAAGTTGAAAGGAAACGCAAAAACACTATTAGGTCTGCCTTTTAACCCGATTTCCAATACATAAAATATAATATTGCAAAAAGCGACAGAAGCGCGCATCTTTCTTTGGTATCTGAAATAATGGTGACAGAATACATAGTTCTAGCATGCTGAAAGCCTTGCCACCACGTTATAGTTATATTACTATGTTTTTTTATAGCTACACCATAAAGTGACGTCATTTTGACTGGCGGTAAACACGGTCAAATGTAAAAGAAGAAGACTGGAAATTAATCGCTGGTCGTTCTTGTCATCCCAGCTTGGTCCTTTGCTACTGGGTATGCACGTGCTTATTCCAAAACGTTAGATATTAAAACAAAAGTCACTGTTACGGATTTAACAATATATTTCCTTTTTTCTGTCACCGAAGTCTGAGGTTTGTAGTCACTAGAGCGCATACAATAAAATATCTCCCTTATTATGTTCAATGTGTGTAGTTTATCTGAAGCTACAATCGAGACAACATGGGACGTAGCAACTAAATATAATAGGAGTATTTAAAAGATAACACGAGATTTATATTATACTAAGAAGTTATAAATATGTGCATATTTTTTGTTACGAAACAGTTTAAAGTTGCTTAAGGATTTATAAAGATGCGCGATCCGGGTATACGGCAAATGACAAGGTTATAAATAAAGTCGTAACTACTTGTACTCGACGAAACGAAGTGAAATCGAATCGAGTGTTTTAAAAGGCGGTTACGTTTAGTTGCACGGCTTTACAAATAAATCTATGACTGTGTAAAAGAAATATTTATTATATTTATATAAATTCTTCTGTCCCTGTGTATGTGACTAAACCACTCCTGAACGGTAGGACTAAATTTGATGACATTTTTTGTGTGTGTTTTAGTGGATTCGAGAATTTCTACAGTGAAAAAAAAAAATTATTTTCTACTTTCTTTTTACAAGAAAAGTCGTAGGGTAACGTCTAGCTACAATACTTAAAACGAATTAATTATTATAAAAAGTTTAGGTCCGAAAGGGCACTAAGTTTAAAAAGCAATATTGCAGAGAGATGGGTTCCACGACGCGGGCTTTCGTGGACCAAAGGTTGATGAGAAGCAACCATTACCGAGAAGGCTCCAACTGTGAATATTTGCGTCAACATTAGGATGTCAGAATTATTGGAAATATTATTACTGAATAAATTTTTGTACACTACTGTAAATGTTAAACAGTAATTTGTGCATTTAATAAAAATAATGACCTAGTCAATTGTTGTTGTCTGGGAATACATTAAGTTTATTTATATTTTTCATCAATGTCAACCCTTGAGAAAATCGCAATCCATAATATGAAATGGACATATAGGTTTACAGATTTATAGCTACACAGATTCGATTACAAAACCGATTGTTGACTCTAGTACTTGCCTGTGTTACCCATTCACAAATTGTTTAGCCCTTTCAGAAACCAATTCGACTACACTCCATCACCTTGGCAATTGTCCTCGGGGTCACAATCGCTCCGGTAATTTATTTTTATATCATACTGTTTATTGAAATTATTTACAACATGCAGTGAAAGGTTTAATAAAATTTATGCGTGTGGTATGCGCATTTTTTAAATATTAATATATTCGTTATATTGTATTTCCACATGCCTTTGATGCAACAATTTGTAAATTTTTAATGGTATTTATTTATTATCCAATATGGAAAAAAGATTGAATCAATGATGGTCCGGAGATAGTGTGGACAATATGTCATAAGACGTTAAAAGGAAATAAGTTTTAAAGGTCATATGTTTGAGCCACATTGGATTTGAAAATTTGTCAAGTAGCTTAAGGGTGTGGTCTAGTAGTTATATTTATAAAGTGAAGATAATTTTTCCAGCGTTTAAAGCGTTTCGCTATATTGTGTTTCTTACTTTATATCAAGTACTTAGCGTGTCGCTATATTGTGTTTCATACTTTATATCAAGTACTTAGTGTGTCGCTATATTGTGTTTATTACTTTATATCAAGTACTTAGCGTGTCGCTATATTGTGTTTATTACTTTATATCAAGTACTTAGCGGGAGTTCCGATCGAACCGTCGACTTGAGCGGTTGTCCGTTTTGCTGCGCGCGCTAAGTTCGATTTTAATACTCGTGATTTAGTGACGTCAGTTATTGTTTGTTTCGATCCGGCACACCTGCGCTTCACAGGTGCGCTGCACCTGCGTTCTTTTTCTTGGAACTGAGTGAGACCTTTCCTTGTATTTATTTATTGCTTTATCTATTTCTTGGTATATTTATTTATTTACTCTTTTGTTTATCTATTTATTTACGTATTTCTTTAATTCTTCAGTGATTTATTTTTAAATTTATTTTCTTTTTATTGTTTGTTTATTTAAGTAGTCTTATGTTATTTTTCCCCTGTCTCGCTCAGGTACTTATTTGCGTTTTTTTCCTATTTTGTTTAGTTTTAAACAGCTCCCTTTGATCCGGACTCGGGATAGTCCGTTAAATTCATTAAGGCGCGCCCCCCTGCCCCTCTGGCAGGGAGGTTTCACATGTCTTCCCCCGCCCCACTCCCCTCCTCAGGCCCCGGTATGGCCGCTGAACAAGAGATCAGTCTCTTAGAGACTGAGCTCATTAGCCTCCGCGGCTTCATAGCCGCTATCTGTCCTCGTCTCGTAGACGATTACGATGCGTACGCTGCAAAGCGTCGCACCGAGCTCCCTCATTCCTCGAAGCCCGCTCCCTCGATCTATGCCAAGATCGAGGCTTCCAACAACTTCCCAATCCCAGCCGATCGCGATAGCGATGACTCCGACTCCGACTCCGGCTCCGACATGGAGCAAGACCCTCCTGCTCAGCAGGATCCCCCTGCCGAGCAAGCCCCTCAGGCTGAGCAAGCCCCTGCTGCGGACGATGGCTTCACCACCGTCACGCACCGCAAACCGCGCAAGAAGCGCTCGAACTCCTCTTCCGATCCGGAGGACAAATTGCCCTCTAAAAAGATCGCAAACGTCGATGGCGCGAAAGTGCCAAAGGCGACACCAGCGCCCTCTAGACCCGACTCGCCCGTGGCTGCGGGTTCCGCAGTTTCGGGCAAGAAGCCCCGCCCACCGCCCCCCGTTACGATCCAAGACAAAGCGTCTTGGGTTGAGATTTCTAGCCTGCTGGAAACGGCAGGTATCCCTTACACCTCCGCCGTGAATACCGCTGTAGGTATTCAGGTGAAGGTAGCCACGTCCACCGCCCATCGCAACCTCACTCGTTTCCTTCGGGACAACCAGTGGGGCTATTTCACGCACTCTCTCGAAGAGGAGCGTAAACTACGGGTTGTGATCCGTAGAGTCCCCTCAGAACTCCCGACTGACGACATTTCAGACGACCTCAAGGAACAGAAGATTCCTGTTCGCGAGGTTCATCGTATGCGCTCTCCGCGCACCAGGGCTCCATATGATATGGTTCTCGTTGTCCTCGATCGCACCCCTCAGGGGAAAGCGATTTTTAATCTTACATCCCTTTGCGGCCTCTCCGGCGTCATAGTCGAGCCGCCGCGCAAAACGTCTGTGCCCTCGCAGTGTCACAACTGCCAGGTGTACGGACACTCCGCACGAAACTGTCGCCTGAAACCCAGGTGCGTTAAGTGCCTCGGCGACCACTCCACTAGGGAGTGTTCTCGCACGAAAGACGCCTCCGACCCTCCGAGCTGTGTTCTGTGCCGCGGCGTGGGCCATACCGCGAATTATCGCGGATGTCCCCGCGCCCCGCGCACAAAGCGCCCTCGATACCCCAGGCAGGCGTCGCCGTCTAAGACGGCCGCTGCCCCCGCCCGTCCTCGACCTCCGCCTCTCATGTCTCGAGAGGCCTTCCCGAACCTGCCGGGCACGTCTCGTGCACCGGCAGCGTCCGTACCCGCGACTAGTGCGCCCCCCCGCCCCTACCGGGCCCCTCAGGCCCCGTGGGCTCCTAAACCCGCGTCCCAGCACACTCCCAAACCTCCGGCGGCTAATCCTTCACAGGATGACCCCGCATACTCCTTTTCCCTATCGAGTATTGACTACGCAGGTCAACTACTCATTTTCCACGAGATCTCGGAGATCTCGGCGTACGAAGAGTGCTCTCGTAATCCGCTACTAGGTGCCGTCACGGCAATCCATAGATTTCCAGCCATCGCGGCTACACTACAACGGCTCGCGCGCGCAGCTGTTAAAAAATAAATAACTCAAATAAGATAGAGTAAATCGCGTATTTACGTCTATCTTCCCCTAAAAATAACCGTCAAACAATAATAATAATTTTTGTTATGTCTATTTTTAGACTTCGGTGCCGTCACCGTTAGTAAATTTAAATTCAATCTTATAAAATGCGTGTTGCGCCCACGCTTTTGTAATCGATCCCTATTAGCTCCCGCACACTTCGCGGTTCTCAATAATATCTCGAGCCTAGGTCGTCCCCGCGCGGAGCCCTCTTGATATTATTTTCGCGATACAGTGACTCACCTACATCACTTGAACAGACATATGAGATCATCTCTCTCACACACGTGCACATATATACACATGGTGGGAGGGTTTTGTTTTTTTTTTCCCCCATCGAACTGAATCGAATAGTTTAAGTTCGTTTCAATCCGATATACACGTATTCATTTGTGAATCATGCAATTTCGATTGTATGGTTCACAAATGTATATATGTATGAATAGCTTAGAATAGTTAGCTAGGACAGACGTGTCTTTTTCCAGGAAACAGCTCAAGCCGAGGTGTGCGTGCACCCTTGTGTATGTTACCCAAAACCAAAATCGGCTGAGTGCCCTAAGCGCTCGGCCTTAGTAGTCCGGTGAAGCTGTAAAGACCTTGCCATAGTGAATCACTCTATCTATTTATGAAAAATAAACAGCATGAAAATCAGCTTAAAGTAGTTTTTGAGTTTAGCGCGAACAGACAGACAGACGCAGCGGAGGACTTTTAGTCAGTTCGAAAAAAAAAAAAAAAGTACTTAGCGTTTCGCTATATTGTGTTTCTTACTATATATCAAGTACTTAGCGTGTCACTATATTGTGTTTCATACTTTATATCAAGTACTTTGTGTGTCGCTATATTGTGTTTATTACTTTATATCAAGTGTTAGCGTGTAACTATATTGTATTTATTACTTTATATCAAGTACTTAACTTGTCGCTATATTGTATTTATTACTTTATATCAAGTACTTAACGTGTCACTATATTGTGTTTATCACTTTATATCAAGTACTTAGCGTGTCGCTATATTGTGTTTATTACTTTATATCAAGTGAGATTCTAGTTATTTATTTTCGTATTCGAGAACTCATAGTAGAGCTCTAACAGCTGCTGTTTGTCATTACACCGAGTGTTACCAATCGATTATTGTTCATTTCGTCATAGGTTATGTTATTATTCATGTACTCAAGTACATGAGAGAAATATGGGTTATGAGATCATTACCCAAGAGAAATATTATTTCGATGAGTTGCATAAGTTGTATACGATTTCCTTTCTTAAGGATGGAGATTTTACGCCAACTGATTTTGAGCATAATAAGGATTTTAATGCAAAATCAGCTTAACAAGAAATTGACTAAAGCATTTCATAAATTTAAAAGTGATCAGTAAAGTTTATTTAAAGGAAGTTCAAGAATATTTTTATAAGCGAATAAGGTAATAAAGAAAGAGACCGTTTTACGATATTGTACTGTAAAATATTTTACATTAAAAAAGGTTTTACTTTTTATCATTGCAAATATATAAACATATAATAACATTAAAATAAATAAAATATTAAGTTATAGTTTTTAAACATATAAGAAAAGAAAGAAAAAAGAAATATATATA